>VWZT01011110.1:73325-109328 GCA_013397055.1 Pachycephala philippinensis | reverse complement strand
GCTGCACTCGGCAGCAGCGGCGGCACCCGCAGGTAGGGCCGGGGCGGCCCACGTGGCGCGACGGGACGGGCGGGCGAGGGGGGGCCTCGGGGTCAGGCCCCCGGCTCTGGGAGCCCCGCGTGCTCCGGCGGCTCCGCGCTACCAGGGGCCGCCGGTCCCGGCGCGGCTTGGGGGTTCTGGAGCCGGTGATGGTCCTGGGCCGTTGCCGGGGCTGGGTGTCGCCCCCGTGGCTGGTCACGCAGCCGGTGCGTTCGGTGGCCGGTCGGTTCCACACCGGCATTTCTGGCTGGGTTGGAACTGCCGCTTCGGTCTCCCCGCGCCCCCGAGCTGAGGGGGGAGCCATGTTTTGTTCCCGCTCTGGTGTGGCCGCATGGTGAGGATCCCACATTAGCCTGCCCCGACCGCCCTCGTCCCTCTCTCACCGGCAGTAGCGCCTTGGGGTCGGGGTTTCCCCAGGCCTCCTTCTCCCGGCGAACGGTGAGGATGGATGTTGGTGGCCTCGGGGAGCACGGGTAGTCCAGCTGCGGGTGGGGGTCTCTGTCCCGAGGAGCTCCTTGTTCCCCCGGCCCGGCTCCTCAGGCCGCTCCCCCAGCGTGTTTGTGGGCCGCCCCGGGAAATCCCCGCACCGTTTGAGGGTGCTCGATAAACGCTGGGGCGCACGGAAGAGGTGATTACTGTGTGTGTTTGGCTCTTGATAAAGGCAGGAAAGGCCTGGGAGCTGCGTGGGAACCATGTCCTGTGAGTGGGTCTGCGGTATTGGGGTGCACGGGGATATGCCCCGTCCCCGTGGGGAGTACTCTTGCAGCCCTCAGTACCTGGCTGAGCACTGCATCGAGATGCCGCTCCCACCGGCCTTCAGGTGATTCCTCTTGGCAGGTGCTCAGAGCTGGACCTCGGGCACTCGAGGCTGCTAAGGTGGGTGAGTGACCCAAGTCCTTCAGCACCGTGATCCCCTGCTGGCTTTGCGGGATGGACTGCGGAATCATGTTCCAGCACCAGGAAAGGCGTCTTTAACGCTTGTTTCTGCCTTGCTCAGAGAGGAGGTGGCAGTAAGGTGTTTATGGTCCCATACGTGTTTTGTATACGCACCCAGCCTCCGGTGTGTGAATCACTCAGCTGGCGGGGTGTTGCGGTGACGGGCAGCAGAACTGCTGGAGTTCACTGGTGGCCGGCGGTAGCTCACGCTCGCTGGGCAGCAAGGAGCTGTCAGAACGCTCCCAGAGCCAGCACCTACCTGCTCTGGTCCTGGAGTCTTCTCTGGTTGAAGCCTGGGTGGCCTTTGGCAGGTGTTTGCTGGCCCCAGGGTGAGATGCTCCGGGAGCTCAGCGGGGCCGGGCTCCAGACATGCTGCTCCGTTGCTTCACCCAGGGTGTGTGTTGCAAGTCGGACAGGAGTTCTGCAGCTGAGGGATGCACAAATGCATCATGAAAGAGTGAACAACGCTTGAAGGTTTGAAGGTTGATCCAGGCAAAGAGGATGAGTGTGAACAGGAGGATTGGAAGGAAATCGTGAATTGTATATGTGGCAGAAGAGGTGGGATTTGTGTCCAGGAACAGTAAATGGCCTGAGTGCTCACACCCTGCCCCTTAAGGGTGGACCTTTTGCGGCGTTAAGTTTCTTCTGAGGAAAAAGGTGGGTTTTCTTACTTGAATCACAAGAAACCAGGTATAATGGTTCTGGTTTTGTACCTTTCTGTGAGCCTTAAGTCTTTTTGTGGTGCACAGGCATCCCATTTTCACGTTAAGTGAGGTAATTTAGTGCTGTTGGATTCTCCTGGGTGTCTTTGCACTGAAGTTTCCTTGGCTGTGTCTGGAAGGAAAGGAGCAGTGCTGAGAAATGGGCAGGGAACAGCTGGGGTGTGCTGGGTGTAAAGAAACTCCCCAAGCCCCTGATGGTGCCTTTGTTGGGAAGGAACTTTTTTGGTCTCAGATGAATCGCTGGGGTGATGGACCTCCTAATTACAGACAAGTTCTGCTAGTGTATGGCAAATCTCCCTGCCCCAAAGTCGTGGGGGTGCCTGTGGTTGTCCTGGCCCCTTGGAAGGTGTGAAACATGGTTCCCTTCCAGCAGATGTTACTTGGAAAAGGTGTGAATGGTCGCATGTGCTTTCTCTTGGCTCCTTTTTGGCACAGTTGGCCTGATTTATCTGGCAGCTAAGGTGGAAAATACCCAGTGACTTTCATGCTGTCATTTTATATCTCCTTCATGAGGAGTTGAAAAGCTGCACGTAGGCTTGGGAGGTGCATCTCACTAAGCCCTGTAGTGCAAATCTATTGTTGCACTTTTATGGCTTTTCCTATTTCCTCCTCTGGAATCAGCCTATAACATGTTCTTAAGAAAGTGGGAGCCTCTCACCAGTGGTATTGGTATGACTCACTTTCAAATGTGCCCTTAGAGCCGCTGCAGAGTAGTTGTTCTGTAGCCAAGGAAAATCCATGTGGGGCTGTAGTTAATTACTGAAACCACAATCACCGGAGTGCTACTGGGCCCTCGGTGTGACCTCCTCTCCTGCCTTGGTCCTGGTTTGAGGGCTGGGTCCTCGATGTGAGTGTCCCACCTCCATCCCTGTACTCCTGGGTCCTTGGTGTGACCTCCTCTCCCACCTCCACCCTTGTGCTTTTACGTCCTTAGTGCGCATGTCCCACCTCTATCCTGGTGCTTCCTTATCTGTGGTTTGAGGGCTCGAAGGTAGCAATAATGTGGCAGTGGCTGGGATCAAAATTCAGACTCCTGCTCTTAGGGAAGGGACAGCCAGTTCTGTTCGATGGTGATGGCTGTGACTTTTTGGGGTTTTGCAGCCCTTTGCTTTGCCAAGACATGCGGAGCTGTCTCTGACTGGCATTGCGGGTGTCTGATGAAAGAATGCCGATGCTATTCCATACCACATTTTTCTCATTCTGAGGGTTTCCGGGCAGGCACAGGGTGTCCTGGGAGCGTTCCTCAGCACTGCTGGTGCAGGGAGGATCAACTCTGTGTCCTGCCAGAGTATGACTTGTGCTCAGGGTGAAACTGGGAAACCCTGTACAGGGGCTTGAGCACCCCCTGTCCCCTCCTGAGATGGAGGGGCTTGGCTGGCAGCCAGTGCTGTGGGAATCCCTTTCCCTGGAGATGGGGGGGGACAGTTAGAGAGGGGACTCTGAGTGCTGTGCTGGGGGCTGAAGCTGATATGAGCCCAGAGTACATGCAAGAGCTGCTTGACTCACACAGTGTTCTTGTAACTGGCCTGCAAACCCCTCTGGCTGCAAGGTTTTGGGTCAGAGGGCTTTAGAAGAGCCATGGACACAGACAGGCTCTGGTGTAGAAATAAGCCAGGCTTTCTTCCTTGGGCTTGTTGGTAGCTTGCTTAAGCTTGATTTCATACTTTCTCATACCAGTAAGATGCTCATTCCTTACTGAGCATTGCTGATACTAACGAGGCACAGCAGCCCCAGATGGGAGCTTCTCTGGTGGACACAAATAGCTGCTCATCTCTCCGGTTGGTTGGCTTCCCCCAAAGCTGCCAACAAACTATCCCAACGTCTCACTTTGCAGGGCAGCTTGCAGCCTTTCATGCCCTTTGCCATGCTGGGAGCATTTTGGGGGCTGAGGGGCTGCGTCCACCAGCAAGACCAATTGTGAGTGTCCAGGGAAAGTCTGTGGTCCTGCCCGGTGGGGTGAGCAGGATGATCTGTGCCTCTGCAGGTCGAGGCTTGTGCTGCCAGTGGGGGAGCTGGAGGAGGGCAGCTGCCAAGGCCGTGTCCCGTGGCGTCTGTCTGTCTGCGCGCTGGTGTTGGCTCACCGGGCCGGCAGACCAGGGCATGTCTGGGGGTGTGTTGGCCATCCCTGGTGGGAAGAGGCACTGAGTGGGCTGGGCTGCTTCTGGCCAAAACCTTGAGCTTGCCTGTGTGGGCTGCTGGCCTTGAGTGAGCCCTGCCTGTGCTTCTGACCTTGGCTCACCCCGGCAGCAAAGGCTGGGGCTGAGCAGGGCCTCAATTGACTATTGTCCTGGTGCAGAGGCCTTGGAAGCATTGGGGAGTCACGTAGGCCATGTGCTGCCAGGTTAAACCCTCGCCGTGGGTGCCCGCTGGAATTACAGCTCTGTGCATAATGCTCTAAACCCGCTTAAAATTGGTTAAAGTGGTGTCTCAGCTCCTGACAATCTCTATTTCATCTTACTTCAGGCCAGAAAAAGGCCAGATTTGAAGCTATAGAGTGTTGTTGGCTGTGAACAGCTGGTGATTGCCAGCACCTTCATTTCCCCAGCATGAGATCTCAGTTTAGTTTCAGGGACCAGAAGGGATGTTGGGGGCCTGCCAGCTCCCCATGTTGGGCAAATGTCCCATGGATGTTTATGGCCCTGTGCTGAGCACTGGAAGAGCCTCTTGTGGTGAGCTGGGCTTGGGAGGTTGTGCTCGGAGGGGTGGATGTGGCTAAGCCTTTGGCTAACTCTGGGCTGGGGTTGATGGGAATGGGCTCCTGGGGAACAGCATCCCCCTTTCTGCTGGGGGCTTGAGGGAGGAGCCCCCTTGGGGAGTGCGATCTGTGCTGCTAGCAAGGGGCAGCTTTGTGCCCATCCAGCCTGGCCTAGGTGTTTCAGTGTTGGCATTCACAGGCCAAAGACTGGGTCCAGCTGACGAGGGCACAAGAGGCCCAGATGGCCGTTGGATAGCTGGGACATCCCTGGACATCTTATTGCTGTGGAGATCCTGCTCTGGACATTGCTATGTCCATCTCAGAAGCTGGGGGAGCACAGGAGGAGCATGAAGCAGGGCCAGCAGGGCTGGGATGAGCCACTGTGGATTTCACACCTGCCAAGATGCCAGATGAACCTCTGCTGGCAGCAACACAAGCCTGTGTGGACACCAGGCTGATGATGGGTTGTGGGAGAAAGAGATGGGGCTCTCTGCCTGTCCTGCTCCATGGGAGCTAGAGTTGAGGCTCTCTGCCTGTCCTGTTCCACCTCCCAGGCACTCTTGAGAGCCCTGCTCCATGGGAAAGGCTTTGTGAGCTCAAAGGGCAGCAGATGCTGCTGAGTGTATGCCCAGAGTAGGAAAGCCTTGAGCTGGAGGGATGTGTGAGTAGAGGCAGAGGTGTGTTGTGCCTGGGCAGGGCCTCTGCTTGGGTAGGGGGATGTCCCTCTTCCTTTGACCCCAAAAAGGAGCGGTGTGAGCCACTTTCATAAAGGCTTTGCCCCAGAAATACTTTGGGGCATTTGCAGTGCTTTATAAATGTGAGCCTCTGTCTTTCTGTGCTGGAGTCCTGCCAATCTGAGCTTTGAAGAGCGTAGCAATTTACTGCATTATGTAACTAAAAGTCTTGAAATCATAATGTTCCAGGCCCCTTTGGAGAAAGGATAACTGCTTGTGGGTGGGACCTGGGAGATGGAAGGGCTTTAGTCTCCTGTGGGATCTGTTTCGAGGTGATACTGTCCTCATTGCCTTCATTCTTGCCCTCACTATTGCTGTGCAGAGGAGGGTGGCTGTAGGCTACCCATTCCTGCAGATTAGGCAGGACTTTTATAGGGAGCAGATGTGATACTCAGAGTCATTACTTGGTTTCATCAGTCTTAATTACTGCAAATATGGTTATATTATTTCCTAATAGGGCAAACTGTAGCTGGCTGCCTGGCAGCTGTGAATTTGATTTCTAATCACGTCTTACATGTTGCAGCTCTTCCAAAACAGAGCTGAAAATGTCATAACTATGTGTTGTGAGTGTCTTTTTTTTTTAATTTTCCCTTTTTGCAAAAGGGAGGGAATCTTTCTGGTTGGGCTGGCTGCCTTATATGTGCTTTATCTTTTTTCCTCACTTGTTTGAAACTACTTCTTTGTGGGGGCAAGGAGGAAATTGTCAAGAAGCCTAATGTGGTTGAAGGATGAGCTTTCTGAAATTGGTCTTTCTTAATAAGGATTTTCAGTGAGTCAGGGAAAAGTGTTGTGGCATGCAGAACTCCTCGTGTAAACTCTCTGGCATCAGACTTCGAGAATCTTTGGTCTCAAAACCTTGTTCAGCTCAAGGTTTTTCGCTGTGCCTCAGCAATGCAAGAGAGGTCATGTCTAACCTGCCAGAAGCCTTTTATTTTACAGAGATATGCCACCTCAGCACCTGCAGGAGAAGGAATGCTGCTTGTAGGGGAAGAAAAAATAAGTGAACCAAGCCACAGTCATTTTGGAGCAGTTGAGCTCCTTGGAAGTAGTGGAAGAATTAAACCAGTGTATATGTCTCAGGAACAAAAGGGAAAAATCCCCAATGCCTGATCAGAACTCCCCCTCAGCCTTTGCCTTGGATGGCTTTTATTGCCTGTAGTTTTAATTAGTGCTCACAAGTAGATTATATTCCTTGCTGGGAGTTTTTATAGCCAACACCTGGTAGTTTCAGCTTTCAAAAATGTTTTGGATAAATCAGTGTGGTTGGATGATGCTTTAAGGTTCACTGAAGGGTGTGAAAGCTCAGTGTGACTCAAAGCAAGAGGTGGTGGAAACTCCAGTGTGCAGCTTGTGTGGGGAGGGGATGTTCAGCAGTTCCCAGTGCTCATGGTGGGTGGGTGGGCTACTCTGTGTTCCAAGAGACTGGACTGCATTGGGAGTCGCTGTGGAGCCTGGCAGTTCGCTTGGTGGCTGCTGGTCTTGGGTGGGTGCCCACGGGTGTGTGTCAGCCTGGGGGTCTGCCTGCAGCTAGATACTATAGATATGGGCTCATCCTGGTGAGTCCCAGAGAGGAAATTGGAAGAAACAGGCTCTGGCTCCTGGGCATAGTTCAGCTGCGGACGTGCCAGGGGCAGCGTCTTGTCAATGATTCCTTTGTTGGAGTGGCGGGTGGCTTGGAGCTGCTCGTGATGGTCATGTGTTGCACTGGCCAGGATGCAGGAAAATACCCTGCCAGTGAAAAATCATTGTCTGGGTCAGGCTAAACCAGTCTTAGCAGCTTACAGAAACTGGCCTCCCGTGCCTTGCTTCCTCTCACCCTGTGTGGGTTCGGGGCATCACCTGAGCACAGCCAGGTGTCAGGTGGCTCTGGCAAACCTGGTGCTGTATCAGATAACTGCTGCCAGTACCTCCAGTGCCAGGTAGGAGCGGGATCTCCCCATGCCTCTGGGCCACCATCTGCGCTTCATCCGAGATACCGGGATCCCAGCCTTGCATGTCCACCCAAGTGACGTGGAGTGAGTGAAAAGGCAGGAGCCCGTAGTTCTGTAGTGTGTGCCATAGGGACGCGCCAGGTAGATGCTGGCATGTCAGCAGCCATGGAGATGGTAATTGCTGCGAGCTGGAGCGGATGCAGGCTATAAATAGGAGGCTGCACCTCTCTGAGCCAGCACCACACTGCTTTGAAGTTGTCACTCTGCCTGGTATGACCTCAGGAGCTCTGGAAAAGGCTCTCCTGCTTGAAGGTGGCTTTTTCCTCGAGTGCAAACCTGAGCAGCAGAGAGCTGCGGAGCAAGGGGTGGGCTCTGGTGAAGGAGCCTAATATTGCCCCTTGGCTGGTGGTGCTTAATATGGGTGGCCGAGGCGGGGGGTATCTCTGGCTGTGAGGCTGGGGAGGGCTGCAGTGCATCAGAAAGTGCCTTCTAAAATCCCTGGGGGCGCACAGGAGTTCTGGAGCTGGTAGTGATTTCTGTTGCTTTGCATGTTGTGACCCTTGTTTGTGAGCAGCTGCGCTGGTTATGGTTCCTTGCTGGGATGGCTTGTGCTGCTCTTGGCAGCCTAGACCCGCCTTCCTTTGGAGTAATGGCGACTCTGGAGTGTGATCTAGCTGTGCTGCAGCTGCAGCGTGGGCCCGTGCATGAGCAGCCTGATCCTGACGGCCTCTGGATCGCTCCCTGCTCAGCCTCTCTGAGGGGATTCCACACTTCAGCAAGCCTGAATGACATTTCCCTGTTAATTTTGTTTTTTAGTTACTTCTGGTTTTGAGTTTTTAGGTGAATTGGTTTTTTACTTGGGTGCTTCATGAAACCTGCTGTAGCCTTTTTGGTCAAGGAGGAGGGTTTGGATGCAGTTGGGTGAAGAGGTGCCTTGCCAGGGCCAAACTGCCAGGGGACCAGGCTCTGCTGGGACTGCTCTGTGTGGATCCACCTCCCCCATTCCTGGTGGTATATGGGAGCCTTCCTTAGTCACCTCTCAGACTAAGTTTAGCCACAGCCCCTGACCTTTAGTGGTGATGAGTGTGCTGTGACGCCCAATTGCCCTTTCTCAGCAGAAATAGGGGTGTCCTATTTGGCTCGTGCATGGTGACTTACTTCCCCTCAGTGTGTCTGCATTTAATAACCTTCGTGTGCTGTTCTGCTCCAGGTGGCCTGGGGCTTCCTGGGATTTTGCAGTGCTGGGGTCGTAGCCTTGGACATGCTGTGGGAGCTCTGCCCATGCAGATGAGCCCTGGCTGCTGTCACAGACACTGCCTGCCCTTTCCAGCTTAGGTCAGGGTGCCATGTCTTAAATCTGTCACTTACAAATGTGTGATGACTGGGGCTCTTAAAGGCCAGCTGCAATGTGAGCATGTGCTTTAGGGTGGCCTAGTGATCCTGGGGTGCTCTTGCCTCATGGATCAGCTTTCCTGAAGGTGGTGAGGGCACTGGTGCAGTGCCAGCCTTGCTAACAGAGCTTGAGCCATGCAGTTGTATGCCAGGAGCAGGGATTCTGCTTTCAGCTGATGCAACACTTTGTCCTTTGCAGATCCTTGATCCCCAACTGAGTCATCGCCAACTTGATTCAAGATGCCACCAGCCATTGGAGGCCCTGTAGGATACACTCCTCCTGAAGGAGGATGGGGATGGGCTGTGGTCATCGGAGCCTTCATCTCCATTGGGTTTTCCTATGCCTTCCCCAAATCCATCACAGTGTTCTTCAAGGAGATTGAGATCATCTTCAATGCATCCAGCAGCAAAGTCTCCTGGATCTCTTCCATCATGCTGGCTGTTATGTATGCAGGAGGTAAGTGGGCTGGAGGCAGTGGTACATGTGCTCCTGTGTCACAGCACAAGATGCTGCTCTCCTGCTGGGGCTGGTGATTCCCACCTGGCTGTAGTGACGACAACCAAAACTTTGCTAAAAGTTGGAATTCTCTCCTTATGTGAGAGCAAAACCTCCCTTAACAAGTTTTCTTAAAGGAGGTTGCTCAAAAAGTTCCATTTAATGCTCAGAATGCAAAAACCAGGTTAATCTGTCCTCCTCTGCAAAGCTGTAAAATCTTTCCGGGGAATTACCACTTGTGTAATTCTGCCCTTGTCCTTGTTACAGTGGGCTGTGGATGCTGTGTTTGCTCCCAGCACCCTCCTGAAGGCTGGGAAGCTGCTGTGCCACATGTGGCAGCCCTGCTCTCAGGGGCACTTTCTTTCAGATAAGACATTGATATTTAATTTTTTTTTTTTTTTTCAGTTCAGGGAACAGTGAGTGTATCTAGGGATCTGTCCCCAGTTTGTTGTCAGCTCAGTTGTGCTTGGAGTGCACTGAAGCCTCGTGCTGCATGTTACTCCTTGCTGGTGCCAAGCAGTGCCTTAGGTAGCTTGTGCTGTTTGAGGGTGGCAGTGAGCACTGGAAGTAGAGAGACATGAGCAGAATAAGGCAAACCCACCTAAACTAAAACAGCTCCCCTCCCCTGTCCTTCAGAAGCTGCCTTTTGAATGCTTTTAATTCGAAGGCTGGGTGCTTTATGCATGTTTTTAATGGGTGAGGAGCATGCAGAGCATTCCTGCTCTCCAGAGCCTGGGGTCTTGTATGTGCCTGCAAACACAGCGTTGTGCTGGGCTGAAAGAAACACTGTGAGCCTGCTGTTGTGGCCACTTCAGAGGCAAATGGGAGCTTGTCCTGCCGCCAGTCCCCAGCTGGCAAGCTGCCCTCAGCCTAGTTGCATTTGTGCATCCAAAGGAGCTGACGTCAGCTCCCGGCTGAGCACGAGGCTTTTCCTTTGCAGGGAACAGGCTCTGCTTTGTCCTCGCTCAGCTAGCGAAGCGACTAGCACATTTCCCTGCTCCAATGTTGTAACAAGCTTGTAAACCGTGTAACTGCCTTAATGAGACCCAATCTGGGCCATTCCTTCTCTCCTGATAGCTCAGAGCTGGTTCCTCTGGGGCCACTGTCTGGAGCTGCCTGGCAGCAGGGGTAAGAACTCCCTCCTTCAGTCCTGGAGTTGTGGTTGTCCCCATGTCCTCCTCTTTCCATGCTGATATTGTCTCTCATGCTTCTACTGAACTGTTGCCATTAAATTCCAGCAGCTGCTGGTCTTGAACCACATGCCTGTATGCTGGTGGCAGGGATGCTGAAAGTACCCCAGATCTACCTGGGTGCGTTTTTTTCCCCCAGAGGGTGGTCAGGTACTGAACGGACTTCCCAGAGCAGTGGTCACAGCCCCAAGGCTGCCAGAGCTCAAGGAGCATTTTGGACAGTGCTGTCAGGCCGAGGGTGGGATTGTTGGGGTCATCCTGTGCAGAGCCAGGAGTTCGACTTGATCCTTAAGGATCACTTCCATCTCAGGATTTTCTATGATTCATCCCCCAGCTGCTGGAGCACAGGAATCACTGCTGCCCCACTCATTCCTGCCTGAAACCAGACCCATTACAGAGTCTGAATTGCACTAGAGCAGACTGAGTGTGCATCCCATTTTCCCCATCTCCTAGGACACCTCCTTGTTTGGAGGCCAAAAAAGTAGTTCATCCTCTGGAAAAATGTTCTGGGCTGATGGAATCTCACAGAGCTGGGGCAGCTCCTGTCCTGGGCAGGGCTAGGTGTGATGAAGCAGCACATTTGCCTACAGCTGCCCTATGCAGTCACCATCAGGGTGCATGGATGTCGTGGTGTCAAATGCCCTTTGTCAGCTCCATGTTGGGATTAGATTCCGTTACTTATATTTTTTTGGCAGCTTGAGCAATTAAGTTAGGTCATGTAATGTTTAGTCCAAAATGCTTCATGTGAATCTAGAAAATAGGAGTGGGTGTGAATTATTTCCCTTAAAAAAAAAAAGGGGGGGGGGGAACAGAAATTGCCCTGGGGTACCTGGCACTGCCCAGCTGGGTGGCTTCCTGCTGATTGCCCTTCGGTGCCTGCTGCTCCCAGGTGGACTTCCCGGAGGAAAGGCTGTGGTTGCCTTTAGACTCTGTTCAGGGATATCACGTTTTCTGAGTTCAAGGTCCAGGTTTTGCAAAGTGCTGAGTGCTCTGTGGATAAGTCTGTGGGACTTGTGATGTGGCAGCTCCCAGGTGCTGCTGCTGCCACCTCTCACAGGACCAGGGCCTTGGCCCATTCCTGGTGGCATTGAGTTAGAGCCTGTGGTAGCACTCTAGATGCAGGGAGCAGAATCCTGGGGGGCTGGGGGCAGCCTCTGCAGCGCCAAGGCTTCTGTAACCTCCTCCAGGCTTTGTTTAAACTGGGCGAAAAGGTCAAGTACCATCTGAGGACCCATGAATAACATGTTGACAACCTCCCTGTCTGTTAATAGCAAAGCAAGGTCTGTTAATATTCAATGGATGTTCATTCAGTGTATTTAAATATGTTTTAGTGTCTGTAGAGCATGCTTGGCAGTATCTAATCACTGTTTGCTTTGGATTAAAGTTCCTGATAGTGAAGCACTTAAAAGGGCAATTGGGCCCTGTCTGCCTTAGGGGTAGCAGTGAAAACAGAAGCACCCCTTCTCCTGGGGCAGTGCTGCTTCTCCCCAAGCCCTGGGGAGCTTCACCTGCAGCCAGAGAAGATGTTTCCTCACAGCTTTGTCTGGTCTTGATAAGAAACCTCTGGCAGGAGATGTGCAGTTGCTTTGTTGCTGGAATCCCAGCCCATGGTGGGTGGGTGGCCACAAGTAGGGCAGAGCCCAGAGCATGGCATGGGGTAGGTGGCTTCAGCCTGTCCCAAAACCCTGTCTCTGGGGGCAGCTGGTGCCCAGGCAGCTCCTATTTCAGCCTACAGAAGGCAACTTGCTCAGAGAAGTCAAAGCTTTCTGTGCTCCAGCAATTCTCTCTCTCTTATGGTTGGTTTAGATTTGATATTAGGAAGAAATTCTTCCCTGAGGGTGATGAGGCCCTGGCACAGAGAAGCCTAGAGAAGCTGTGGCTGCCCCATCCCTGGAAATGTTCAAGGCTGGGTTGGATGGGGCTTGGAGCAACCTGTTCTAGTGGAAAGTGTCCCTGCCCCTGGCAGGGAGTTGGAACAAGATGATCTTCAAAGTCTGTTCCAACCCAAAACATTCTGTTATTCTCTTATCTCCAGCTGCCTCTGAACCTCCTGCCTTTTCCCCTCACTCCAATTCCCTCACTGGGAGAAGCATCACTGTGTGATAGCTGGAATCCTCTGGCAGTAAAGCTGCAGTGTGCTTGCATGTTTGTGTTCTGTCTCTCATGCAAAGGTAACTCCTCTCTGTATGCATCTCCTTTGTTTTCCCAGGTCCCATCAGTAGCATCCTGGTGAACAAGTACGGCAGCCGGCCCATCATGATCGCAGGTGGCTGCCTCTCCGGCTGTGGGCTGATTGCAGCCTCCTTCTGCAACACGGTGGAGGAGCTCTACTTCTGTGTTGGGGTCATAGGGGGTAAGTGATAGCTCTAACCTAGTGGGGCAGTGAAAGGAGCAACTTCAACCCAGTAATTATTAGTTGATGTCTCTGAATTTGCATAAATTCTGGTTCTTGTCAGTGCCTGGGTGCCTTTTCATTAGCTGGCAGCAGGGGCTGACTCCTGCTCATGCAGCTGGGAAGTGGGTGGTCAGGTGTTGGAATGGACTGTCTGGGGTGCTGGTGGGATCACCATCCCTGGAAGTATTCAAAAAGCATGTGGATGTCACACTTGGGGACATGGGTTAATGGTGGACCTGGAGGTGCTGGGGGAATGGTTGGACTCCATGATCTTAGAGGGCTTTTCCAACCCAAATGGTTCCATGATTCTAAGTTGGAAATGGAGCTGTGAACCCTGCTTGTCCCACCAGCCCTTCTGCCAGTGCCGCTGGGGGTATCCAAGCCCTGAGCCCCTTATCTCTCTCCTGCAGGCCTTGGACTTGCCTTCAACTTGAACCCTGCCTTAACCATGATTGGCAAGTACTTCTTCAAGAAGCGTCCACTGGCCAACGGGCTGGCAATGGCAGGAAGCCCCGTCTTCCTCTCTACCCTGGCACCCATCAACCAGCTCTTCTTCGGCATATTTGGCTGGCGTGGCAGCTTCCTCATCCTGGGTGGCCTCCTCCTGAACTGCTGTGTGGCTGGATCCCTGATGCGGCCCATAGGTCCCAAGCCAGATCAGCTGAAGAAAGAGGCCAATAAAGAGGTGCAGCAGGAGGCTGGGAAGGCGGGGAAAAAGGATGATGGTGACACCAGCACGGACCTCATTGATGGAAAGGCCAAGAAAGAGAAGAGCTCATTCTTCCAGACAATCAACAAATTCTTGGACCTGTCTCTATTCACACACAGGGGCTTCCTGCTCTATCTGTCAGGCAATGTAATCATGTTCTTCGGGTTGTTTGCTCCCTTGGTCTTCCTTAGCAATTATGCAAAGAGCAAGAAGATTGCAAGTGAGTCTGCAGCCTTCCTGCTCTCCATACTGGCCTTTGTGGACATGGTGGCCAGACCTTCCATGGGACTGGTGGCAAACACCAAGTGGATCAGACCCCGCATCCAGTATTTCTTTGCCATCTCTGTGATTTACAATGGGGTTTGCCACCTCTTGGCCCCAATGTCCACCACCTATGCTGGCTTCTGCATTTATGCTGGCTTCTTTGGCTTTGCCTTTGGCTGGCTGAGCTCAATCCTGTTTGAGACCCTGATGGACCTGGTGGGAGCTCAGCGGTTCTCCAGCGCTGTTGGCCTGGTGACCATTGTGGAATGCTGCCCTGTGCTTCTGGGACCCCCTATGCTAGGTAGGGTGTGCTGTGCCTGGAGAACTCACTTGAGGACATGGTTTTGATGGGGTGGTGCTGGGTTGGTGATTGGACTTGATGATCTTAAAGGTCTTTCCCAACCTTAATGATTATGATTCTTTGACTCTGGCTGTCCTGCCTGGACTTGCTGAGCAGTAGTGGGTTCCCTTGAGCCATGGGCAGCCCTTGGCACTGGGGCAGCGGTCAGGAGACCACCCCAGCATCTGAGGGATGGCCGAGGAAGTTGGGGTCTGAACCCCTGGCACAGGGTGGGGGAGCAGGGGATAAAGGAATATGGGACAGATCCTTGCCTGAAGGTGAGGATGATGGGCTTGGGCTGCTCTTGGGATCATCTCCATGACCTGGGGCTGCTCTGGGGGCATCTTGCTAAACTGTCCCCTCTCTTGTGTCTTAGGGAAGCTCAATGACATGTATGGTGACTACAAGTACACGTACTGGGCCTGCGGGGTTGTCCTGATCATCTCCGGGATCTACCTCTTCATCGGGATGGGCATCAACTATCGCCTGGTGGCAAAGGAGCAAAAGGCAGAGGAGAAGGCGAAGAACGAAGGGAAGGAGGAGGAGACCAACATTGACGAGGCTGAGAAGCAGAAAGAGGCAAACAATGATGTGGCACCCTCATCTCAGAAGAGTGCGGAGGATGGTGTCAAAGAGGAGGAGAGCCGCATGTGAGGGACCGGTCTTAATCCCGGAGTGTCGGGGAAGCGCTGCTGCCCTGGTGCGGCGGCCAGGGCAGAGCTCCGCTGGCGCTGGGTGGCCGTGAGAAGTGTTTAAACCGGGTGTTCATTTTTAAAAGGGCTCTGAATTGTCTTTCCATCTGTGTTCAACAAAGGTAACAGGACTACACATGCAGTATCCTCATGTGTCCAGGGGCAGGGGGGCTTTTATAGTCTGGCTTTTTAACAGTAACATGAATGTACTAATATGTGCCTTACAGTCTCCATATCTAGCTGAATCTGGACGAGCCTTAACTCTAAACTGTGCTTTAGCTCTGTATTCTGCTTGGGGTTGGGGGGTGGGGGGATACGTGTGTGTTTTGGGGAGTTTTGTTGTTAAAAAGCCATAAAAAGCAGGATACTGGATTTGTTGAAGCACGATGGGCTTCAGGGCCGGCCCTGGATGAATACTGCTTCACACGCTTCTTACCGCAGGCCCTCTGCAGGGAGGGGGGGGTGATGCGGGCATGGGGCAAGGTGCTCCTCAACCCCTGTGCCCAATGCCTCCTGGCTCTGTAGGTGGTCTTTAGGTATGTTTTGAAAACACTTTAGCTACTGTAGTTCTTTAAAATCCCTGTTTTTGTAGCTGTTCTCTCATGGGATATTCAGGTTGAAGAAGGACGGCTGTGGTTCTTGTTGGGCAGTGTCACCTGCTCCAGGGCCGTGGCAGCCCTGCTTGCCCAAGCCATCCTTGGGGAGTGTTGGGGTCCCCCCTGCCTCCCCACTCTGCCTCAATAGTGCCTCTTCTCAGCCCAGTGCTGAGTGATGTGAAATGGGCTCAGGTTGGGGTGCTGGTGTTCATGCTGCTGTCGGCTGTGCTGCCCCGTCCTGCCTGTGGGGTGGGTTTCCACTGGAGCATCCCATCCAGCCAAGTGTTTTGGGTGCGTGCCCTGGGCAGAGTGGTGAGGTGGGTGGAGATGGTACATCCCTGAGACTTTTTCTGCTTTTGCTCTTTTATCTGTTAGAGAAACCTCTTTTACTTGCTTCTGTTCAACTGAGATCTTAAGGCGGTGGATGCTGAACCTCTCACATCTAGGACACGTAAGGGGGAGGAAAGAATTTGTATGTATTTATTTTTTATTTTTAGTGTTGGAAAATATCTCAACGTACGTGGAGCAGGTTAATGGCTCTCAAGTTCTAGTAAATGTTGATCAGAATTCATGTTAAGAGGCTGAGTTTTTTCAAATAAACTTGTTTTTTTACAATTTACCCATCAAATGTTGAACTTCTTTTTTAGAAGTGTGATTTGTGTGCCAGATCACATAGATTTAGGGTCAGTTTTGGGGAGAGGGTGAGTTGGGCTGTGGCAGGGCCTGGCTCTCCACTTGCTGCTCCAGCACCCTGTGGAAGCTGGACATGTACTGAGAGGGTGAGATGCCCCTTTTCAGCTGGAAGAGGAGGCTTTGGTTAGCAGTTGGGATGGCCACAGCATAGTGTCCCCATGCTCTCTGGTTTTAGAAACCTGTGAAAACCCTTGAGAACTCCCTTGATTGTGAGGTGGAGGGATGTGGACTTAAAAGCCTGAGTGATGTGCAGATGCTCTTGCTGTCTGTTTGCTGTTTCCTTTGAGCTGAGTGGGACCATACCTGTGTGGGGCTAAAACTAAATGACAGGTGGTCTTGAGGGAGTTGTTCCAGGGTCCCTGGACCTGTGGCAGGTTCAGGCCCTGCATTGCAACTGCACTCCTTGCTCTCCCTTTTGCAGGCCCCTTTTGCCCTTTTTCAGTCTAAATATCTCATAAAGCAGCCTGGATTGTTGGGGTTTTTTTTATACTGTAGATTATATAAAGCCAGGAGAGTATTTTGTACAAGAGGATGTTGTACAGTTACTGAGCTGTGATACTGTAAAGCCAGGTAATTGTATTTTCTTAGCTGGGGTGTCTGGTGGACCGCAGGGATGGGCTCACATCACAATAACCCACCCTTGGGAAGCTGCCTCTGTTACCAGAGTTTCTGTAGATACAGACAAGCTCCCCTCTGTGTGTGGGGTGGTCTCTGGTGGAACTCAGACAGGGCTGCAGGAGGGCCTGGGCTCTTCTGCCATACCAGGCGTTGGTCATGCCTGTTGAGAGGAGCATCTGTCCTCTGCAGTGAAGGATGTGCTCAGCCCTTCTCTGCCGGTCCCCACCACTTGTGGGTATTGGGGGGTCCTGTCTGGGCTGTGTCCACAGCTGACATGGGTGTTCCTGTAGCCAGTGCCACTGGGAGAGGCTCACACAGCTAGGGCAGGGAGCCAACCCTACTTCTAAGGAAAAAAGTGTATAAATAATTTCCTGCTGCTTGGATGTGGCTGGCTGGGAACACTTCAGCAGTAAATCCTGGTTGTTCTCTACCAGTGACCTCCATGCCCCATCTGGAGCTGGGTGTCAGCCCTGTCCTGGCTCCAGAATCTCCTATGGGACTTTTTCCTAGCATCCAATGCTGTGGAAAGGCAGGTGAGGGAGGAAGGTGTCTGTCAGATTGGGAGGAGAAACTTTTGCCCTGTATTAGGCTATAAACTATTAAGTGCCCTGATTAGGGTAGAGCACAGTCCTTGCTGTGACAGGCATGGCACCCACCCAGGGCACAGACTCTGCCCCGGGCCAGCCTCTCCCACCAGGCAGGGGCTGTGCCTGTGCCTGCTCCTGGCTCAGCTCTATATTTAGTCATGTTATTTCTGCAAGCAAAGTTATCTGCAGTGCTGGGAAGTACGTGAGCTGGGCTCCCAGAGCCTCTCTCATTGTTATGTACCTGTAAAACAGGAGCTAAAATTAGGCACAGGGCTCCAAAAAGCAGATGGGAGCCCTGGCTTTACCCATGGTAATGGGTGAGTGGGCAGTGGATGCTCAAACCAGCCTTTGTCTTCCCAGGGATGCCCTGTGGGCTGAACCCATGGCACTGCCTAACTGGAGGAGATGAAGATCTGCTGGGATGATCCCTTTGCAAAGGACCACATGGGGACATGTGTGCTTCCCTGCTCCCCAGGCCAGGACGTGTGAGCAGTGGGAGTACTGCTGGCCAGATTCCCCCCCATTCTTCCACAGGTTTCCTCTATGCACTCGGCCACGTCGCCTTCCTTCCGCCAGGGGTAGCAAAATAAAATTCTCTTCATAGCAGGCAGAATTGAGGAAATACTTGGGAGCTAATTCCCCTGCAGTTTGTTTTCCCAAACATCTGAGGTCGCTGGCCAGAAATGCTCAGCAGCAGCCCGGGCGGGTTTAGAGGCTCCCAGAGGAGCAGGGGTGTGCTCCAGCTGCTGGCGGCAGCCAGGTCTGTTGGTGGGAGCTGGGATGAGGCAGGCAGATCCCAGTTCTCCTCCCTCTTTTCCTTTCTTCCTTCTGTTAGGGAATTTGGGGGCACTTTACCAGGTGATCCCTCTGGATACAGTGGTTAGGGGCTGGGAAGCTACTGCTCTCTCTACTGTGGTGCTGGGACATCCTCCATCACCTCCCTGGGAGGGTGCCCAAATGCACCTCACCCGATGGGTGCCTTGAGCCCATTTTCCCAGGTCTGTGGGGCTGTGGTGCCTGTGGTACTGTGAGAGGCCAGGCAGCCCCACAGCCCTTCACCCACAGATGTTCCCAGCCTCCTGAAACAGCCTAATCCTCCCCACAACGCAGCACAATCCCCTTCCTGGGGAGAGGGGAGCCCGGCTGCAGAGCTCATTCATGTGACAAGCATGAGGAAGGGATCTGGGTCCCTGCCTGCTCCTGCTCTGCCCAGGGACTTTATTCAGTTCTTTTGGGAGATTTGGGTTATGCTGAGTGTGCAGCTCTGTCCAAGCACTCTGGGCTGCTGCTCTGCAAACAAATGTTGCTGTTCCCAGCCGCCGCTAAGGCGCTGGTGGGGCTGTGTGGGGACAGGCAGGCAGCTGCTGGGAAAGGTCTGTCTGTCCCCTGGCCAGCACTGTCTCTGGCTGTCTGCCCTGGCTGGGACAGGGGCAGGGGGAATTACAGAATCATGGAATGTTTTGGGTTGGAAGGGACCTTAAAGATCATCTCATTCCACTCCCTGCCATGGGCAGGGACACCTTCCACTAGACCAGGTTGCTCCAAGCCCCATCAACCTGGCCTTGAACACTTCCAAGAAATGGCAGGGTGATCAGTGCCACCCACATTGCTGCTGCTGGCTGCCACTTTCCTGCTGCAGGTGGGTATATGGGGATGACCTGTGCAATGCCCATCCTGACTCCCACAGAGGCTTTGAGATGAGCCATGGCTGAAGCGATGCTTTCTCCAGCATCACTCAAACCACCCTGCTTGCAGCTGAGGAACAGGAGAAACCTGTAGGAAGAGCTGCTGGCCCTCGGGAAAGCCTTCCTCTTCTTCCACCTTGGGCTGCCTGTGGGACAGGGGTGTGTCCAGGTTTGTGCCCTGGCACAGACCAAACACTGTTGTGCAATGCGCAGCCTGATGTAGCGCTGATGTTGGAGAGCCCTGCCCATGACATGGCACAGCATGGCACAGGGATGGATATACAGGAGGGGGCAGATGGACAGGGCCATGGCTCAGCCTTTGCTGCTTGGGCTGGGCTCTGTGGGGGAAAACAACAGCCCTTTAACATAGGAGCAAAGCAGAATTACAGGAGACAGAGAATCAATGGCTGCAGGATGATCATCAATTACTTTCAGTGCACGTTATATTCTCTTAATGAGAGCCCTTTGCTGTGTTAGGGTGGGGGGGTGAGCAATGCCTCACTGTCATGGAGCTGTTCTGGGATGGGGTGGTGAGGGGTACCCCACTGTCAAGGAGCCATTCCAGAGGGGATGAGGGATGCCCCAATGCCATGTGGTGATGGGGCACAGCACAGGCTCTGTTCACTGCAAACATAGCCAAGGACAAACTCTGCTGCACTTTGCCCGGGTTTTTCCCCTGGGTGGACCCAGGATCTTTGCTCTGCTTCAGGCAGAGATTGTGGCATTCCCATGTTGCTCAGGTGCAGCCTTAGAACAGCCCTGCAGTCTGGGGTGTGTGGTGATGTCCAGACAAGGCTGGGATGTTGCTGCCACGTCCCCATGGAGGGCTTGAGGTGGTCCGAGCCAACGAGTTAAAGAAGGAGAAGCTGTTTAGAGGCATACAGCAGGCAGACTGCTGTCACATGGGAAGTGCCTGAAGCTGCTGGGGCCACTGCCTCAGCCAAATGCCCATCTATGCCCACCCCTCTGTGTGCCCTGCACTCTGGGGAGAGGAGGAGATGCTCAGGGCAGGAGATGCTCATTGGGGCAGGCACCAATTTCTTCTATCTAATGACCAGCAATAGGACGCGAGGGAATGGCTGGGGTTGTGTTGGAAGGTTTAGGTTGGATATCAGGAAAAGGTTCTTCCCCCAAAGGATGGGCAGAACTGGAAGAGGCTGCCCAGGGTAGTGGTCAAGGCCCCAAGGCTGTCAGAGCTCCAGGAGCATTTGGGACTACGCTCTCAGGCACAGGGTGGGATTGTTTGGGTCATCCTGTGCAGGACCAGGAGTTGGACTCGATGATCCTTGTGGGTCCCTTCCCACTCAAGATATTCCATGATTCTATGATTTACCCCCTGCAAATCAGCAGAGCCTCCTGGGGCTGCAGAGCATCATCTGCTCACCCTTGGGCTGTCAGTGTCTTAGCAGCAGCTTTTATTGTGATGCCCTGTGATGTTTTGCTGTGGTTTGATATGAATTTAATTACTACTAGTAATCATCAGAAGGGGCTGTGCTGGTGGCTTGTAGAGCCCCACCAGGACTTACAGCCAGAGCAGCCGGTCACTGGTAAAATTAGGGCTGGGGCAGAGCATCAGTGACCCACACTGGAGGAACAGTTTACAGGCAGGAGCAGGGTGCAGGCAGGAGGTTGTGCAGTCATTCCAGAGTCAGATCCAGCTCCATGAGCACCCTCTTGTGGCAACCATCCCACCTACGGCCCTGCTGCCTCAGCAGCACCCGCGCCCCACGTTCCCACTGTCCCCAGAAACCAGGACTAAGGGCGGCTGGACGCTACAGCCCGGCAGCTCCCACAGCTCAATTGTTCCTGCTGGGAGTGGTTCCTGCCGTGGGAAGACGAGGTGGGAGCACAGTGACACAGGGTGTGGGGAGACTCAGAAATTTAGGGGTGCAGTGGGAGCCAGGACAGGATCCTGCAGGGGCTGTGGGCAGGGCTGTGCTGATTTATCCCAGACTTCTGCACCTGTGACTCTGGGCATTAGAGCTGGGAGTAATTGCACTGGGAAAAGACTAAAACTGAGTAAATCAAACCAGTATGATCCTGGCTACGATTAACAAAGTATTAATTAACTACATACCCACAGAAAGAAAGATTGCTAATTACCTTCTATAGAAGATTAGGGGGGAAAAGACAGAAAATGAAACACGTTTAAAATGTAATTGGAGGCTGCATGTTGTGCATAAGAATGAGCCTGTTTTTGTCAATTTAATTGTTTGCAATTACAGATCATTGTCTCATTTCCATCTCCTCCCTGTCAGACTAGGAGCTGCATCCCTCCTCCAGTGGTGCTGACCTCCCTGCATCCCCCATCCAGCTGTGCTGCCCTCCTGCCTCACCCTCACCCTGTCCCCAGCCATGGGCATGGGGAGTCCAAACTAGGGGGAGCCAAGTAGTGTCACAAGGGCTCCTTGGCCAAGAGCCTGAGTTGCTCCCACAAGTGGGTGCAGTTCCCGAGCCCCCAATGACCCCTGCATCAATCCCCTTCCTTTGATGTCCATGTCAGGAGTGCCCATGGTCCGCAGACAATGCCGTGGTGAAGCTCACCAGGCTTTGAACTGCACTAAACCACGTGAAAATGGAATCAATCCTGCAGTCAATGACTCAGTAATGAACAGTCGAGTCCCCCACTGTGGTGTGACACGTCTCTGGTATCTTCATTGCTTTTATCTGCGTGGAGGGAGCAGATTTACCAGGTGGCTTTTCATCCAAGACTGCAGCAAATGGGCTGATGATTATCCCCTTCCCAGAGACATCCCTGAGGTTAATCCCTTGATCCATCCCAGGGCACAGGGGAAGCTGCTGGTGGAGAGTTTGGTTCTGTGCCATCAGCGGGTGCTGTGGAGCATCGCCAGCACCCGTAGCTCTGCCTGGCACCTGCGTGTAGCCTGTGGCAGGGTGGCAGGGGCAGCCCAAGGGACACCCAGTGGGCTTTGGAACACTTTTCCAGTGGGAGTGTGGCCTGGGAAGAGTCAGGAGCAATGCTGAGCTGCCTGAGATGCCAGCAGGGTCTCCTGTGGGGCCCTCCAGGAAATCACAGCTGCAGACAGGGCTTCAGACTGGGGCAAAGAGCAGAGCACTGAGGGACTAATGCATTAGTAACATTTTAAAACATTTGCTCTCACCCAGAACAATTCCTGCTCCTACATCAGGGCAGGACCAAGCTTAGGAAATGGCTGAGAAGCCAGTCAGGACACCATGTCCTGGCACAAACCGTGGCTGGCATTGGACTACCCTATCCTTCTGCAAAGTTAAAGGGGAAAAAGGAGAAAAAGCCACATCTGGCTGCAGTCCCAGCATCCCAGCAAAGGCTCTCAGGCAGCCCCAGCACTGCACCCACCCACAATGTGCAGATACAGGCATCACGCCCCTCAATGTGTGTCCTCACCAAACGTGCAGCTCCATGGCTCTGAACAGCTTGTGCCAGCCAGATCTCATACAGGAGCTGAGGAAACAGCTGAGCATGTCTATAAAATAATTTAGGAGCTCTCTTTCAAGTTTCTTCCTGCATAAAGGGAAGAAACAGTAAGATGGCGTGATTTATTCCCAGTCCATGTGGGCAGCAGTGGTGCCTAACTGGG
This sequence comes from Pachycephala philippinensis, assembly GCA_013397055.1. NCBI lineage: Eukaryota > Metazoa > Chordata > Aves > Passeriformes > Pachycephala > Pachycephala philippinensis. The sequence continues at coordinate 87,036 of VWZT01011110.1, read as the reverse complement.
AAACATCAGCACTGCTCAATGCTTGGGGCAGCCAGAGCTGCTTAGCTTCACCATCAGAAGGTTCATATCAGTGGATGCTTTTTTCAGGCCTTAGCCTTGAAGTTTCTGCCTTGGAAGGAGCGGTGCTGCCTGTGAACCCTTCTCTGTGGCAGTGTGGAGCCTGTGCTGTCCCGCGCTGTGCACCACAACATGGCCTTGTCCAGGCAGGTGGCAGGTACTGGGGCAGCTGTGTCACATCTTCTATCAAAATGGGTTAGGTCTCCCATTGGCTGAAGACTAAGTATGTAATGAGTAACACACAAGTCAGAACAAAGCAAATTACAAAGGACACTTGTGCTAATAACTGCTTTGGAGCCCATATGGGGGTCTAATAGCCGCCAAATAAAAGGCAAAGCAAGACATTAGCTGGAAATGTCTGGTTCTCACTCAGCCAAACACCAAGAAATCATTATGTTTAGTTATAGGATATTGCCCTGGAATACCAGCTTACTAATTATCTATAATTATTTCTGAATGCACATTATAATCTGCTGGACAGGGCAGTGACAGTCACCACGAGTGGCTGCTGGGCACTGTTTTTCCCAGGAGTTAAGGCTGCCTTGGTTTATAATTCAGCAGGATCAGAGGTTCCTGCTCTGCCAGGACACCACCCCGGCAGTAATGGCTTTGGCTCCTTGTGATACATCGTGGTGTTGGCTGTGCACACACAGCTCCCCAAAGGGTATGGTGGGGTGTTCCCCATTCCCAGGGCCAGGGGAAGGCTGGGACAGGGTAAGTGGAACAGGGCAGTCCTGTCCCCTCTGGACACGTGTGCCAGGGCCTGTGGAGTGGTTGGTTGTTGGGAAGTGTGTGTGTGCGTGGGACAACTGCAGCAGTTCTGAGCAAGCCTCCCATGCATCCCAGACACCATCCTGTGGGTGTTCCTGCCACTGCCGTGGGCATATGGGCTGGCGTGGAGCCAGTTGTGGTCATTGTCCCTCCTCAACATTCCACGTGCGGCCCACACTGCTGTGTCCATGTAGACTTTTAGTCACCAGAGCATCTCCTGCCCGTCACCCTGGACCCTGGGACCCTGATGAGCACTAATCATAGAGGGGGTCTCTGAGCTGTTTGCACCAGCAGGGAGGACTCTGGGCTGGTGGGCAGGGAAGCAACTCCATGATGCTGGGGGTCAGAGGGGAAACAGGGACACACAATTCCCCAAAATAGCTTCTTGATGCCATGGCCACACTGATGCCAAAGTGAGCATCCATGAATCAGCGTGGGGGATCCCCACATGGGTGGCAGGAAGGGTCCTATTTGCTGTGTGGGGTGCTCAAGGGAGAATCAGACGGGGACGAGTGGGGACCACTTCTCTTTAGGAAGGGCCAAGGTCAAGTTCAAGGTCAAACCTCTCCTTCCTGCCCTGCCGCTAGCGGGGCCGTTCGCGGCGGGGCCGCCAGAGGGCGCCGGCGGCCTTGAATAATTCCAGGGATGGGGCGCCCACAGATTCCATGGGCAGCCTGGAGCAGTGTCCCACAATTTCCCCCCATTATCCCATCTAACCTGCCCTCTGACAGTGCGACGCTATTCCCTCTTGTCCTGTCACTCCAGGCTTTTGTCCAAAGTCCCTCTCCAGCTCTCTTTCAGCCCCTTTAGGCACCGGAAGGGGCTCTCAGCTCTCCCTGGAGCCTTCTCTTCTCCAGGCTGCAAAGAGAGGGCGTGTTCTACAGCTAAAGTAAAACACTTGCTGCTGACATACCGTGCTATGCTTGTCCTCTGGCTAGTTTGTTGTTAGAGGTAATGGACTTTGTCTAGAGAAGAGGAGGCTCAGGGGGCACCATATCACTCTCCAGAGGAGGTTGTTGTGACGTGGGGGCCGATTTCTTCTACTGCACCTGCAGTGAGAGGTCCAGAGGAAATGGCCTTAAACTAAGACAGGGGAGATTCAGATTAGACATTAAACTTTTTTTCTTTCACTGATAAGAGTGGTCAGGCATTGAAATAGGTTGCCCAGGGAGGGGGTGGACTCATCATCCCTGGAGGTGTTTAACCGGTGTCTGGATCTGGCACTGGGTGATGTGGTTTAGTGGTTTAAGCATTAGAGTGGCAGTGCTGGGTTGATGGTTGGACTGGATGATCATAAAGGTCTCTTCCAACACTGATGATTCTATGATTCTATAATTCTATACTATAACAGCTTTCTTCAGCCTTGAACTTAAAAAACTAAACTAACCAAAACAACAAAAACTGGGAAAAATTAGTACCAGCACTCTCAGAATGTCTCTGTGCAAGTAGAACAAGCAAGATAAATGCTCACCAGGGTTGAATAAAGAAGTGCTGCTCTCAGTGACTTCAGAGAGACAAGAAAGAAGGAGTGAAAGCAAAGCGTGGGAGGGGAATTACAGATGGAAGTCTGAGCATCTCACTGAAATGACCTTCACCTCTGAAGCCTAGAGGAAACCCACAGGACTCAGCATTGCTGTCCCTCAGCCTTTCCTGGGAAGCCCAGGGTAGGCGCCTGCCCTGATACTAGCGAGAATTAAAACTTCCTCAAGGCAGGAAATCCATCTGCTGCCACACAAGGACCTGAGCACACAGCTGGCATCACTTGACACACAGAGTTACTTAATTTACAGGATTTATGACCTCCAGCGCTTCCTGTGTTTTCTCTACCCTCTCCTATTAATCCATAATCCGCTATTATAACCCTTAGGAAATGATTTATAGATTTTATCTTCAGTTTCCATCTTGGAAATGGTACCTGTCAGCATCACAGATGGCTCCAGAGCCTCGAGGCCAGGAGGTTGGATAGAGATGGTGGTGAAGGTTCAGAGGGGATAACAGGGCTACCTGCCTGGCAATGAAGTTGTCCTGTGCCCCAGTGTCCCTGCACAGCACCAAGACACAGATCCCCTGTTCCTGCCTACACCAGAATGGTGTGGCATGGTCTGGATTGGAGAACAGTGGGCACCAGCTGGAAGCAAAGCACCAGTAGCCCAAATTCCAGTGGCTGCTGGGCTACTGGTCTGTATAGTCATTTTCCTGTCACTGCAGCACTGTTGGCAGTGTGAGCACAGCTGTGCCATCAGCTGCTCAGTGTGCTGTCTCCAGAATTAATGCACAATCGGCCAGGGGCAGGGATTATTATTGGGAAATTATGCAACTAAGTAGGTTGTTAACAAGATGATTTAAAATTCATAAATGAGGGGGGAAAAGATAACAGGGCAGAGAACAGCAGGCTCAAATTAATTTAAACTGTCTGATGAGGAATCAGTGATGTAGGGAATGAGATAAGGGAGGAGGATTAAAGGGAGTTCCTATTTAAAATCAATTTGAAAAGGTGCCAGAACCCACTCCATTGAGACTTGGTCATTGTGAGTCCTCATCACTCCTTTCATTAGTTCCAAACTCCTTGGCTGTACTTAGTGGATCCCAGATGGGGGAAAGGGCAGGTAGGGGCTGACCTCCTACCAGGGGCTGCAGAATGGCTTTTCTGCCCCAAATAGATTTGCTCAGGACCACAACAGCCTGGATCCTACGCCAGGGGAAGTGGAAAGACGCAGTCATATCTGAAGAGGACCCAGATGGTGGGTATGAGGATGAGAGGCTTGTGGGGAGAAGAAAGAGCAGCGACAGAGATGGGTTGGTGCTGTGGAGGCACAGCTGCCGCAGGAAACCAAGGAGGAAAGAAAAGGTGACTGCAGTGCTTCTGCCGATGACTTCTCCACAGACAAATAGGGAATATCCTCTGCTGAATTCAGCTGCAATTAGAAAGGGTTCATCAACCCCTCTCGGGTGCTGCAGCTAAAGAACCAACAGGTCCTACACAAGGTGCCCGTGGCAGGAAGGCAGTTTGTGCCAAGTGCTTGTGTAGGGATATGTCAGTAGTGGACGGGAGCTGTGGGGGCAGCTCAGGCTGGGGAGCCAGCACCAGGATCTGGGAAGGGACACCCAGCCTGTCAGGCACTGGGCAAAATCCTGTGTTGTGGCTGCTGGGGCTTTGAGGAGGAAGGAACCCAAAGTGGGTTTGCAGCGGGTGTGGAGGAAGTGAAAGGTGGGATGAATTTGAGGATCCCAAGTCAATCTGTTTTAATCAGCTAAAATTGCAAAGGCTGAAATCTAGGATTATTTTTACATATATTACTTTGAAATGCAAATTCTAATGCCAGCTTAGATACCTGTTCAGTCTCTCAGGGTTAAAGGACAAAGGGCAGTTAAGAACTTGAAAAAAAATCCATTTCCCCATAACACTTTGTATTATCAGGCAGCATTTAGCCCTTGTTTCTTCTACCTGGCTGATTTCCATAAATCCAAGAGTGAGAACTCCTTTGTGCTTTGCAAATAGCATGGAGTTCTGAGCAGTGGCTGGTTATCACTTCATGCTATTGGGATTCACAGTGAATGCCAGATGCTGTGGTATCAGGGAATTACCAGGCTTTGCCTGTTCATCACGGGGAGATCCCCTTTTCCTCTCTCTCTTCTCTCCAGGATTACCTACAGCTGCTAGTTTTTCTTTCATTGTTAATGTTACTTAAATCCAGATGGATTTACAGACTACCAGTCCTGGTCCTGGGCACAGGCTCTTCTCCAACACACACCCCAGAGCGGTGTTAATTAGACAAGGCGGGTGTTAATTACACAAGGGTACAGTGGCAATAACATGTGGTAAGTGCTCAGTCCTCCCACTCTCTGCGTGTGAAGCGAATCAATAAGCAATTCAGCCATTAGAAATAAAGCTATTCCTATTATCTGCTGATCAATAATTCATTAGTCTTGGACGTACCTGCCTTGGAACATCTCTGGAAGGAGAGAAGCTTGCAGCAGGCAGACCAAGGGCAAGGCAGGGAGTGCAGCAACATTTTCCCCTCCAACAACTCTGTGAACCTTTGGTGACTGAGGACAGTGGGATTTTCTACACCCCAGGTAGATTATGAATCTATGATTAATATGCAATTGTAAACAGCTTTTTATTATTGCACACTCCCAACCTCCTCATCCCCCCTGCCCTCCTGTTGCTGCTCCCCACTGCCCCGACTGGAAATGTTGACAGTAATAAATGGCTGGCAAAGCAATTGTACACATTAAGCTGAGAAGTATGAAGCTGAGGTCAAAACTATTTTCTTTCTATAATTACATGGAGGGTAAATTCATTTTGCCAAGAATAAAAGCAACACAGAAGGTCACGGTGAGCAGGTGGTCATGCCGTCCCATCAGGAGCTGCCTTTGCAGCCATCCTCCCGTGCTCCAAAATCAAGGTGTTCAGCTGGTGCATTTAACTAGAACATTGAGCTGTGAGAAAGCCCAAACCTAGGCAAGAGCTTTTTGCTTCATTTATGGTTCTCTTTTTGCTTTCAGACCGCTTCCCAGCTTCTTCAGTGAGCGCTGAGCTGGCTGTCCTGCTCTTTGAACATGAGCCAGCCCTGAAACAAGGCTGTTCAGTCTGGAATCAGGTTTATTAAACTGTAATAGGGTTTGTTACTCTGTTAATGCACCATATAAAAAAAGCTATGAAAATCAACTGCCAGGTACAACAACCCGCTCACTTCCAGCTGCAGTGTCTTGGCTGGTTTATAGCTGACTTTATCCTCTGCAGAGGAGGGAAAAGAGCCTCATTCTGCAGAGCTGGGATGTTGTTCCCATCCTGCCTCATGCCCTGCTCCTACCTCCAGGCCCCACCTGCAGCTGGGGTGACCCTAGGTCATCCCCCGGGATGGGCTGGGGAGTGGAGGTGGCTGGAGCACCCATGACTGTGCTCCTTGAGTGTGTGACCTCTTGGGGACAATGCTGGTGATGGTGGCATCAGAGGTGAACTTGAGCTTCCAGAACCTGGGCAGATTCAATTTTTCCTGGGTACTAACAGAGTCTCCTGGGGAAAAGCATGTCATTGGCTTTCCAAGCACTGGGTTGCCCTTCCCTGGATCCCATCTGCAGGAGTCAGCACTTCCTAGCCCGACTGCCTTGGGGACGGCCTTTGAGCAGAGGTAGGACATGGCAGTAGCTTTTGCTGGTCCCTGATACACATCATCCATCACTCATCATCAGTGGGATTTTTTCACACTTTCATCCTGGCAGGGGCACAGGGCCAGGTGGGAGCATCAAGCAGCAGCACTGAGCAGTGTGTCCTCGTGGCATTGGATGGGGGTGAGTTGGGCACAAAACCCAGGACTCTCCCTCTGCTGGGTAAGGTTTCTCCAAAGACCTCCTACTGGCTGGCTCTGAATTATCTGATTGTGGCTGAATAATCAACTGTCCTGCGCTGGGAAAGCATTTCCACTCCTTAAAATTAGCTTTGATGAGTTTATGCTTTCTTTGAATCAAAGACCTGAGACAATTAATCACTGCCGACCTCCTGCCTGTGCAGTTAAAATGCCCGGTTTGAAACAGAGACCAGGAACAGGAATTAATCTCTCTGTAACAAGGTCTTCAAAATAATCATCACTATCCTGCTGTTGCACTGAAAGCGCTGTTCTGCCACCCTGCAGATGGAGAGGATCCTGCTCCAGGTTTCACCTGCAGCAAGGAATGGCAGGATCACCCTGCAAGCACGACCACACTTGGTGCTCTTCCCACTCAGGTGCTGGCGTGTGTCCAGAGAAAGGAAACAGAACTGGGGTAGTCTGGAGGGTAGGTTCTATGACGAGCAACCAAGCGGGCTGGGGTTGTTTAGCCTGGAAAAAAGGAGGCTCAAGGGGACCCTGTGGCTCTGCGCAACTCCCTGACAGGAGGGGGCAGCTGGGGGGCAGTCGGGCTCTGCACCCAGGGAACAGGGACAGGATAAGAGGAAATGGTCTCAAGCTGCACCAGGGGAGGGTCAGGTTGGATATTGGGAATAATTTCTTCACTGAAAGAGTTGTTAAGCATTGGAATGGGCTGTCCAGGGAGGTGGTGGAGTCCCCATCCCTGGAGGTGTCCAAGGAATGAATGACTGGACATGGCACTCAATGCTCTGGGCTGGTTGACAAGGTGGGAATTGGGCACAGCTTGGTCTTGATGGTCTTGGAGGTTTTTTCCAACAGTATTCCCCATGCATCGGGGTGAGATCCGGGGCAGCAGCCGCTCCGGGAATCATTCAGTGCACTGGAGGAGGAGGAGGCAGAGGGGACAAAGAGAAGGAAGAAAGCATTCCCAACCTTTCCAGGCAATGTGCTTGTGCCGAGCCCTCACACAGGGCAGAACCAGGTTAGGGTGTTCAGCCCTGTGGAGTGGGAGCCAGCTGGTGTTTGAAGTTCTGTACATTTGCATTATAAAGGATCAGATCCAGGTGTAAATTATATATCTTGTTTCAATAGAAGTTTTAAGCAAGTGAAAATTGTCCTTTGAAGAGCTGATTCCTCTGATAACAGACCTGTACCACACTTGTGAGGAGCTCACTCCCTTGGCAGAGCAGGGATGGCAGAGGGGTGCATGATGTGCCCCCAGGAGTTGGTGGGATACAAACAAAACCAAAATCTCTTTGAGATTTTTGAGCCACAGCAAGGTAGGAACTGGCACCTCACCCCAGAGTGGAATGCATGGAGCTTGCCTGGCACTGCTGGGCACAGACTGTGTGAAAACCTCCAGTTTTTGGCAGCCTTGGCATTAAAAGCTGTAGAAGTCTGGTGCTGCCCTCATCTGCTTGAGGGACAGAGAAAACTCACTGTCATCAACCCAGGGACTTGCACAGTAATTTCCCAGCTACATAATTTTACTGAGCCTGTCCATGCCCATTACCTGTTAGGGTCACCCGCATGTGTGGTCGGGAGGAGGCAGAGGGTGTAGAGACTCCAGCTCTGCAGTCACCCCTCAGCTCTTCACCTGGGCAGCATGCAATGGAGCAGACATCTCCCCAGGTGGAAAAGAGAGAAAAAAATGAACGTGGATGCTGTGGAGCTGGAGCTGCAAATAAATGCCTTTGCTGCCAAACAGCTCTCTTGATATGGGGGTGCACAGAGCCGTAACCCCAGCTTTGCTCTGCTTGTGTCCCCCAGTGCCTCTCACTTGGCTCCCTTTGCTCCCTGTGCCCTTGCATTCAGCCCTGCTCTCACCCCAGAGCCTCTGGGCAGCTCCCCCTGCCCATGTCTGGAGCAGCTCCTGGGAGCCAAGTCCAGGCACTCCCACAACCTCTGCCCACACAGAGGTGTAGCTGTGCCTGTGAAGGTCCAGGGCTGTTCTGGTATCACAGCTGGAATAAGACCCTTTTCTGTGTCTATGGGGAGATGAAGAAGTGGTTTCCACCCTGGGAGCCACAATATATCATGTGATGTACGTATTTTTGTTGTCTCCTCCAAACATGTTTAGAGGATTAGAGAAAACCCTCATCATAGAAGGGATTTAAAGGTTATTAGGGGAGAAATGCATTTTTCAGCACCTGCTGCCTGAAAAGTGTGCAGCCAAGTGTTTTAAATACCCTGGTGCTATTATTCATAGAAAATGCTTTTCTTTTATTTTTTTCATTCCCTTTTTTTTCCCCCAGTGTAACTGTAGTCATCATTCAGCCTTATAACTATAATGGATGGTTGCTAAAAGCCTTCCAAACAAGGCAGCACAATAAGATACAGACAGTTAACCCACATCAATTCTCTAAGGAAATTTCATGTTGGGCCCTTTAATTCTCTCCTTTTGAAATTATTCTGATCAGTCAGTGCATAGGGCACTGCTGCAGGGAAAAGATTGAACCTGGAACAAAGTGGAATGAGATTTGAAATAATAAAAACAAAGAAAAAACACAGAGGAGAGATTCAGGTACACGTCCAAAATTCTAATGAGCTCATTTACAGAGCTAAAAATTTCTCAGGGATTCCAGTTGATTCAAAGAGAAATGTATTTAATTTAAAACAACTCACTTCAGGGAGCTCTGCACTGGGATGAAATGTATTAAATAATTGATCAACCAGGGAGTAAGAAAGAGGGGGAAAAAAGAGAAAGAAAAAAGAAGGGAAGAAAGGTATCCAGGTGGTGTGTGACCCAGAAAAGAAAGACACCTCTACGTGGGGGGTAGGTGACACACCAAAGGGGTGATAGGGGTTCCAGAGCCACCACAGTGTCCCTAAGGCTTGGTGGCACCCCCCAAACCAGGGACACATCCCTGTACCCGTCCAGCTCTTCACCTCATCCCACTGGAGTAACACAAATTTTATTACATTTCTTTCCAGTCCCAAAGTCACATAGAGACCCTGCGTCCTGTGTGGCCTCTCCTGTGGGATTGGTTTCCTTTCTGCTTCATTGGGTGTTTTACAAAGAGCTCAAAATAAAACCAATATACTTCATCCCTTCTCCTCAGCAGCTCTAAGGGCAAATTATGATGGAGCTGATATCAAAACACACGCACTGATAATTTTTCTGCAGTGGCTCGGATTTGGATGTAAAATGGAAATACACATTTAGTGCTTGGCTGTGGCACTGCTGTGCATGCAAACAGCAATTAAAACCTGCAGCCAAATGCCATAAATCCACCAGCGACAGAGTAAATGCCTTTTAAGATGGAAAATGAAAAGGAACTGCAGCTCATTTGCATTTTGTAAGAGTAATTTTGTTCAGGCTACAGTTGTTCTGAATGAAGTGTAACTTCTAAGTACTGCTCCACTGCACTGAGCCCAGGCTGTGAGTGCAGGAGGCTTCAAAACACAGATGGGCTGCTCTGGAACAGGGATGTACAGAGCAGCAACCATTGGGGACCATCAGTCCATCCTGGTCCATGGCCACCAAACGCTCCCTCCCTCTCTGCACGGAGGCTCCGAGCAGCCCCGTCCTCCTTGACAGCGCTGCCTCTCTGCATACTCTTTTAATGATCTTTATTTAAAGTAGCTTCCCCCTATTAACCAAACCAGGAGATGGCACAGCCTTCCAGACAGTGTCCTTGCTGCCAGCAGCAGGGACTTGGTGCGTTAATACATGATGGAGTTAAGATACATCTCTTTTTGCTGCAGACTTTGCCCTCTCCTTGTTGGGGAGCCCCCAGACACATGGGCTAGAGAGAGCCTGTGTGAGTGTTTGCTGATGTCAGGAGCAAACAAAGGAGCAAAGCAGATGGATGCCCTTATAACTTCAAATAATTAAATTAGAGGCATAAAAGTAATTGTTATCCATTTAATTTACTCTTGACTGTGATATTCCTGCTCCATAAAACTGAATGAGGGAAACTGTGATGGACTCCGGATCACGGCTCTCCCCAGCAAAGACCACTGCGTAAATCACAAATAAATGCTGCTTGCTTGGAGAAAATGAACTCAAATTGTATGTCTTATAAGGAAAGTGAGGCAGAGGATGGGAACAGGCAGAGATGGAAGTGGACATATCCCTTTATTTGTCTTAATAGCCACATGTAAATGTGTAATGTAAAGAGCACAAACAGAATTTTGAACATTTGTTCCTCTGCCTTTGTTCTGAGAGTGTTGATGCCAGAGATTCCCAGCAATGTTTGCTTTTTCTCTGCAAAATATCACTGTCAAAACCGACCTGGTTTGGGACATCAGTTGTGCTCCTCAAGAATGCAGAAGTGTTTTATGTTAAAAATCACAAGAGCTTTGTTTCATTTTCCCTTTCTTTCCTGATCCTAAATAAAAAGAACCATTCTGTTTTCTCATAATTAAGTGCCCAGGAGTATTTCAGCTCTCCAAGAGGTCCCAATTCTCCAGCAAGCATTGGTACTCCTCACCAAAGAGTGAAGCAGAGGCTTAAAGGGTCAGAAACACAACGGTCAAAAACAGGGACTTAAGACAGCTCCTGAAACAACAAATATTTTTTATCCTACAAATTTTGTGCATATGTGGCATCATTCAACAAGTGAGCTAAACCCTTGGAGTGTAAAGCACACATTAAAATACAGGACTGAAGTCAAAGTGACAAATTTAAGGAGATTATTTCTGTTAGTGTGAATGTGAATTTTCTGTCCTTTTCTTGCAGGAACATTTTTATCCTCTCCATACACCCAATTTCCATGGCAAGCTAATTGTTGTAATTGCAACCAATTTTTTGTATGTAAATTTAATGAAAGACTGTTTTCAATGTTTAACCAGCTCATTAGAAGATTTTATCTTTGTGAAAAGGAAAAAAATAAAACACAAAGAGACTAGAAACACTGATGGGAGGAGCTTCGATGGATCAGCCTGAACCCAAGGGTCCATTTCATCTCCCAGGGGTGAGGGGTTCCAGGGCTGGTTGAACATGAGGGACCCCGTGGGATGGGCATGCTAGTGAGGCCACAGCACTGCTGCTGCAAGGAGGAAGCCACAGTGAGTGGGCAGCGAGGGACCAGGGGGTCCCACCCCACGGGGTCTGTCTGGGCTGTGGGGTTGGATGTGTCCTCATTATGCATCCGAACATCTCTGTCAGGCTGTCCCCAGGGAGAGCGGCTATCGAAGAATGCTGTTAACAGGGGAATAATGAGGTATGAACTGAGGAATAAATTTACGCTGGAAATAGCGAAAAGGTTTCTGAGCTTGTAGCAGGTCTAGGCTGTAAAACCCTTCCAAGAACAGCGGGGAAAAAATCCACCCCACTTCTCCTCCATCTAAGGAGCGGTTTGATGAGTTTCCACAAAGACTTGCAGGGAACAGCACTGATGGTAGCACAGGACTGGACTTACGGGGCTCCCTCCAGCCCTGATCTCTCGGAAGGAAGTCGGCACAAAGCAGCACCAAGGCCTGGGGCAGATGTGTCACCTAAAGCAGACATGTCACCTAAAGCCTTGCTGGAGTGGGACAGGAATGTCCAAGCCCTGCAGGCTGCAAGGCGATGGTGACCTGGGTACCCCCAGGGCAATGTTGGGGTCTGCTTTGTAGGAGGGTCACAAGGGAGAGGTTCCAGGGAATGCTGAGGAAGCCGATACACATCCTCTGCTGAACAGGACGGTGCTGCTCAGCATGGGGAGGAGCCAGAAAATTGTAAAAATGATCCCAAAAATTCACAAAAAACCCAACAAAATCAAAATTAAAACCACCACCAACAAAAAAAAAAAAAAAAAAAAACCCCAAAAAAAACACCAAAAAAAAAAAAAAAAAAAAACAAACCAAAAAAAAAAAAAAAACCAAAAAAACCCCAAAACAAACCACCAAAAAAACAAACCAAAGAACCAAAGAAAAACAGGCAGGGATGAACAAAAATCTTCTTCCACTCTCTAGGAAACACCAGCAGAAGGTACCCTGTGTGGAGCATGGTTCATGCACTCTGCCCCCTCCCTGAGCCAAATGCATCCCTTGGAAAAAGTACTGATTACATGGAAGTGGACTAACAAGAGGCAGGCAGCACCAATAAAGGCAGTTAATTGCTTATTTCGCTTTCCTTTGCCTGGTCCCTGGTGATTTTCTCACCAATGAATAATGCAACAGCCACTGACACATGAGTAACATCTCCTGATTTGCATTGAGCATCATTCATTAGGAAGAGGATGAAAACCTCGTCTGTCCGCCAGTTAACACCCCATCCCTGGAAGTGTCCAAGGCCAGGCTGGACAGGGCGTGGAGAAAGCTGGTCTAGTGGGAGGTGTCCCTGCCCGTGGCAGTGGGGTGGAACTGGGTGAGCTTTAAGGTCCCTTCCATCGCAAGCCATTCCATGATTTGATGATAATGCTGGTTCAGTTTCTTGTCCAGGACCTGGAGGAACAACATGTCCTTCTGTGGGCAGGAGGGGAACACCATGGCCTGATCCCAGGGAATCTCCACCCCATTGAGAGGATTTTGAGACAATCACCCCATTCAGTGCTGGCCACACGTGGCGTCCAGCCTCCATCACCATGGCAGGGATGGGAGCCCGCCTCTCCAAATCCACCTTATTTCCAGCATCAGCCTTTTGGCATTTTAAATCATTGAGTGCTACACAGAGCTGATAATCAGATTTACTGATGGAGCTTCTCTGTCTCAGAGGCTCAACTAATCCCTTTTAATCTTTTTCTTAAACTCTTTCTTACAAGTGCTTACAACAGAGTTTATCTTTGAGCTTTGCATCTAATTTTGGTTTCCAAATGTGGTTTTTTTCCAAGCAAGGATGTAGCTCTACTCATTATTTCTAAATGGCTGAAGTGGAACATATTCCACATACTTTACAATTATTCCACTGCTCTCCCAGCTCATGCACCATCCTGAAAAATTACTCCAAACCTACCAAAGGGGCTGGGAGAGACATGGACATGGAGCTTGGCAGCAGCTTTGACTTCCTAAAGGGTACATGACAGCATGGGGCATGTCCAAGCTCCAGGCTGACAGAAGGGAGGGTTTTAGCTCAGGGATCATTTTTAGGAGAGATTGGTGGTTTGTGGTGTGTGATGCAGTGTCAGGATTGAGGTTCGGGAGTCCTATGGCTTCTTTTGGTCCTTCCCATAGCTGGCAACAATCTCCCAAATGGAAAAAAAATCCATTTTTAACCTGTGACCAATACTGGTGAGACCAAGAAGAGCAAAGACAAGGGGAGAAACAGCCTCTTGCCTTCCCAACAGCAGAAGATGCTCCTCATGCCTTAGCAGTGACCTTTATGAGTGAGGTTTAGATTGGATATTAGGGAAAATTTCTTCGCTGGAAGGGTGGTCAAGCATTGGAACAGGCTGACCAGGGAAGTGGCGGAATCACCGTCCCTGAAAGCATTCAAAAAACATGCAGATGTGATGTTGAGGCACATGGTTTAGTGGTGGACTGGGCAGTGGTGGGTTAATGCTGGACACAATGACCTTAGAGGACTTTTCCAACCTTAACGATTCCATGATTGTAAGTTACAGGTGATTTAGAAACCAGTGGACAAAAATAAATCACCCTTTTTTTTT
>VWZT01011110.1:45553-73296 GCA_013397055.1 Pachycephala philippinensis | reverse complement strand
TTTCTGAGTAGGCACTACAATCGTTTCAACAAGAGATGAGATTGTTCTCCTGTGAACACCTCCTCATTGCCTTCCAGCTCCGGTGCCCAGGCACCTTTTGGGATGGCTGCAAATTATATAAAAGCCCAGCCTGAGTCACACCAATTAATCTCTGCATCTACAGCCCCACTCACTCCTTCTCTTGCCTCTCCTGCATGTGGCTTCCAATCAACCAGCTCAGCCTGTTCCCATAGAAACTGAGCAGCACATCACTACAGAGTCAGGCTGCTGGGGCTTTTTAAGTTCTCATCAGAGCTTTATTCCACTCCTCAGAAAGCCAAGGTGTTCGCTGTGACTGGGGACGGCCACTCTGCCTTGGCTGCCAGCAGAAAGTGGGACTCAGCAGCCAATGATCCCCTGCCAGCACCTGGGGAGCTCAGGAGCTGCAGTTTGCTGTCAATATTTGTGTCTCATTAATCTATTCCAGCTGCAGATGAGGCAAGGAAGAGAGGAGACAAGAGAGGGTAAAGCCAGTGCTGTTTCTTGGCTTGTTGGTACCAATATTGGTTCCTTTACCAGTATGTTAAACACTGTTTTCATCGTCTGCTGTGAAGACCTTTCCAAGGTCCTTTCCATGATCCTATGATTCTCAGACTAGTAAAATTGCACATCCTCTTCCATCTCTGTCTGTTCCATGACTGTGTCCAATCACTGTGCAGGTATGGGCTGCGTGCCAGCTTTTGGAGCAGCAGGAAGATTGGGCCAGTTAAGTCTTTCTGCATCCCACCTCTTCCAGAGCACCCCAGAAGAGTTTGAACCAGGCTTGGTCAGCAGCAGCAGCAGCAGCAGCAGCAGCAGCAGCAGCAGCAGCTTCCTAGTGTTTCTCAGCTGCGGGTTCCAAAGTGCTTTGGAGAAAGGAGGTGATGACCACTCACCAAGCCCTTCTCACAGGGATATTGAGTTTAAGGCCTCCAGTTAGGGTGAGAAGTACTTGTGAGCAAAGGTCTTTAAAAGATGCTTCTGAAAAAAGCTCTCTTCCTGGGTTCCAGGGGCTCCCTCCTCATAAAGCTAGGTAGGGCTACCCAAAAATCCCACTCATCTGGGGAGAGCAGTAAGCAGCCAGCAAGTCTCAGAGCTGCATCTGATGGGAAACCTTAGATCTTCTGCCTGGAGTTTTGGTTTTCCATCTAGAGCTGCTAATATAAATACTTACTGGCAACTTTTCCTATTCTATTGATGACAGCGCTTTGTGCAGGCTGAGTTTCTTAAGGAAATATTTTAAAAATATACTTTATGTATTCAAATAATCTCCAATGCTTTTATTGAATTTGCTTTTTTTTCAGGAGTGGAACTCCTGCACATATGGCTTTACTTACACAACTAGTTTGATTAGATATTACGTTTCCATGTGTAATTTATGGTATATTGCCCACAGATTCATTAAAAAACCCATCATTTAAATATGTCCGGAATAATCTCTTCCATGCATTTTATATATAGAACAAAAGTGGGGTGATTCTGTATTCTAAAGGGACACCTACTGATAAGAACACATAGCATTTGTAGCAGTTTAAATGCAGGATATAGAAAATGTCTATCTTGTTGGGATTTTAAATCCGCACTAAAATGCATTTCAAGGAATCAATCAGTACCAAGTCAATGTACAAGAATTGCTTTAAGAAATCTAGAGGTGTCAGGCTCTAAGTAAATTGCACATTAAATAAAATCTGATTCTTCATTGAATATATTGATTATTATCATTAAGAGCAGATCTGTTACTCTTGGAGAGGAGGGGGCTGGCAGGATGACAGCAGCACTGCTGAGCTCCAGAGAAAGGATGTTTTGTGTGCAACTTGGGAAGTATCACAGAATCCAGAATAGTTTGCATTGGAAGGGGCCTTAAAACTCATCTGGTTCCATGCCCTGCCCTGGGCAGCGACACCTTCCACTAGACCAGGTTGCTCCAAGCCTCATCCAACCTGATCTGATCTGAATGTCAACTCCATGCACATCTTCCCAGCTCTGGCTGAGAGCCCGGGGGTAAGGCAGGAGCTCATGCCCAGGATGGGGATGATGGGGATTTTGGGGATAGAGGGGATGGCTCACGCCTCCGCTCTGGACACAACACTGTGCCCTGCACTGACCCGAACCACTGAGCCATGGCTGTGGCAAGTTCTTAGTTCATTGCTTACACACAGATAATGATTGTAAAATAAAATGTTCAACCCACTGTCCTTACATTTTCTTTAACTCCTTTAACTAGTTCAGGACAGATATTCCATAAATATATATTCTCCCCAAAAGGCCATTTTCCAAGTATGGGTTTGATGTAAAACAAGCTGTTACAATGTCTGATTTATAAGGCATATGAAGTTTCTAACTAAAAAAAAAAAGATGATGAATTTCTCAGGTGTCTCACTGATTTATTTGCCATGTGGCAATTGATTAGTCATGTCAGCAACTTCATAAGTAACACAATTAATTCTGAAGTTATCCCCAAGTTATCCAAGTCCTGTGTCACTGATGAATACGTGATGTGTCTGAGTTATAGGTTGTCTCTGAACTTGACTGACTCGAAATAAGTCACCAAGCTGAGTCGTAAATCACAAGAGATGGATCTGAGTACACCGCTGAGTCACAAACAGGTTGTTAGATCACACACATCCCGATTTACGGGCTGGTGAGGTCGCCTCTGCTCTATCTTATGGTTTGGGAGTAAATGTCAAAGTGTAAATCTGGGATGCCAATATCAAATGGCACCTTCCTGGGGACACGCAGCACCCACAGGCAGAGCTGTGATGCTCCTGTCACACACAGGAGCACACTGGAATCAGCACCGACATCTTCTCCTTGCAGATGAAGAACTCCAGGTGTGCCTCACATCTCTGTTCTCACTCTCCTTCTGGGGTACTGACTCCACAGTAAGCCTGACTGGTGCTGGCAGATATTGCAGGCTATTAATTAAGATGTCATTTACAGGCTCACTGGGTGACCTTAATTAAACTATAAAATGGCAAACACTAATAAGAAAGATGATATTCCTGTGGGGGGTGAATCAAGCACATTAACCTCCTGGTGAGGAATTCTTTCTTCATCTGACAGACATGAGAGACCTCACAGCTCGATGCAAGGTGTCCTCGGTGTCACTGCTGGGCTGTTCATGGGGCATGTTCCTCCCGCACAGTTGTGATTCCTCCTGCAGAGAACAACTTGATGGATAACTCCTGCAGACTTCACATTGGCACAGGGATGGTCCTTGGACCTTTCCTCAGAGCATCAGACACTGCTTTCCAGGAGCATCAAGATGGGGTTCCTTGCTCCTTTCCCTTCTCCTCTTGAGGATCTTCTCCCTTTTCTGTTTGTTACCACAGACTGAGGTGGAGATCACCAGAAACTCTGTGGATGTACACGAAGCTCTTCTGTTTGTTTTCCTTCCTGTGCATTGCTCTGATGCTGTTACACTAAACGCTCATTTCATATTCCCAGGAGGTGAGGGAGATGCCATGGGAGACACATTTACATCTGTAAACCGCAATCAAAACTAATTAAACCCAACACAAATACTGATTAATAGAAGAGGGAACCTGATGTCAAATCCCATGGCCCCATCCCAAATAACAGTGGCTTCTTTTTTAAGACACAGATTTGCTCATTCTCTTTAATTCTCAACATCTGGTGGCACATCTCCAGCTCCTGGCTCCGAGGCAGCAGTACTGCATTTGGAGTGATACAGGGAAAACCATCTGACATCCAGAGCTCTGCCTGAAATGCAGCTTCTCTTTAAAAACTCTGGGACACTACAATATGACATAAGCTCCATCCCTGTGCTCATTTTGCACCAGGCCACTGGTTTCATTTTATTTCATTAAAGCTGAATTTATTCCAGCAAAGCAGTTAAAATATTTATTAAGAGCCTTGCTGCCTTTAAGAGTCTCCATTCCCTGTGCATCATCCTGGATTCCTTGCTCCAGGCATCAGCTTTCCAGACAAGGTCTCAAATGGAACAGGTGCTAACAGGAGAGATGAAGGTGCAGAAACAGCTCACACTGGAGTTAGTGGCCACACCAACACCTCATCAGCAACCCTATGGTGAGCACAAGCAGCAGGAAAAACCCCCTGCACATGGACTCGGTAGGAAAAGCACAGAGCATGACACTTGTTAAACACATAATGCACCTGGAGCATTGAGGAGAACTTGGGGAAATGGTTCTCAAGGGAGCAAAAAGCCAGTTTGTTTAAAAAGCAAATCATTGATTATTGCGGACAGAAAAGCAGAATCACTGGGGGGGTATGAGTGATGGACATTTCTAGGAATATCAATTTGGAAGTGGTAACTGTGGCATCAATCATCAGCTGTGTCCTGGCAGACACAGACCCACCTGCTTGAGCACCAGAGATGGGACCCTCAGCACCACCCCTGCCCATTCCCCCAGACGATGGGAATCAGTGAGCAGCCAGCCTAGGGCAGGAGGGGCTGGGCTGAGTGACAGAGGCAGGGAGAGGCACACCAGACAGCTGTCAGTGCTCCCCTCCCAGTCCCAGGGGAGGCAGATTAGTTTTCTTTCATTCCCAACATCTGGTGGCACATTTCCAAGTCCCTGCTCCAAGGCAGGGATGTGCCAAAGACAAGTAATTAATTCAAGTAGCTCTGTGAAGAACCGTTATGTCACTGGCCCATCTGACTTTTCCCTTCACAACGAGTCTTTATAGGGGCGGCGCCTGACAGTCACTATTGTCACATCACTATTTCTCCATGGTAAAACGCTACTTTCCCCAGGCAGCCAGTGGGGATTTTATTGTTTAAATAGTGTGAAATCCTTCTTTCTGAGGCCACTAGTTTTCCGGTCTGCAAGAAGGGTCTTTTTCCAGCATCCAGCGCTCCCTGTTATCCCCAGTACTATCTGTTAGAGAGACCCCTGTCCTCCCCTGCCCCACCGTCCTGCTCCACAGGTGCTGCTCTTGAGGATTTAAAGATAAAGTGAGGGGTGCTGCAGATGAGGACTTCCAGGCACCGTCGCCACAGGTCATTAATCTTCCTATTTCTTGCACAGGATTTTAACAACATTTGCTTGTGGAAATGGGAGGTTTGCTCTGCTTGCACTTCTTGGGCTCTGCTGTGCAAGGTTTCCAATTCAAAGTGAGGGTGGAAAAGCCATAACCAAACGTTAACCAAATATAGACCAGACCCTACAGTGTTACAGTTCACTCCTGCCTTGTCCCAGGAACGATATCAAGTCTGAGAAAGGCAGAGATGGGGCTGAAGTGGGAGGGGTGTCTGCCCAGGGCCATCCCTGTGCCAGGGCTCTGCAGGGCAGACACTTGGGTGGGGAAAGCTCTGATGTCTCCTTGCCATCAGCCAATATCCATCTTCCGACACTGACATTGGGTGGTTCAGCGTTCCGACACCCTGCATGGCAAGGGCACCAGCTCGCAGTTATCAGTGTCAGTCTGATCAGATAACATTAATATTCTGCCTTCAGCTCAATTTATTAACCCACCGTTCCTTTCAAACAAAATATCACATCGCTTAATTATGTCTTGGCTGACCATTTACAAAAGCCACCAGATATGGAGAACACGACACCATTGCCTTTTGCCAGGCACTGGAATCAGACTCTGTGTCACCCTCTGACAGGAATGCTGTAAAACTGCATTAATCAAATGGTGTATCAGTCACAAAAATTGAGGAGCTATTTGTCAAAGTCGTGTCTGGGCTCAATAACCGTTTGGCGATGACTAAGTAATTAATCAATAATGTGTTCTCACCTTTTCATTTCCCTAGGTTCCTGTGACTTGCACAGCAGAATGACTGGAAAATAACAGACTGGGTTGTCTGGTGGCTTCAGAAACGTTGGTTGGTGTTTACAGGGGAGTTGATTCAGTCCTACCTTCCTTCCTGTCTGGCACATCTCCAGCCCAGTCCCAGTGGGAGCTGCACCTCACAGCGATGGGTGCTGATGCTCAGAAGCCCGTGTCAGGCCACATGCCACCCAACAGAGGCCAAGGCATGAGCAGAGGCACCACGAGACGGATGGAAGGCGTTGCCCAGTACTTGTGTTCCCAGCCAAACTCCTGGATGGAATCCTGCCCAAACCCTCTGGTGGGGTGGTTCACCTCAGAACCAGACACAAGCTACAATTCCTCAATCAAAATCAGGCTTTTAACCTCAATGCACACCCCGTAATTTAAATAACTGTTTACCAGAGATCCTGTTAATCTAAATTCTTCTTTCTTAATGTTTCTGAAGTAACACCTTCTAATGCAATCCCAGAATAAACCATCATCGAAATGAAAAAAATTTCCCCATGAGACTGAGTTCCTACTTCTTCAATGCCCTAAAAGTGATAACTTGATTAATAAAATGGTCAGATTTGCAGTACCACAAGGCTTTTCAACTCAGAATCAATTGCTTTACATCTATTGCTCAATGTTGGATCCACTGAACACATTGTTGAACTCACTGAAAACTGTGTTAGTAATATTAAGTAATTAGTGAGATTAATGCTGTTGCAGAGCTATAACCTGGGCAGAGTCCAGATTGATTAGAGGTAATTATCTTCTGCCTGGTTAAGTAATTTATATTCTGATTTCCCTGCTACGTAAGAGCAGAAAACCCTGAAGGAAGATTGCTGTCCTCAGCATGGTCATGCATGTACCCGACGGAGGATGTTTCAGAAGGACACCCCTCACCAGGCAGTCACTGTCTCATCCTCCTCCTCCTCCTCCTTGTCCTCCTTCAGGTCAGGTCAGTTAATTTTGTGTGTCCAGAGCCCAGCACTCAGGCCCGCGGTCCACCTGCATTGTGGATGGATTGGGCACCCCTGTGTCCACTGCAAAGCCAAAATTCTCTTCAAAGCCAAAATATTCTCAACCCGATTCATGGATTCAACACGCTGTTTGGCCTGGAGGGTGGATTCAGTAACTTATGCATGATCCTGGCTTTCTAATCAATATTTCATTATTATGAATGATTGCAAAAGTTTTCGTATTTTACATTTTGTCTTTGCAGGGAATTTTAAACACTGATTTTGTCCCTTGGTGCAGGTGTATGTAATAATCCTGCTGATCTATATTCATGTCCTCCCAGCCTTGCAGTTCCTGCACAGTTTTCACAACTCATAGAATAATTTCCTTATAGAACTGAGTATTCACAATATTTATTATTGTTGTTAATGAACACGGTCTCAGCCCCTGTAATAATCACAGGATTCCCAGGGTATTTAAATATTATTGTATTTAAATAATTGATTGACTTAGAGCTCGCTAATATGAATACATTCAGGAGTGTTTAATAGGATCATTACTTAATCCTGGCTCCGTGCACTATATCATGTTACCAATAAATCAATTATGCATCTCTCTGCCTATAGGATCTCACTCCTGGTGGCTCAGAGGACCAGGCTGGGCTGGGAGCACTGTGGAGAAGGTGACACAAGGGAGGTGGCCAGTCCTACTCCACAGGACTCCAGGGGCACCTGGCTCCTGACACACGTGGGGAAGCTGAGACTAGAGTAAAGCACATCATTAGAAGGAAATGGAGCATGTGCTAATTTGTCTGTGTTTTCAGTTAGCAGGCATTTATTAGGCATGTCTGGCTTGCTCATATCCAGGTCAGCCTGCTAATATATTAACCTCTGGTGCCACTGGTGTGCACAGGAAAAATTCAAACCACAATTCACAGGGATTTTACACACTGCCCAAGGCACCTCCTGACCACGCCCAGCACTGGCAGCTGGAGGCAGCACTGGCTGCCGCCACAGCACCCATCATCCTGACAGCAGAGAGGTGCTGAGGCTCCTGGCTCTGGGGCTCTGGGCCCAACAGCAGGGGATTGGGACCCCTGTGAGACAGGGAACAGGGTGCTGGGAACTCAGTGAAACAGCAAGCAGTGGATCAGGACCCCCATGACACAGGAAGCAGGGGATGCTGAATGGATCCAGAGAGCCGGTGCCAGGTCACAGACTGAATGCTCCTGCAAATGTCAACAAAACCATGCACATATTTTCATTTCTACCTATTTGACCCATTAACTAACTGCAAAATTTCTCAGTAATCTCTAGGAGATGAGCATCAGAGCAGACCTATGGTCCAGGCTAATCCCTTTATTATGATGCAATGCTACAGAAATCAAATACCAGCAGTAAATCGGGAGATTAACAAGCTGGGAAATGCACAAATTAAATTGCATCCTCCCTCTCTGCTGTGCTCCAACCAATGGCTCTGTTTCTGCTGTGGCCACTGCAGCTGCCCCAGCAGGAAAACAAGGCTAGAAATCACTTTATAAAAATGAGCCTCTATTTAGTCCCTGATGCAGGTAGTAAGCAGAGTCTGCCCAGGATGAGCCCATGTCCGTGCAGTCCCTCATGTCCTCACATGATTCTGTGATTCTATGATCTGGCTTTGCCAAGCATGCAGGGATCCAGATGTGGAGATGGACAGGAGAGACATATGGCACTTGGGAGTCCTGACTTTTCCTGCCAGCTTGGGATGGGAGTCGGGCATGGGGCTTTGACTGCAGCAAGATGGGACATGGACACTGCTCTCTGGTGCAGCGCCATCTCTGCAGCTCTCCCTAGGCTGTCCCACATCACCTGCCTGAGTGTGGCACAGAGAGACTGACCCTGGACGGAAGAAAATGGGAAGCAGCAGAATCGTAGAGCCCTGGAATGGTTTGGATTGGAAGGAACCTTAAAGATCATCTTGTTCCACCCCTGCCATGGGCAGGGCCACCTTCTACCAGACCAGATTGCTCCAAGCCCCGTCCAACGTGGCCTTGAACAATTCCAGGGATGGGGCAGTCACAGCTTCTCTGGGCACCCTGTGCCAGTGTCTCACCATCCTGTTCAGTGGTGACTGCTCCAGGGCCAGATGGATCCATGAGTTCTGCGTGGAGGGCTGTGCCAGAGCCTCTGGAGAGGGCTGGGGTCTCCCAAGCAGGTGGCAGCAGGGGCCGCCATCCCTCATCCACACCAGGCACATGGTGGGGCTCTTGGGGATGTCCTGTGCAGGGCCAGGAACCGGACTCGATGATCCCCGTGGGTCCCTTCCAGCTCAGGATATTCTATGATCCTGTGATCCCCAGGGATCCTCCTGGGGCCCATCAGGAGTCAGGCTGCCTGCAGCAGGGCCAGCTCTGCCCTGACCCAGCAGCATGGTTTCTGCCCTGACTGCTTTTATTGCACAGTAGTATCTGAATGAATATTTTAACCATTCCCTTAAGAACATCTCGACAAATGCACATTTGAATAAAACATGAGGATGCATTTTTGGAAGAGCCGTCTAATGCTTCAAAGAGCCCCATCACAGTGTATTAACCAGAGCAAACACTGTGCTGTGGTATTTTTATCTTGGTGATTCTAATGGAGTCCCATGGCATGTGAGGCAATGGGGAAGGTGCCCGTGGCCCCGTGTCCCCACAGCCACATGTCCCCACATCCTGGTGGTGGGGGCTGTGGCTGCTGTTGGTTTCTGTCCTGAGTGCAGGTGGGATGGGGCAGCATGTGTGGGTGCTGAAGCCATTTGCTTCACGTACCCAAAACAGGGATATATCTACTTACAAATATGCCAGAGAGGGAAAAAAAAAAAGTAGAGTTTCTTAGTGAAAGGTATTAGCAAAGTAGAAAAAAACCTGACCCACGTGCTCATGTCCAAACACACGAGTGCCAGAACAGTCACATGCACCTGCCACCTCTGTGAATCCTGTAAGCTGGACGAGACAGGTTCTGCTTCTCATCTGATAAGCCAGTTCCAGGTTTCTCCATTTCTAAGCACAGCATGAGAGATGCACAGGGATGTTTTTGCATAGCTCAGGTGATTCTAACAAAAATCTTTCTACTTCTGGAAAAGACAATTCTTTTCTTGTTTGAATTCATTGAAAAGCAGCAATAAAGCAAATGGGCAGAGAAGAGCAAGCAAACAATGGCAGGAGGGTGGAGGGGCAGAGGTTACAGGGAATGGGAGCCAATTAAACCTGAGAGGAAGAAATTTAGCACAGTTAAAGAAAATGTTCCTCCAGCCCTAAACTGGACTTCAACTCATCAGTGCAAGAGGCCACTGATGGTAGGCTCCCTGTGAGATCCCATAGGAGCAACACTGGCAAAAGTCACAAGGGTGGCACTAGTTAGAGCAGCAAAGCATCAGGGAAAGGGAACCAGCTTTTGGGGAAGAGGACAGACCAGATCTGGCCTGAATGCACCATGGCTGGGCAAGGGAAAGGGCCCCAAAGACATGACCCTTGGTATCACCTTCTCCTACAGTGACACACAGTTCACCATCCAGGGGAGCACATCAGCCCCAGCTTGGACAAGGTGAGGTCCCCGTGAGCAGCATCCCTTGGAAAGCTCCTGCTCTGGAATGGCTTGGCATCACTGCTGACAGGTAGCGCTGATTTATAAAGCAGAAATTAATGAGCCTGCTCTGCAATTTCACCTAATTTTGTCTCCCATTTCAATTTGCCATCTTTCAGGATAATGCTGGGTGGTTAATTATGTTTCCATCTTACTTCTCTGATAATACCGCACCTTGTACTGCTCAAAGGGTTTCATTTTACCTTTCATTTCACCTCCTAGCACAGCTCTAAATTTAGTCAGCTTGTAATTCGGGGGTATTTTATGCATTATGCTTTTAGTATTTTGAGGTAAAATAGAATCCTTGTCTTTTAATTCACTCTCTAATAATTCTCCACCAGATCTTAATACAAAAGGCGTTTTTTTTCCCTGGAGACTAATTGGATGGGGTGTAATTATAATACCCAGGGAGATGATATTGAAAGTACGTTAACTGTGACAGTTTCCTCTGACTAATCACCCCTCGGGCAACTTCAAATCTTGCCTGTGCAAGCTCCCAATCAGTTACTGCACAGCTGTGCCAAGATGGAGCTTGGCACAAGGCTTGCTCAAGATGGGGACTTGGGCAGGGTGGATCTGGGACCCTTGCCTGGGAGCTTGGGGTCTCCAAGCTGCTGGTGCAGCCGCAGGGGCTGATCTGTCCAGGGACCAGCAGCGTGGTCACATGTAGAGAGAAGGGATCAGGGTGTCCAAGGGAGCTGGGGACCACGCAGGTGGCATTGTCCCACTGAGGCAGCGAAGAGACAGGGCATCAAAGTCCTTGCCTCAGCCCAGAGATGTTCCCATCACCATCACCCTCTTCCTTGGCTTGTTTCTCCTACTAGGAGTGTTTGCCTGCTTGGCTAAAGGAAAGCATTGAAAATATAGTGAGTGGAAGAAGGGCAGAGGGCCAGAAGCTGTGGCAGGAGCATCCTTCCCTGGCTGCTCAGGAGTCAGAGATAACACCAGCAGTCCTGCAGGCTGCAGCATTTTCCTTGGAAACACATTTACCTGCCAGGAGAGGAGCAGCAATTTGCAGTATTTGTGTACTCTGATGGTGTGATAGCAGCGAGGTCAGCACTCAGCAGAAACACCAAGGGGCTATTTCCTCACTAAATTGTGGACTGCAGTAAGTGAAAAATAAGCTTCAAGGGTGCCTATTACGCAGACAATAAAATGTTTTTATATCAATGTAGGTGTCAAGCTCAACACTTCTGCAGAGTGGATCCTTCCCATTATGAGCCAACTATGAAAATGCTCAGCCAAGCAGGGATGCTCCCATCTACAACGTGGTGTTTGCTACCGGAAATAACAGATTTCCACTCTGCATTGGACAGCCTGGGTTCTCAGAGGGGACAGGACTCCGGGTGGGGACCTTACAGTCACAGTCTGGCCTTGGGTAGGGGTAGCATCTGTGGGGACATGGCACTGCAGCAGTGGGAGCTGCCACACAAAGGTGGAGGGACATGACAAGAGAAGCTCTCAGCAAAGCATCCTGTGGAAATTAATGCACTTTTCTTTAGGATCACTACGAGCTAATCAGCCTTTGCTGGCCACAACAGGCTTTCAGCTCTCCTCCAGAGCCACCGCTGGACAAGCTGGTTGGGATTGGAATGGCCAGGGCAGAGTCCCCAGCCCCTTCACCTCGGATCCAGTCAGCGTGAGAAGCACTCCGGGAGCCTCCCTTCGCTGCTGAGTGAAAAGATCCTTTGCAGAGATTAAAATGAATTTATTATTTCACAGTCTGGTATTTACATCACATCTGGACAGGGTATTACATACCCCATTACAAAAACATCTCAATAATGAGTCCCATGGTGGGAGCCAGGGCAGGAGGCAGGTGGCAGCAAACACACCAGTGATCCCGGCACTGCCATGGCCCCCATACCATCTCCAACCCCTCCTGAGACAGCACATCCCCTGCAGGGTCCCAGAGCAGTCCCAAAGCAGGGCTGGAGGTGTTAGTCCCAGAGCCCCAGGATCCCCAGCACCTCTGACTTCAGGGGCACAGAGCTCACATTCTCCCCCACCTTGAGCTGCTGCACCACAGGAAATGGTGTGTCCTGGAGACGGTCATTGAGCTCAGGGCCAGGAGGTGGTACATTTTTCTATATTTTGGATTAATGCAACAAAACCTGGCTCAGTCTGAGGCCCTGGCTAAGCATCTGCATGCCCCAGACACCCCAGAGCCGCAGACAAAGAGATCCCCTCGCACAACTCTGAAATTCAATTGCAAACACAAGCAGAAACTCGGTGCCTGGGACTTGCATGGTGGAAAACATTAAATTTGCAACCTGATTAATGCAATTACCGAGGAAGGAGAAACCAGCACCATGCGCCGTGGAGATATCTCACCATCCCTGGGGGCCAACAGGGTGTCAGACACCCTCTGACTACGCTGCCACATCTGCCGCATATGGTCATAGCAGGAAGGTGGTGGGGCAGGGAAAGCCCAGTGCTCTGAGGGCAGAGCAGCCCCCAGAGGCTCAGGATCAGGCTGGAGCTCAGCGACTGCTCCTAGGAACCCATGGGCCAGGGGCCTGGAGCCACATGGGGAAGGGTTTCACATAACCACTGACTTCCCGATTCCTGACTGCAGCTTGGATTCAGCATCTCAGGAGATAGGGAAAGCCAACTCACAGCAGTGATTTCAGCTACTCAGACCAAAGCCCATTTTGTGGGCCTGCTGCCTGTCTGTCTCTGTATTGTCAACACCTCTTATATAGATGGAGTATTTTATTTAGGAGGATTGGAAAACGAACCCATTTCTTGGTTGGTGAACGCATCCACAGAAAGAAGGAAATCGTGGAGTGATGGCATTCTGGCAGCTGCACTGGGGTCCCTGCCTGCATCCTCCAGGGAAGCTGGGGCTCAGCGGATGCTCTGATCCAGTACCTGTCACAGTCCCGCCGGTGGGTGCAGGATGGCGGCCCTGGAGCATCCCACCTCTGCAGGCACTGGGCCACATCCTGCTGCCCACGGGAGCCTCAGGAGCGATGCCAAGGCTGGTCAGCCGGTACCGCGCTGCACAGAGGCTATCGAGTGACCTGCGGAGGAGAGGAGAAGTTATCCAATACATCCAGCTGATTACCCAACCAGGAATTATCAGCAAACAGCCTCAAGAGGTGCAAATAAGATTTGCTCTTTACTTTTGTTTAATGGAGTGGTCATTCCAAATGTCACCTAATGTATGGTTTGTGATTTCTGTGCTCTGACTGCAGCTCCCACAGAGGTCTGTCTGCACAGGGGACTGAGATGCAAATCCAGCCCTTTGGCACCATTCCAAAGTCACTGAAGTCACCCAAAGTTACCAAAAGTCCTTTTGAAAACACAGGGCTGTGTTTCCAAACTGCCAGCTCCCTAAGGGAGGGCACAGCACCCAAAAGGAGGTTGGCCATGGAGGGGTCTGTTGGATGAGGCAGGAGAGCAGAAGATCCAAAGTCCTACTCCCATTCCAGATGGGAATGGTCCCAGTGAGAATTCAAGACAGCAAAGCCAGAGCAGAGGCTTTGGGCTAAGTTAGTAGCTGGGGCAAACCAACCAAACAACACTAAAACGGGAAAAAGACAACCAGCTCAATGTAGTGCTGCAGTTACTGGTCAGCGATGGATGCTCAGGACTGGAGGAACCTTTTTGGATGTCCATGAAAACACTTCAGCATGGAAGTGCTTTCTGTGCACAAAAGTAATAGCAGCAATGAAAAAAATCCCAACATTGCTTAATACAATAATTTTGTGGTGGGGGATGTGGGGCGAGGAAAACGAAAGCATAAGGAATAATTACACTCAACAGTATGAACAAAGATTACAAAATTATGCAACCGATTAACCATGGCATATATGTAATTACTAATGAGTTTGATAGAATTTTAATTACACCTTGTTCTTTGGGGCATTCAGCAAGCCATGAAAATAATAATCATGTAGTGCTCTGTCACAAATGATTGCCTCAGACGGGGAATGGGGACAGATTAAGGGCTGTGCCACTGAGTTGGAAAGGGCAACCTGCTGCCCCGGAGCAGGGGTGGTGCTGGGGAGCAACCTGGACATCCTGGGAGCCCCGGGATGTTACAGAGACACGCCTAGTGTGTCTGCTCAGGGGCTGAGCCATCCAACACCAAGCCTCCCAGCAAGAACTATCAATTGAAAAAGCTGTGGGATCCCCTCAGGGTTGTGGTATGCTCGCCAGCCCCTCCAGCACCAGTGACAAGTGCACAGCCCAGACCCTCTGCTCTGCTTTGGTGAGTCCTTATCAAACAGTGTGTGCCCTGAAGGAGCTGGAGCTCTCTCCTTCCCCACAGAACTGTTTTGGGATGTTCTGGGTTTTTCTTGCCCCAGGCTGGGGAAGGCATAGCTGGGTTCCCTCCATCACCTGCTAGGGATGTACCTTGGTCGTCTTCACTTTGTTGCCACTGCTGCAGCTCCATCCCGAGAGGTCAGGCAGCACTTTGCATTCCTCCCCATCGAGACACGGCTCCATCTGGCACCACCACTTCTGCAGCACGATGGAGGCTGGGGGAGAGGAGGGGATCAGCAGCCAGGCTGCAGCACAGGGTATGGAGGACCAGCTCTGCCCACCCTCGGATGACATCAGGAGATACAGCCCCTCTCTCCAGCATAGCCCACATCGAGGACCCCTGGACAAGGAGCTGCTCATCACCTGCCTGTCCTCACTTGACCCAACTGCTCCACCTGCCTCCGGAACACCTGGTTTTCTCTCGCTACCCCAGGTAAAAAGCCCAATGTCCTCATTCCCAGTGAGAGCAGTGCTGTTCAACAACCTGTTCCAGGCTCCACTTACAGAGCAAAGGGATTGTCTCCTACTACTCTGCTCTATTACGGTCTTGTGATTCATGCCTCCAGTTTGGACAACCAGAGAAGGCTCTCCTGTACTTGGGAACCATGTGACCTGAGCTGTTGGGCACAAGAGCCTTCCCTGACAACTCATTCTGGCATTTCTTGATGTTGCACAGAACTGCAGTCACAGGGCACTGGCTGTCAAGCAAATCAATACCATACTGGCAGGGGCTGCCGGTGCTTCCAATGGCTCTTTGGTTATGGCACGTGATGGCATTGGATAAAACATACACAGTTTGAGTTTTGCTTGGTGCTCCTTGCAGGTGAAGGTGCTGCATGACGGGAATCATATCCCTGCTTCCAGCTGTGGCAGCGCAGTGAGGAGACATGCAGGGATCAGTGCTGCAGACCTGACCCCAGCACAGCAATGCTGGAACCCCAGTAATTCCCCCGGAGCACATAGCCTAGGGCTGCACAGAGTGGGGTAACACAGCCACACAAACTGTCTGGGTGTCCAGTAAGAGAGTGTCCCCAAAATGTGCCCTCTTCCCCACTGCTCTGTGGCAGGATCCCTGGGCAGGTCTCCCCTGTTAATGCCAGGGGCATGGGAAGCCCACATCAGCTTAACCAGGTGTGAAGATGAGGTCAGGGATTGAAAAGGATGGGGTTGCACCGTGGGGTACTCACCGTCCACACAGGAGGGAGCCGCCCGCGTTGTCCCTGCCACCTGCCCTGGGAAACAGGAGCATTTCACCGTCTGGGAGCGCTCCTCGATCTTGTTCTTATTGCAGCACCGGTGAGCTGCGATGACTTCGCATGTGCCAGGCTCTACATGCACTGCAGGAGGAGAAACAGCTACCGTCAGACCTCAGAGACCCAGGCTGTCTGCTGCCCAGTGCCTTGAGAAGAGACCCTAGGCCACCTCCTGCCCACTGCCCTGGGCAACACTGCTGGTGTGAGCTGTGACCAAGGCACCAGGAGAGGCCGGCGTGTGCAGTGCTGTCCCGGCCTCTGGAATCACCCCCAGGGCTGCTGGTGACATACAGGTGTCTCGGCACAGCATCTGCCCAGCCCACCTGTAAGGAAAAGCTGGGGTCCTGCTCCACACCTCTTGCATCTGAGCTCTCATTCCTAACAGCCCTCACACCTGTCCTACCCTCCAAAATTCATCCCCTCTTGCCACGGCCAAGCCAAGAGCTTTATTGAAACTAATGAGCACATTAGCTAATTGCAGCTGATAATGAGATGCACTTTGCTACAAGAGGGGATGGTGCATCGTGCTGCTTTTGGCTTCAAGCAGAGCACCACCACCTCTGACCCCAGCTACAATCAATGCCTTCATCTCTCCGTCACCCACCACCTTCTGCCCGGAGGAGGAAGGATCAGGATGGCGTTGCCATCCTGCAGTGGCAGGGAAATATCATGGTGCTCATCAGCAATCCAGGCTGCTCTGCTGCTCCCCCTCCCACTAAAATATTAAGGAAAATAGAAAACTACTGTGTTGGCTGATCACCTCTGGGATCAGAGTTTAGAGCTAGTCAGCATCTCAAATCAATGCCTTGGCTGGATAATGGCCCACACAAGCACAACACAAATCAGCCAAAAAGGGCAGAGAGACTTCATTCCCATGACCCCAGAGATCCCTGCAGGTCCTGCTTAATGAGCACTGGAGGAGGAGCAGAGCAGAGCCACACATGGGCATGCCTTGGGTCCCTTGGGTCACTGGGAACAGGCTTTTATTCCCTAGCAAACAGGAGCCAGGCTGGATAGAGGACAGGGAAGTTGCATTCCTCCAAAATGTATGCAGGTAAGCAGCCATCGGGGTGTTCCTGGCTGCTCCATACCCTGGGCTCAGGACACCTTCCACGTTCTGGAGTGCAGGCACGAGCCCCCAGGAGCTGCCAGAGGAAAGGCTTGGAAGGAGGTGCAAGCAGGACATGCAGGGCTGTGGGGAAGGATGTGTCCTGCTGCTGCTGCTGCTGCTGGTGCAGGTATCTGTGAGCATGAGCCCACACTCAGCCCTCTCCCAGCACACGAGGCCGGGCAGTTGCTCTGACCCACCCTGCATTTGCCAGCCTCATCCTGCCCATCCAGTCACAGCTCCCAGCTCTGCTTCACCCCTGGCCACTGCTGGAGGGTCCTGCTGGGGATCCCATCCACCCCCAGTGACACAAAGTCAGGGGGACCGGGGCAGCTGACCTGTGTCACCACGAGTGCCCCTGTGGACCTTGTCAGGTCCCCACACTCACCAACACACACTGCCCAGCTTTTGGAACGCAGCCACTTCGGCTCTCCAAGGAAAGCTGAGGGAAATGGGATCTCTCCCGCAGCGCTGGGAGAAATCCCTTTGTCTTGCAGACATTTTTGCACACTCCTGCTGGGAAATGCTGGTCTAAGTGTAAACTCCTGGCTTGTGGCAGCTGGGCATGGCTGTACCAGCTTCCAGCCAAAGCACTCCCCGCCCTTCCATTCCCACCGTGTCTGTGCGCCAGACGGGAGACAAAGAGCAGGATGTGAGGAGCTGCTTCAGGACACCCCCCTGTGCCCTGCACCCACTGCACACGGGCAGGATGGGCTGTGCAATCACTGCGTCTTTAATTGACTTTATTTATTGCTATTTCATGGTCATTTTCTTTTAATGAACCCTTACTTTCATTTCTGCCCATAATAATTACACCATTATTATACGGAGTATTTTGTAATAGCATCTCTGGCCATAAGTTTTATCTTCCCTTTGAAACGCCATAGTAATTCAGCTTTAATAATGAATTCCATTCTTTTTGTATACAGAAATGGTAGACTTCGATGAAAGTGAGAAGGAAAGCAACTCTTTGCAGAACAAACATGACTGTTTTGTCCTTTCTTTATGCTTCATGGGATTTTTCAAATAATCTGAGGAAGAAGTAGAGACCCTTGGCTTTGGCTGCCTATGAGCCCACATTCCCATCACACTGTGGTCCAGGACCACAAGGAGTCACTCTTCCACCTTGTGCACCTCACCAGGGGATTCTACACCCTCAAGCCTCAGTGTTCACACATAGTTATGGTTTTGACCCATTTTCAGAAAAGCTTCATTAGCAGAGCTCTTCCCGGGAGGGCTGCCCAGGCGGCCCCTCTGCTCCCTTGCATTCCTGCTCTCCGGCTGCTCATTTTCAGCTAATTTTAAAAGGTTCAGCCAGGGGAGACCCAGGCAGAACTGAGAAATCGGTCATTACAGCCATGCAATAGGCGTTTGCTAACGTGTCAAAGCCCTTTTAATTTGCTCAGAAAGGTGCAGCTCAGAGATAAAGATAAATTTGCTTCCCTCTGCCTTATTGCAGCTGGCTGAGTGTGGGGCACTGCGGTGCTGGACCTGCAGCCCCAGAGTCTCTGCCTAGGAAGAGCTGCCTGTGTGGGGCAGGTATCCCACTGCCCTGGCACAGCCACATAGCCTCTGGCACAACCCCACAGCCCCCTCGGGACACACACAGCCCCACAGCAAGGGCCCTACTGATGGCAGAGCTGAAGGAGCAGCACACAGCCCTAGGACCCATCCCGCTCCCAGGCCACAAAATACTTCCATTTCCCTAATGGTCTTAGAATTGTAGAATCAGAGACTGGTTTGGGTTGGAAAGGACCTTAAAAATCATCTTATTCCACACCCTGCCATGGGCAGGGACACCTTCCACTAGACCAGGTTACTCCAAGCCCCATCCAGCCTGGCCTTGAACACTTCCAGGGATGTGTTCAAGGGCAGCCTGTGCCAGGGCCTCACCACCCTCAAAGGGAAGAATTTCTTCTGAATATCTAATCAAAACCTGTCTCCTTCCAGTTTAAAACCATTCCCCATTGCATTGTCTTCTGATCATCTGGCATCCTGCCCTAGGACACAAAGACACTGGAAATCTGCCCCCTCCAGGCGCCAGCCCCAGCCCTGGCAGCAGGACACAGTGCATCCCCTTCCCAGGCCACAGCATTTGAGCAGAGGTGACATGCCCATGGGGAGCTGGGTAGGAGCCATCCCAGCTGGCATAAAGCACCTCAGCTCCCATACACCAGATTCTCTGGTTTTCCTGCCCCTGGCCCACAGGCAGGAACATGAACCATGCCAGACCCCAACGTTCAAGTGAGCACAGGAGTTTAGGCGGTTGTAACTGAGTGCAAAGAAATCCCTGTGCCTTGGATCTGGTGATTCCCAGGATGTCAGCAGGAGACACTGCTGTTTCCTCACTGCAGAGGAGATGAGCATCCCCAGGCCGAGGGATGCCAGCAGGAGAGCGGTGCCCAGAGGCTCCCTGCCACACAGGGCTTTCATGTGCCACGCCTGGGAAGTGTGAGCAGACAGGCTGAGCCCACGTGCAGTGCGAGCAATGGGCTCCAAAGCTCCCTGCAGCTGCTTCTCCTTTTGCTGAGCAGCAGGAAACTTGGAACAAAATGCAGATCAGATGGATGGTGTGTTTAACACCGACAGCAGGAAACCTCCCGAGAGCCTGGGATAAGTTCCAGAGCTTCTGGCATGTTTCTCCCTCCCATTTAACTGGTATTTCCCCACTGGAATATTTTTTAAAAAGACACAGCTTATCTCGTGGAACCAAAAAGAATTGTAAGAGCACAAGGCTTTTGAAGCCCGCGTGCAAAAATAAAATAAAAATGCTGTCCTACTCTGCTTGACCTTTAAATGAGTGGCAGAACATGGGTTTTTTATGGCATAACCTGAAATGACACATTTTGAGTGTCTCAGGGAGTATGGGCACAACTCCACACGTTCAGTGCAAAATACTGCTTGCTGGTGGAGAGCTACAAAATGAAGAGAAGTTGGATGTATGTAAGTGCCAGGCAATGCCCAGAGAACCTCATTTCCCAAAAGAAAAAATCCCAGCTGACTAAATGCCTTTTACTTCTGCTTCGGGTTGAGTGATAAACACAAATAAAGGCAAAGACAGCCCTTGATTATCACTATTAGAAGGTGCTGGGGCCACCTTTGTGGGAGTTGGATCCAGACATTTCAGCCTTGTTCACCATGAAGACCTCACCATGTTACATAGGGGGTTAAACTGCTGGTGCATCATTCTTCACCGAGGAGTCTCCTGTTCTGTTTCCAAATGACTGTGCTTGATTCATGTGGCTCTTTAAATCCAACCACATTCTGCAGGAAGCACTGCTTTGCTTGGACAGAGCAGCATCTCCATGTGCTGGGTGGGCACAAGGGATCTCAGGCACATGGTATGATCTGTGTGCAGGGCCAGGAGTTGGACTTAAGGATCCTTGTGGATCTCTTCCAACTCAAGATACTCTGCAATTCTATTATCAGACCTGACTGCCACAGTCAGATGTGTCTCTGGATGGCAAATACAGGGTCTGCGTGTGGGATCTCTCTTCAAGAAATTTGTAAGTTTGAGGTCACAATTAAAGACCTTCCCCTGCTACTGATCATTTTTAGGTGGTCTTACCTGTGAATAAACACAATTCTTTAATGGGATGAAAGCTCTGGATGTATCTGTCCCTCAACATCTCTGACCCTGGGGGTCACAGGCATCAGTGACACAGCTATCCCTGTTCAACTCCACACAGAAACACAACTGCAGCTTCCTTGGACACAAGTGTCACTGCCACTGAGAATGCAGCATTATGACAGTGTGTTTCAAACATAAACGGTCCCAAATGCAGCAATAACAGGGCAGACAACAGGAGAATAGAGCCCATGAACTCACCAAGTATTCCAAGAATTCTTGTTTTGAGACCAAGGAAACCCAGCCCAAGAGATGAGGCAGTCACAGGACGTTCTTACAATGTCAGGAAAGCAGGATGGGCAGAGAGAAACTGTGTTCATACAGACATAGAGCAGGGTCAGACTTTTAAGTGTTTGCTCCTGGTCTGTCCTCTTTTCTGTGGATCAGAATTTTCCTGGGTAAAAAGCACACAATTTTGTCTGCTGTGGATAAGTCTGTGAGAGCACAAAATCCCTGATTCCGCGCCTGCTGGCACGTGAATCCACAAGCCTGGCTGCTCACAGACGAGTGAGATTTACACATAATTCACACCCACCACACTTGGGCATCTGCACTTCAAACCTCGGTGAGTCGCTGCTTTATTAATCCCAGGTCTGACTCTTCCCCAAAGAAACAGCTCCCTACAAATCAATCCCATGGAGGAGCAGGGCTCTCTAGCACTGGGATTGGGCAGGTTGAGTGAGCACCTAAGCTGCGAGCAGTGCCCATATCCCTTGTAGACCTGAGTCAGTGCCGAAAAGTCATCCCAGAAGAGAAATGAAGAGTTTTCTCCTGATTAGAATCACAGAATGGTTTGGGTTGGAAAGAAGCTCAAAGCCCGTCTTGTTCCACGCCCTGCCATTAGTAGGGCCACCTTCCACTAGAGCAGAGTGTTCAGAGCCCTGTCCAACCCGGCCTTGAACACTTCCAAGGATGGGGTATGCAGGGTTAGGAAAAAGGAAAGGCAGGTAGCTGCTGACTGATTGGATGAGGGAGTCACTCTGGAAGATGTGTTTTGGTTTTAAGCAATGCGGGTGGGGATTACAGGATTAGAACTGTTTTAACTGTCAGGCAAAAATGACAGAAATAGGACAGGGTTAGGTGTGGGGTCAGTCAAGAGCATGAATGGTTTCAAATTAACCCTTAAATGCCCTTTCCAAGCAGAGGCACGAGAAGCAGACAGCAGGTGCCCCAGGATCAAAGCGTTCGCCTGTGCTGCCTGGATCTGCCAGTAACTTCAGTAACACCAGTACCACCAGTACCACCAGCATCCACCTCCGCACACATCCTCCTACCATGCTCCAAGGAGGCCCCAGCCCTGGACCACTGGGTCCCCCCACTGGCCCATCAGGCTCGGTGCCAGGCAGGATGGGCACAAAGAGCTGAGCACAACTTCTCAGATGCTTCTCTTCTCTGGACACAAACTTCAACCATGGGTTGACATAACTCCTCCAAAAAATCACATTCATGCCACAAAGTAGCATTCCAACACTCACAGAGGGAATCTCAAATTCACAGCTGGGAATAACAAATGAACATCTCAGAGTCACGGTGATGTTTTCCAGCAAGACTTTCAGTTCTACATCACTTTACACTTGTTCCATCTTTCTAGATGATCTTTGCAACCAGGGGGGTGAAAATTTTTATTTCTAGTGAAAGCCTGAAGTGAAGAATGCCACCACATAACAAGTGGGATTTGTGATACTTGTAGCAACTCAGATGGAAAGATTTACATCCACTGCTCACAGAGCAATAATAGATTCACACAGATGTATCAGATGTACAAATGAATCATTGTATGTGTCTCAGATTTTGCTACAGACATGAAGAAATCCCCTCTTTAACTCTTCAGACCATCCAGCCTCACCAAGTCACCGGTTTTAAATGCTCCATAATGAGTACTCACAACTTCTAACTCCAAGGAGCAGCTTTACAGCCCTATGGCTGCATGTTCCTACCCATCTCAAAGGAGCAGTCCTGGGAGTTTCCTGCACACATGGACACCAAACGCCAATCCAACAACTGTCACAGTGGCACTGTGTTGGTGCCTCTTGGTGTCTGTTTGCTGGATACTGCTCCACGCCTTTGGCACACTCATCCTTGCTGCCCAGAACCAGGGATGGACACTGAGCTCCTTGAGGCTGTCAGCATTTGGTCCCCAGAGAGATGCCCGCCTGCTCCTGGTATGAACCACAGCCTGAAACTCCTCCTCCCACCAAGAAGTGTGAGACAGAACTTCACCAAGCATCTCATCCTCATGCAACCCTCACCTCAGGCATCCCATGAAGACCCCAAAGTACCACCCGTATAATGGAGACATAGCTGACTGCACAAGCGTGTGACACATGCAGCAAGGATGTCGCTCCCCTACCTGAATGGCTTCTGTGATGATGTGTGGAGGCCAGTGTCAGTCGTCCCCACAGCGTGGTAAGGCACAGACTGAGCACGAACACCCATTTGCTCAGGCTCTGTATATCTCTCTCACTCATTCTACCAAAAAGAAGAAGAGATATGTGGAGGAAGAGGGACTGAGGAGGGCTGGGAGGTGCAGATCCACTCACCAATGCTCCTGCACACAGTGGTATGACTCCTGAACATTGTGAGGACTGGGGTGTCCTGGCTGTGGGGACATGGCCCTGGGAGATGAAGGGGTTCACCCACCACCCTCAGATGGCCTCAGACTTCATCAGCGGCATAGGCCATTGCAGCAGGACAGAAAGAAATCCCACCAGCAGTACAGGTGAGTAATAGTTACCTTTTACTGGGGATTCACGCTCACATCTGTGCATCTGCCAACCTCAGGTGGGTGAGGTCTTTGCAAGGAGCAGACATCAGCGCATCTGAAAGGAGAAAGAAGGACATGGGCAGTGATACCTGCTATCAGTGTGAGCCACTGTGTCCCTGGGAATGGCTGGGGACACCTGGGAATTTCACCAGCCCCACTCCAAGACACACACTCTTGGGTGCATGAGCATGTGCCCGTTGCACAACCGAAACCTCTCCAGGAGCTCAGCCCATAACCCTGCTCACGCCTTTGAACAGCAGGACCTGCAGAGCTGCTCCTGATTTTTACTGCTGAGAGCACAAAATCAGGTCCTTTACAGTAGGTTATTAAAGCAGATGACAAACACTAAATGCAGACCCAGCGTGTGTGGGAAGAGCCAGAGCAGATCAGCAGCGAGTCATTTCAGATTCCACCTTTTCTGTGCGTGGTTATGTGCTGTTGTTGTCCTTGTGTCACTGAGGTCCCTTGCAGCAATGCTCAAGGTCTGGCATTTGCAAACCACTTGCAGGCAAATAGAAGGATGGGCTGATCCCACTGGATGTCCTGGGGCCAGCAGCCCACAGGAATCCGAGGAACGGGGCAGCTGATTGCCAGTCGGATACACAGAGCCCACAGCAGCGCCAGGAGCTGCAGTCTGCTCTCCCAGCACGTCACCTTCTTCTGGGGCTGTTCCTCCTTTCAGCACAGAAGCCAAGTTCATGCAACCACACACTCAAAACTGCATCCACTACCTCTGGACACACTGACAACCTCTCTTGGCACCTCTGCAAATGCCAAGGCACCACACTGGTACCACTCCCACTCCATGCAGGACATGCTGGGAAGAAGCCAAGTTTTACATCATCAGGGAAAAATGTAAATCCCAAAAGGCTTGGTATTTTACTGCTGAGTGCTTTAAGTATTTTCTCTTCACTCTTTACAACCACAGCCCTGCAGATGGGATCAGCTCCGATGCTCCGCAGTCAGCGGCACCAACAGCGACGTCACTGCTTGGCATCTGCCAAGTGATGTGGTGACCTCCCAGCCTCCATTATCACCTGCTGGCATCTAACCAGGTCCAGCAAACGACCACATCCCCCATAAAATTTTAGTGCTCGATCATAACTTACTAACAAGATGCCACAAAGACAAGTGCTGATGACACCGAGGTTGGGGAGTGCTGCCAGGACCAGCAGCAGGTGCCAGGGGTACCCCTGCCCTGTGCCAACCTTGCACCCACAGTCCCCTCCACGGGCAGCGCAGAGTTCCAGCAGTGCACTGGACAAACCCACACCTTCGAGAGAAGAAATCTTCAATTTTCAACCATGTTCAAAATTTCTATCTGCTCTGGACCACGAGACAGTGAAACAGACTCCTCTAATGAAGAGCCAGGACACAAAACACTGACATTTTTAATCAAAACAAAGTGATTTGAGGTGGTAAAAAGGACATTTCTTGTTTTGAAGCGTCTAAAAATGAACTGTCCTGTTTTAAACTGACATTTCAAAATGAAAAATGCTTCATTCCAAAATGGTGATTTAAAGTGATATTTTGCACTTTGATTCTCCCATCTGGAAAACAAAAATCAGAAAATGTCATCAAAAGTGTTGACATTTGCCCAGGAAAAAAACAAAGGTATCTTGACAAAACCACATATTTTATGCTAAAAAAAGAATTTAGAGGTAAGGAAATACTCCTAATTAGTGCTGTGGGATGGTCAGCTTGGCCAGGAGCAGACTGAAGAGTGGCTGGGAGCATCCCATTTGCTGTCCTGACTCCATCCCTGCCCACTTGGTGATG
The DNA here is from genome assembly GCA_013397055.1 of Pachycephala philippinensis. Classification (NCBI taxonomy): domain Eukaryota; kingdom Metazoa; phylum Chordata; class Aves; order Passeriformes; genus Pachycephala; species Pachycephala philippinensis. Next base: position 48,164 of record VWZT01011110.1, on the reverse strand, counting down.
AGGGGCTGATCCTACTCCAGCCCCTCCATTGCCAGAAAGAACCCAGTATGGCTCAGTGTGCCAGAAAACTGCTGCTCCTCGAGGTGATGCGACAGGACTGTGAGACTCCCTCCTGTAACCCCATGTTTAGGTGATGTCTGGTGATGCTCTGCATGAGGCTACTCAGAGGGGGATGATGCAACAGCTGGTACTGTTGGAGTTCCTTTGGAGATGTGACAGCCCACTGTGTAAATACTGATGTCAGCTTAAAGCATGCACTATTTGCTCAGTGACAAAGTAAACAGCTCTCTCAGAGCTGCTCAGTCCTTCACCTGAATCCAGAGGCAGTGCGTGCCACAGCACTGCATCCAGCCGGGAGTAGGGCAAGTGTCCCCCCTCTGTGGTCACTCCCACCCAGCCACGCTGCACCGCGGAGGAGCTGTGTCCCAGCTGGACAAGCACACAGCTGTCTTGCCCCACGATGGGGCACATCTGGCAGCCCAGATGTGAGGACAGCAAACACAATGCTACTGCAATTCTTGCAACAGTGAGTCCCCAATGCCAACAAAGCTCCCATGTGCCTTCCAGCAGAGCAGCCAGGTCCCCATCAGAAGACCCTGGTTTCCTGGCTGTTGCTCCAGCTCCAGCTCCTGCTTCATGCAGAGAGCACAGCCCAGCTCCCAGGCACCAGGCCCGAGCCCCACAGCACACACCAGAGCTCCTCTGGGGGAGCCCATCCCCAGCTCCTGCCCATGGAACCCTCCAGGTCATGTGAGGTTTCCAGGAGACATCCCTAAACCTCTCAGCTGGACCAAAAACTAAGCACTCCACTGGCTGCTCCATCCCACAGAGGACAGCAACACGCTCCCAGTGCGAAGTATATTTAGCTCAGAAAGGCTGAGCTGTTTGCTATAGCCAAGGAAGCATAAATAAAACACAGTGTTATCAATAATGCAACCCACACTGTCCATGCCACACTCCAAAGGGAAGCCACCGAGCTGAGCAGAAAGAGCCGCACTGGCGGCTGGGAGAGCACATGTGGTTCAGGGGAGCACGAGGACATCCCAGTGCTCCATGCTGGCAGAGGCACTCAGAGCTCCCACTCATGCCCAAACTCCCATTAGAAAACACAGCTCAGCAGAAATTGGTGTTTTGACAGTTATCAGCCTCCAGTGTCATGAGATTACAACTACAAATGTTTAGTCTGACTTGAGATTTTTCAGCCTGAAATGTCAGTGTGAAGTGAAGAGTGGTGTTCTGGCACATCAAAACACTTAATTTTGATTGAACATTTCAGTATTCTCCATTCTGTTATGTGCTGTTTGGAATTTTGTGGAATTTTTCATTAACATTTTTCAGTTGTTTTCGCCTTTCCGGTCTGAGCAGGGACCTGAAGCAACCGTCAAATTCCCCAGTCTCTCAGACTGTCAATCTCAGTTGCAACCAGTCTGTCAAGAGATGATGGTTCCTCTGTGTGAGTCCATGTAGGCACATGGGCATAGGCCATCATCCACAACATCTCACCTGTGCAGGCTCTTTGCTGGGGTGTGGCTGTCCCAGCACAGATGAGCTCTCCCAGGTAAAGGGCACCCACACTCTGAACAGCCCCCCAGGCCTCTCCCTGCAGCAAAAGGGATGGCTGATGAGCAGGAGGAGGAGACCTTGCTTCCCTGCCTCGGCACCATGGCATGGACAAACTCATGACTCCAGAATGGGACTGGTACAGCTCACACTCTCCTCTGGGCCACTGAGCCTCTACTCGTGGTGATGGGGGCATCTGACCCATGCTCATCCTGTGCCCCTGGAGCCATCCCATGAGGCAGCTGGCCCTCAGTGCCACTGCCCTGCTCCAGCCTGGTGATGCCCAGAGGTAAACCCATGCTGGCTGGAGCTACAGCAGAGAGGGAGGAAGCAGAGGAAGATGAAAGCCCCCATCCCATCCTGTCCTGCTCAAGGCTTTGGCCGCAGGGACAGTTTGAAGGCAGCAGCAGTTGGGATCCATGGCCCCTTCCAGGGTAAAAGGAGCATCCTTGGCTGCGGAATCTGGGGTCTCTCCAGCAGTGCTTTGCCTCCCAGAAAGGCGAGTAGCTTCGCAGTGCTGGCAAAAGAGTATCCGTGACGAGCCCACCCCCGGAGCCAGTGGCCGGACAGGGCCCCACCGGGTCCGAATCCCCGTGCACGGCGCAGCCCCCGCGGCGGGCCGGGCAGGGACCAGGGGCGCCGCTGCTGTCGGAGTCACCGGTAACGGGGCGCAGGGCAGACCCGGCCCCGAGAAACTCACTGCAGGGACCCTTCCGAGCCCCACACCGGCACTGGGGAGCCCCGGAGGGCGACACGGGACCGCGACACGCGGGGACCGGGCAACGACGTACGGCGGCCGGGCGGAGCCGGGAGCGCTGGACCCCGCGGCGAGCCCTGGACCGGCATCCCGGGGCCGCCGGAGCTCGCTGGCACGCCGATCCCGGCGGCTCCCGCGACCTCGGCTCCCCGGTCCTCGTCGGGGCTCAGCGTCCCCACGGAGCGGCACCGGGCCGGCGCTCGGCACCGCGACGAGAGTCGCTCCGGGGGTCCCGTCTCATTCCCCCCGCCGCCAAACTTTCCGCACGTACCTGCCGGTGGCCTCGGGGCGGGC
>VWZT01011110.1:29613-40038 GCA_013397055.1 Pachycephala philippinensis | reverse complement strand
AGCCCCCCGCAGAACCCCGGGGCGGCGGGGCCGGAGCCGGGGCCGGGCGGGGATCGCCGCCGCCAGCCGCGTTCTGCCGGCCGGCCTTCCTGCAGCTGACTCCCGAGGAGCTGCGCCGCGCCGACGACCACACGGGGCGGGCGGTGCAGAGCCCCCGCGACGGCCGCCGCCGCCTGCCCTGGAGCACGGGATACGCAGAGTGAGCGGGGCCGGGAGCGGGGCGGCTGCTGCAGCCTGGGGAGGGCAGGATGGCACCGCTCGGCACTGAAGCGGGGACCTTGGGGACGAAAGTGGGTCGCGGCGGGCGGTGAGCTGCGTCTGTCCCTTTTCCAGCAGTAGCAGCAGCAGCGAGGAGCGGGCGCTGTGGATGCCCGTGATGGGAGAGCATCAGCGAGGGGCTGTGTTTTCACGGATCCCCGAGGGCTTTAGGCTCTTCTGTCCGTTTTATTTTCTGCTCTTTCTGCACAACACCCGCTGTCACCGATCGGGTACCGAGGGCGAAGGAGCTGCGGCGGCTCTGGCACGACTCGGGGGGAGCAGGGAGATGGGGCTTTCTTGGGGGTGGGACTGCTTGAGACTTCCCCTTCAAGGACCTGATTGTCTTCTTCTTTCACTAGCTGCGAGTTTCATCCGTAACTGAAAGCGGGCGGGAAGGTCAGACTTTGAAGGCTTTTTCTGCTCAGTGCTGTCAGCCCACTCCCACACCCCTTCCTCGAGATGATCTTCCCGATATCCTAGAGCTTTATGAGATGTTGGTTTGTCCCTGGAGACAGTGGGGTAGGAGTATCCAGAGTGAAAAAAATCCCCTTTTCCGTGTCCCAAGAGTTCTTTCTGCAAACCACTTGGAAAGGCTGTGCCCAAAGAAAAATCACCCTGTTGTGTTTACAGCTTCTTCCTGTGAGCAGGTTCTGCAATTTAGACATGAAATCTGCTGTGTCAGCATAGGCTGGGAAAAGTCAGTGTGAATCTTTTTGCAAAAGTTCTGCTGGTTTCATCATCATCACCTTCTCCCCTCCTTCCCTGAGCCCCCTGCTCCCCGCAACAGGTGATGAGACATGGGTGAGGTCGTGATTCTGTCTGTGTGTCCCGGGGGTGTATATTTGAGGCTGGTGCAGGTTTTTGGGCAATTATTCTGCTTGGGACAGTGCTGAGGACCTTCAGCAAACCCAGTTTATTTCTGGTCACCTCCCTTGGTAGGTGTGTGGACAACTGCTCTTCCCTGGACCCAGCTGTGGCTGGGACCCAATGCTACTCCTGGCCCCAGATCAACCCACACAACTGGTCTGGGACACCTGGGACAGGACAGGACCACCTGTGCAAGGCAGCNGGGGTGACGCTGGCTGGAATATGATGTGAAAGAAAGGGCCTTTACACCTTCTTTCTTCCTGGCAGGGTGATAAATGCGGGGAAGAGCCAGCACAATGAGGACCAGGCATGCTGTGAGGTGGTGTTTGTGGAGCGGAGGCCCAGCCCAAGGGGCTGGCTGTCATCCAGGGAAGGCAGCGGGGAGCTGGATGGGGTGAGAGCCGTGGTGTTCACAAGCAGGGACACGACAGGGAAGATGCCCAGCAGCAGGGCGTGAGATGGGACATGTGGCAATGTGTGCACACTGAGGATTCCCTTGGTTCATGGCCCCTCTCTCTGCCTGCTCCTGCCATCCTCCATCCCCATGGGACTACACCAGGGCTTGCTGGCCCAGGGAGACCACTGGCCCACGTGCCCTGGTGGGCTGCAGAGGCGGCTGCTGTGCTGGCACCGTGGTGCCTCCCCTTCAGAGGCTGCCGGAGGCACGAGGTGTCTGACGCAGGGCTGGGCTCCAGCCAGGGATCAGCTGTGTCCAGACACCCTTGGTCAGCTGCCCACATCGCTCCTGCCTGCACTGGGACCTGTGAGACCCGTGTCACTGTCCTCAGCTGGTGGCTCCAGCTGCTCTAAATTCCCCATCCCATCTGCCTCCTTGCAGGCTCATTTAATCTTCCCTCTTCTCCCCGCAGGGCAGGAAAGGTTTTTATTTCCACTACTGGGCCTTGTTTGATGGCCATGCGGGCAGTGGTGCTGCTGTCATGGCATCTGAGAGGCTCCACCTGCACATCTGTGAGCAGCTCCGGGACCTCGTGGAGATCCTGCAGGACCCCTCCCCGCCTCCCATCTGCCTCCCACACGACACAAAGACCGGTTCTGCAGATCCAAACCAGATGTCCTATGCAGAGGATCATGGGGAGGTCCCGAACGAAGCTGTGCCACGGTTTCACCTGGAGAAAGCAGTGTCCCATGAGAGCCTGGTGATCGGTGCCATTGAGAACGCCTTTAAGCACATGGTGAGGATCCTCTGCCTGTGGGATCATCTAGGACATCCCCTGGGAACACCTCTTTGCTGTCTGTGTCTGCATCAGCTTGTCCCCACTGGCAAAAGACAGCTCTGCAGCAAGAAGGGGACTGCAGGGAGGGCTCCAAGCACAATGGTCTCAGAGAGGGCTTTGTGACGCCCTGCATTTTGAGCTTTCAGAATGCAGGAGCTTTGGGCTCCAGGCCTGTGTGGGTGCAGAGGGCTTCATTACACTTTGTTCCAGGATGCCCACCTACTCCCTTCCTGTCTTGCTCTTTCCTGCCTGTCCCACTACCCCAGGGAAGCCACATCCCTGGCTGCCCCACAACAGCCTTGGCCCCCCAAGCCCTACAGCCGCTCTGTGGCTGTGTGGGGAAAGGTACCCTGGCTGGTCACTGCTTCCCACCTGGAGCTGAGGTGCTGCTGGAGCAGCCAGGTGCTCTTTGGGGCTGCCCACCTACCCTGCCTGCAGCCTCTCTCTGTCTCCCCAGGACGACCAGATCGAGCGGGAGCGGGCATCTCAGCACTTGCCTGGGGGCTGCTGTGCCCTGGCTGCCATCTACCTCATGGGCAAGTTCTACGTGGCCAATGCTGGTGACAGCAGGTACAGCCCCACAGGGCAGCCCTCACCTTTTTCTCAGTGGCTGGGGACACCCCAGTAGAGTGGGGTGGTGCTGGAGGCATGGCTGGTGAGGAACACTCGGCTCCATCCCTGTCTAGGCAGAACTGAGCAGTCATCCCCTGCTGGCCCCATGCCCTGGGGACAATGTACCCTGCTGTGATCTCTGTGTTTGCCCCATGCACAGATAGGGCTGTAGAATTGCCTCCCAAAATCTGGGACGTGCTCCCTTCCTTCCTAACAATATCCTCTGTGCTACCCAGATGGTTCTGGATCACACCCAGGCCCCTGGGTAGCACTGGCCTGGGATGCAGGTTGGGGAGTGAAAATTGCGCTCAGCAAAGCTTTCAAAACTGTGTAAGAAGTCATTTTAGGGTACACTTGATACCAATGACCTGTTTCAGGAGAAGGACACAAATCTATGTGCAGTGGGAGCTTGGAGCTCAAGAATTTTAATTGCCATATGTATTTCCAGGGGTGGGTTACTGTAACTGCACCTGTGTGTGCCCACATCCCCAAGCAATGGCAGAAGGGCAGGTCCACCTTACACTAAAGGTGACACTGTAGGTGAAGCTGGTTTGAGCTGCCCTGTATGTATCATTGGATCAAAGAATGGTTTGGGTAGGAAAGGACCTTAAAGCTCATCTTGTTCCATCCCAACATTTGCAGGGACACCTTCCACTGGAGCAGGTTGTTCCAAGCCCTGCCCGACCTGGCCTTGAACATTTCCAAGAATGGGGCAGCTACAGTTGCTCTGGGTATTTACTGCAGGTTACCTTGTCCTCAGCAATGTCCGACCAGCAAATACAGGCTCTGGTCAATTTTCTGAGGCTGGATGTGCTTCCAGCTCTGGGACAGAGAAGGAGGAGATCCCTCATGCCTTTGCTTTTGGGTGCAGGTCCCCCGCCATGGCAGCAGTGGCCAGGCACCCACCATGCAGGATGTCAGCGTGCACAGGGTCGTGCGGTTGTCACTGTGCCTCTGGGTAACTGTCTGTGTTGCCTCCTCGGGCATCAGACACTGCCAGAGCTGAACTCAGCCTGGCCTTACGTCATTGGAGGAGACTCACAACCACCAGTGTTGAAGATCCTTGGGCCTACCATGACATCCAGAAACATCTCATAATCAGACCTTTATGTTTTTTTGAGACATTAAACTGTAAGAGCAGCCCCAGCAGCAAGTGACAGTCCCGGTGTGGGATGGACACGTGCACCCGTGTCCTGCTGCAGGTGATTTCTGCCCCTGCTGCGTGCAGCTCCCCTCTAAAGGAGGGTGCCCCACCTTTGTGCTGCTCCCTTTCTAACCATATCCTGTCCTTTGATTTGGTCTGCTTCATCGCCCTCTGCCCCATGCTTCTCTCCCATTTTCCCTTCCTTCCCGCCCCTCTCCTGCACAGGAGGGAGGGATGCCATGCCCTGCCCAGGGTGGGCAGTGAAGCCAGGAAGCAGCCCCCACCTCAGGCTGGGAAAAGGGCGGGCAGCAGAGGGGAAGGGGTTGCACCACTCCTGGGAATCAGCCCTGGAGAGCCAGGCTCAGTTCCTCTGAGCCTCTCCTTCTCTCTAATCTCATCCTTCCATGTTTCATTGCAGGGCCATTATCATCCGTAACGGGGAAATCATTCCAATGTCCAGGGAGTTTACTCCAGAGACAGAGAGGCAGAGGCTGCAGTTTTTAGTAAGAAAGACCTTTCTTCTAACCCCATTCCTGCTGAAGCACCTCCTGGCCTCTTCCCAGTCCCCTGCGCTGCCTGCTGGGCTGCTGCCATGCTGGGGTTCTGGAGCCAAGGGCAGCCCCATGGCTGGGACCTGCTACTGGCATTTCTCCATCCCAGACTGCTCCCTGGGATGGAAAGAGGCACTGGGATGCAGGGAGCTGGCATGGGGGCATCCTGTGGCTGGCAGAGCCCTGGTTTGCTGTGGGCTCAGCGTGAAGGTCTGTGACTGTGAGCCTGGCACAGCTGGGACATGGAGAGCCCAGGCTTTTGGCATGGGGCTGGATTGGTTCGTTTGCATGGAGCCAGTTTGGTCCATCTTGTCCTGCTGCTGTTCAGGGAACAGGGAGCATCCCCTGCCTGGGCTGCTGTGACCTGGAGGAGCGCGGCTCTGCTCCATCCACCGTGCTCCCTTTCACTGTCAGAGGAGCTGCAGTGCTCCTGCTGAGTCCTAGTTTCTTCCCTGGCCGCTCCCTGGAGAGTCGGAGCTGACGTGTGCCAGCGGGTTTCTGTCTTTCTCCCTGAAAGCTCCCTGTCCTTCTCCTGGATGAACCCCTTGGTGCCACCCAGGGAGACTCTTTAAGGTTATAAAGACCTCTCTGAGGGCAGCACAGGGGAGGAGGAGTTTGTGTTGGAGAAGGTCTTGCTGGATGAAATTTCCTGGCTTGCAACGTGCTTGGAAAAACACTGAGGCATTTTTTCTTGAATCTATTTTTGAATGACCGAGAGGAGGAAACTGCTGTGATCAGGATCCTCTTCAGCTGGCTGCAAGGGGCAGGGCGCAGGCTGGGGACAGGCACACGCTGCTCTACCATGTGATGCTGAGGCTGTGGTCAGGGGTCCCCTGGAGTGGGCTGGGGTCTCCATGCCTCTGCACCAATCCCCTGCCACCCCATCTTCCCAAGGGATCTCCTCTTCTCTTTCTGCTTTTTCTTTCCCCTTTGGCATTTTCCAAGACTCCCTGTTCCTGGTCCGCTCCACACTGTGCTCCACGAGGGCTTAGGGTTGCCCTGGGTAGGGCTCTGTGCTGCTGCTCGTCCCTTATCATGGTCACAGCTGGGACACTGTTTCAGAAAAGATCCATCACCCTTTTCCATGGGTGAGTGCCATGCCCTGCGCTGAGCCTGGGATCCTGGGAGGTTTGCAGCTATGACTCCTTCTGGGTAAATTCCAGCTTCCCCTGGAATTTGCTGGGGTTTGATTGTTTGATCCCTTTTGGAGATCTTTATTTCCCAAAACTCTCTATGCAAAAGCTTCTCCTTCTTGCTGAGTGCTGGCATGGCTGTCCTCAGCTCCAGTCTCCTCCCTGGCTTCGCACAGGTGGGTAGTTTGAAGCTGCTTTACCAGCATCTTTTCAAGTTGCTTGAGAGCAGCTGACGTTATCCCACCACGGAATGTTGTAGCCGAGGTCCCGGTGGGTGGTGGATCCCGATCTGGGCAGGGCTGGATCTGCAGATCCTGCTGTCCTAGCCCTGTGGCTGAGCTGACACTTCTTCCTGCAGGCATTGCTAAGGCCCGAGCTCCTGGGGAAGGAGTTCACCCACCTGGAGTTCCCCCGCAGGATCCAGCCCAAGGAGCTGGGGAAGAAGATGCTCTACAGGGACCAGAACATGAATGGCTGGTAACCTCCAACTTGCCTGTGGCACTGGGGTCTTGCTGTGGCGGCTGCTCATCTCCGGCTTCCCATCCCATGGGGCAGGGGGCTCTGGTACACTGGCTCCCAAGTGGTCAGCGGAGGTGCTGGAAGCCTTCACCTGCTGACACCTTATCTCTGGCTTCTTTTAACCAGGGCTTACAAAAAGATAGAAGAGGATGACCTGAAGTTTCCACTTATCTTTGGAGAAGGCAAAAAGGTGAAGTGCTGTGGCAGGGGTTGTTTCCCGCCTGCTCTCGCTGTTTTGGGGGATTTCAGCCCATTTTTGGTAGTGCTGTCATCACTCCACAGCCACCAGTTCTCAGCTGGGAATGGAGCTGGATATAAAGCTGCTTAAAGTTCTCTTTTGATTCCACCATTCTCCAGGCTCGGATGATGGCCACAATTGGGGTCACGAGAGGCCTGGGAGACCACGACCTCAAGGTGTTCAGCTCCAACATCCACATCAAGCCTTTCCTGTCCTGCTTCCCAGAGGTAAGCCTGGCTGCCAGCTGCTTTGGACCCGGGGGTTCCTGCAATGGCCAGAGCCACTCGGAGGGACCAGTGCAGCAGGAGCCTCCTCTGCCTCTCTGCCTCTCACCCTTGCATCTTGCCCTGTTACCTGCCAGGTCAGGGTTTATGACCTCACGCAGTACGAGCACTGCCCTGATGATGTGCTGGTGTTGGGCACCGACGGGCTCTGGGATGTCACCAATGACAAGGAGGTGGCTGGTGTGGTGATGGAGGTGCTGACGAGCTATGAGCCCAACGACCCCTGCAGGTGAGCTGCAAGTGGGCAGGAGGAGGGGCATGTCCTGCACCCCACCACCTCCCCTTGGCCTGGCTCCTTGGGGCAGTGTTGTGGCCATGCATCCTTCTGGGCTCCAGAGCATGCACTGCTCCCCTGGATGTGTGTGTCTGAGTCTGGATCTCTCCAAGGGACCCTTTCCTGCACCTCTAACTGCTCTAGCTTCTCCCTCCTTGCCAGGATGCTGCATCGGGGGGTCTGGGATCACTGCTGAGCTGTGCTCTGCTGTGCCCGCAGGTACACCATGGTGGCCCAGGAGCTGGTGGTGCGGTCGCGGGGAGTGCTGAAGGAGCGGGGTTGGCGGCTGGCCAATGACAAGCTGGGCTCTGGTGACGACATCTCTGTGTTTGTGATCCCTCTGGGTGGCCCCGGCAACTACACGTGATGCGGAATGAGCCTGGGGCAGCTGGGCTCGCCTTGCCTGGATGGAGACGAATGGGACACTGACGCTGCCTCAGGGCCACTTCTCCTTTAAGCACTTGTTTTTTGAACTGCAAGAAGAGTAAGAAACCTGGAGCCTCAGTCTGTACTCCTGTCCAGAGCATCCCCCTCCACCTGCTTGCATCCCAGTCCCAGGCAGAGATGGAGAGGCCTTGGATAGAGAATGAAGACTGGGGTTGAGGGATGTTTTTTTGCTGCTAGTTTCTCAATGCTGTGAAAAGCCTGAAGGCTCCTTGACTCCTCAGCATGTCCTTTGCCCCTTGCCATGGCTGTGCTAACTCCAGCCCTGTGCGACAGCCATGGGACTGCTGGGGCACTCATACCTGCTGCAGTCACCCTCTGTGTCCTGCCCTGTGACGCTTTTGCCAGCGACACTGAAGCTGCTGTTGGAGCTGGGAGCTGGGGCTCAGATGGGATGTGACTGGGAGTAAAGCCCCATGGGCAGCTGGGCAATGCTCAGCCTGGCACAACTCCAGCTGGGGCCCCACAATGGCCATTGCAGCCTTGTGCTCCCAATTTTCAGCCCCTCACACCTTCATTCTGTCACATACCTTGTCTCAGTCTTCAGTGTGGGAGATTGGAGCAGTGACCAAGTTCTGCTGTGCACCCGGAGTTCTGAGGAGGGATAAGCCATTGCACCGGCACTGGCTGTGCCACTCTACCCCCATCCTCTCATGCCTTGGATCACTGCAGTGCTTCTGGAGCCAATTATTTATTAACTGGAGAGCTGAGCTGGAAAACGTCTAAATCCTTTCTTGGTGTGGGGAGTCTATGAATGTATGTCTATATTTTGAAGTGGTTCTGAGTTAGCAGCCTCACACAGAGCGGCCCTATTCAGGCAAGCTTAACAGCTTAACTGCACTGGATCTGCTTAGCCCAGGGCTGTAAAAAAACAGCTTGGTGTGAGCAGGGCAGGGGAAGACAGCTCCCACATTTTCCTTAACGATCACAAAACTGGTGCAGAGGAGAGCTGGAGCAGTTGATCTCTGCACAGGATTTTTGCATCACACACATCTCTGACCTGGAGCATCCATTTCCCAGACCTCTGCAGAATGTTGCATCCTCCTAAACTGTGAGGGATTGTCCCATCCTGGCATTGTGGGGATGGGTAGAGCTGGGCCGTAGTCCCTTGTTTGGGAAAGGCTCCGTGGCATCAGTAGTTTGTGTCCTGTCACTGGGTGCAGCCAGCTCTTGTCAAGTGTCACCTCTGGTGGATTTTGTTTGTCTCCTGTAACCAGTGAGATGTAAATAAACTGGGTGCACATAATGGAAAGTGAAAGTTATGCAGAGAGATTTGAACCTGTTGGCATCCATGCTGAAGGGAGCAGGGAGTGGTGCTGGGGCCGGGAGCCTGTCCTTGTGTAGCACTGTGTTTAAATAAAGATTTTGCCACTCACAGTCCTACTTCAAAGTCTTTCTTTGCAGAGCTCCTGCAAAGAAGACTTACCGAAAAGCCAATTAGCTCTGATTAATTTATGTAGGCAGGCAAACAGGCCTGCACAGAGCCATGTGAGCTGCTGTCCCTCTGCCCTTGGCACTGGTCAGAGCGCATGGAGTATCCATCCAGTGCCCATGGGCAGTGGGAACCCCTGCTGTGCTGCCAGTCTCAGCTTGGTGCTGCCTGGGGGTTTGGATCCCTGGGTCTGGCTGGGAGGCAGCAGCAATGTCCAGTCTGGTGGGAACAGGAACATTACACATGGAACGGAAGGGAGAAAAGGCTAATAGTTTTCCTGTCTGTGGGTGAGGGAGTGGGGCAAGCTGTGGCTCCCAGGAATGTGACTATCCCTCTCTGGGAGTTCAGGCACCCAAGCAGCAGCTACCTCTGCCTCAAGGGTGGGCTGCCTGCTGGAAGCATCCCTGCTGTCCCACTTCCCTGTGACGGCCATCTGGTACCCCTGATACTCTCTCCACACTTGTTTGCACAGCCCTGTTCCCCTGGCACATTCCTTTTCGGGCTGGTGGCTGAGAACCGGCTCTGCTTTTCCAGGTCACTGCCCGGCTGCTGGATAAGGCAAGGAGGCAGAGGCTGCATTTAAAGCTTCCTCTGTGGTTCCCTTTTTTACTAAGGAAACATTTCCTTTGGAACCAACTCCTGGCCTGGGCCTTGATAAATTAAGAAAAATTGTCTGCAAGCCCTTAAAATAGCAGCGGTTTATGAGCCTGGGTCTGGGCCAGGCTCCTGGGGCTGCCTCTCCCTGGCTGAGGGACAGGAACTCTGCCCTGCAGCTGGATGTCACGGGAGGAGCAGCCGCCTGGTCCTGCCTCCCCACAGCCCATGGTGGGCACGGGGAGCCGGAGCCCCCACCAGCGGCACTGGGGTCACCTTAATGCGGGGCACAACACGCAACAGCCGCCTCTGCCAGGGCCCCTGTGAGACCCTGGGGACAAGGCACGTCCCTCAGCCACCTCCGTGTCTGCCACAGCGGGAAGTGCTCTTTGCTGCTGGTCCTACCTGGCACAGCGGCGTTCGAGGGCAGCGGCTCAGCCCCTCCCCGCCTGGCCTCGGGAACCTGAACCGGCAGAACGCCCTCGGGGCGCCCAAGGGCTCCGCGGGGAAACACCGGCGGGTCCCGGGGGTCCCGGAGCCGGGCGGGGGCAGCGCTGGAAGGGGCACGGCAGGGCACAGCACAGCCCCGCTCGGCTCGGCACAGCCCAGCACGGCCCATCACGGCTCGGCACGGCACAGCCCAGCACGGCCCAGCACAGCCCAGCACGGCACAGCACAGCCCAGCACGGCCCGGCACAGCCCAGCACGGCACAGCCCAGCACGGCTCAGCACGGCTCGGCACGGCCCAGCACGGCCCGGCACGGCTCGGCACGGCACAGCCCAGCACGGCACAGCCCAGCCCAGCACGGCCCGGCACGGCTCGGCACGGCACAGCCCAGC
>VWZT01011110.1:1055-28718 GCA_013397055.1 Pachycephala philippinensis | reverse complement strand
AGCCGGGCTGGGTGGGGTGCAACGGGACAGGGTAGGGTGGGTGTGCCTGGGGTGGGGTGGGGGTCCCTGAGTGTGGTGAGGGATGGGTCAGCTGCACCTCCGTTACTGCAGGTTGTCATCCCTTGAGGGTGGCCTTGGGCTATGGGTCCCAACTTGCAGCTGTCTCCCAGGCAGTGTCTGACCTGGGATGAGAGCCTGGGGGCTGCTGCCCCATCCCACATCCCTCCCCACAGCCCCCACTCCAGCAGTGTCCCCATGCACAGCCTAGCTCGTGGAGTGGCTGCTCTGTGTTTTCTTCAGAAAAAGGAAAAAAGTTCCCTTTGCTTACTGCTGAGCTCATTCTTAAACATTTATATTAGGGGGGCTTGCGGGGAGGGGAAATAATTGTGTAATGTCTTAGGAGCAGGGGAGCATTCCAAAAGCATGACTGCGTGGCCTTTTCCAGCACTAGCAGTCTGGCAGCCAAGTCTCCCAGTGGCCGCCAACCCCCCTAAACCAAGCCCCAGCCTCTCAACACCCCCTGTGACAACAAGGGTGTGATCCCCGGGTGTGATCCTGCGTGGGGTGGGCTGGGAGCAGGGGCCTGGCTGAGCCCCCCAAGCTAACATCCCTGGGAAAGTGTTCCAGCCGGGAAAGTGGAGACTGGAGGTAGTGGTTTGGCTGGCTGTGTGTCATGGAGACCAGTTGCATTTTGTTTCTATTTTGCCAAGTGCTTTTGGTGTCCAAACGGTTTCAGTTTATGTCCAGCTCCTCCTCCTCAGTTCAGGTGGAGAATCCATGAGATTTTGTGGACTTTCACTTGAATCCATGTTCCTGACAGCTACAGCTTCTCCAGGGAAACATTTAAGTAGATAATAAGCCAAGTCACTGTCTTCCAACAGGTTATCAGGAGCGCTTAACCAGGCTCACCTCCCAACTTGCCGTTTGCACTGGAGAGGCGTATTGACATGAAAAGTAAGGAATTGTATTAGCAAATATTGATCGGCGCTGGGGCAGTCAGGCGTTGCACAAGTACAGGCATCTGCTGAGATTGTGGCATGTTATTTGGAGCTTTCAGCAAGACACTTGCGCTACCGTGAGGCTGGGAAGGCTGTCACTACTGCAGGAGGTAAAATAAGAACATGGCATGATGTCCTTTGGAAAAGGAGGTAAGGGCAGGCAGCTTTTCCCACAAAGCTCAAACACTTGTGGTTTGAACTTTGTTTAGGCTTTCAAATTCTTCTGTTCCAAGTTCCTTTCTCTGTTTTGCTTGTGGATGTTTTTTGTGGGATTTAGCAGTGAAAACGAGCTAGCCTGGGCACTGTGCTTTGGATCTGGGTCTGGACAGTTGCCCTTTGCCACTAGAGTGTGTGTTAAGCCCAGCCTGCCTGGTTGTACCCAAAGAATATCTCAAAAAAAATGGGTAAGGTCTAAACTTGAGCACTGGGTTGAGCTCCTGTTTTGATGGTCACTTGTTGTTTGGATATGGCAGGTCTGGAGGTCTGAGGAAGGTTTCAGGCAGTTCTCTCAGTGGTAAATACAGACGTTTTCCTTGGCGCCGGGTAGTTTTGGCAGCGGAGGCAGGCGGGATGGCAGGCAAGCCAGGAGGCTCGGAGCAGTGGGCGCTGGTGGTGCTGGTGGGTGTGGGTCAGCCCTGGGTGTCAGTGATGGCTGTTGGCCTGGGCGAGGGCTTGGGACTGGTCTGTGCTGCACAAACTGTGCAGCTCGGCCAGCCCAGGGGCTGAATGTGCATGAAATTACAGGTGCTGCTTTGCCAAAACCAGTGCCATTTGGATGGTCTGGAGCTGTGATCCGCCCAGGAGCCCAAGCTCTGCCCTGCCCATTGCATTTCCCCTTTGCATCGCTGTTTGCTTCCAGCCCTTTTTGGAAATTTTATCTGCCTTTAGCCTTAATGATTCTATGATTCTGTAGTAAGAGTCCCTCTGGTACTTGCAACAGTGGCCAAGACACCTGTCCTGTACTACCTTGGCCATGGTTTAGGTGTCTCAGCAAATGAAATTCTCCACAGTGGGCATTCCTGTGGGGTTTTAATTTGGAAGTCTACTTACTTTATCATTGTACCAGTGAGTCCAAACTGCTCAAACCATTTCTGTAGTGGAACTGCCCCACAGCACTGGGGGTATCCCTGTGGGGGGGTGTCCCTGCCAAGGGGCTGCTCCCAGCACAACTCTTTCCCCCCCAGCCCTGCCCAGACTTCAGAGCTGTGCCTCTGGCCAGGGCTGTGATCCCTGGTGTGACCGGTCTGACTGGGGTGGGGCTGTCAGCAGCGCTTGGGAATTTCTGCTTTAGAACAAAACCCCTCTGTTACCTCTAGGAACTTGAGTCTGGCCAAGGAGGTTCATTGAAACATTTCTGTCCCTGGTTGGAGGGTTAACATCTTTCTCTGCTATTCCTGAGCCCCTGTAGCAGACACTGGATGATGGACATATCCTGCTGCCAGAGGAATTCCCCATATCCTGCTCAGCAGGAACTTCACATTTTGAGGCACAAAGCTGGGAGAGACCAGTAACACAAGGGCTGCCCTGGAGCCTGGCTGATTTTGTGGTGATGGCTTTAGAATAGTTGCTTGGAAAGTAGAACAGAGCAATTTGGGGTCATGTTGCAGCTTTTTGGGGAGCTGAAGGAGATGCTTGCTCAGGATTTGGCTGGTGCTGGCAGTGGTGGCACAGACTAAACCCACAGCCATCCCTGTGTGGGCCCAGCCTGCCCGCAGCAGCAGGTGCAGGGATGGGCACGGGAGCCCTGTGGGGTTTGGCAGTGGGAAATGCTGGCACACTGTTGCTGCTCCCTTTTGTTATCTCCATGGGTGAGCAGGAGGCATCTCCAGTGGGGCCACATGAGTACTGCTCACACCCGAGAGCTGCCAGTTTGGATTGCCAGCGTGGGCTGGGCAGCCTTGGCGGTAATATGGGGTGGTTGGCACTTGGCAGAGTTTAAAATCTCAATTTCCATGTCTGTTGTGGATGACTGTGTGCTTTTAATCATTTGGCCTGATGGCAGTTGTAGTAAAGCTGTCCTCAAATTATCATGGACCCCAAAATGGTTTGGGTTGGAAGGAGCCTTAAAGCCGATTTGTTCCACCCCTTGCCATGGGCAGGAACCTCTTCCACTGTTCCAGGCTGCTTCAAGCCCCGTTCAACCTGACCTCAGACACTTCCAGGGATGGGGCAGCTGCAGCTGCTCTGGGCAGCTTGTGCCAGGGCCTCACCCTCCTCTCAGGGGACAATTCCTTCTGGAAGGGGCTCTGAGGTCTCCCCAGAACCTTCTCTTCCCCAGGCTGAACACCCCCATCTCTCCCAGCCTGGCTCTAGAGCAGAGGGGCTCCAGCCCTGTGGCCTCGCTCCAGCAGCTCTGTTCTCCCTGGGCTGGGCCCCAGGGCTGGAGGCAGCTCTGCAGGTGCGGTCTCATCTGAGCAGGGAAGAGGGGCAGAATTCCCCCCTCCCCTGCTGCCCACGCTGTGGGATCAGCCCAGTACACGGGGGCATTTCTGGGCTGCCGGTGGACACTGCTGTGTTGTGTTGAGCTTCTCATCCACCAGCACCTCCAAGTCCTTCTCCTCAGCGCTGCTATCAATTCATTCTTCTGCATTTGTACTTGGGATTGCCCTGTTTGTCTTAATGTTTTCCACTCTTTTTATCTGCTCATAATCTGGCAACAGTGCAAAGACCTTTGCATCAGACTCCTCATCCCAGGGCCTGGCCTCATCCTGCTAAGCAACAGAGCATCCCCTGGCAAAGCAGCTCATCTCTGCTGGAACAGAGAGCTGCTGGCATCTGCTGTTGGTGCTGTGCCAGCTGTTGGGTCCAGGGCACGGATGGGGGCACCCAGCCGACCCCTGAGGCTCATAGCTCCTCCAGCCTCCTTGCACTGCTCGCCTTTGCACACCAGCTCTGGATTAGTAATGGGCTATTTCTGGATGGCTCTCCTGAGTAATGGAATGAATTGTGCTGAGATTTTGGGTGGGGACAGTGCCTCTGCCCTCTGAGTCACCACTCAGCATCACGGGCTTGGGAGGCCCAGAGCCGTCCCAGGTCAGGGAGGACGTTGGAGGCCGTGGGAAGGAGCTCTGGGTGTGGTGACTGTGCTCAGTTTGGGGCGTCTGCCGTGCCCCTTGCAGGGCAGTGTGTGGGCACAGCCACTCTGGTTGGTTTTGGTTTCAATCCAAGGTCTGCAGACTCGGCATGGGCATGTGTCCATCTGGGAGCGGGTGTTTGCGTCCTTGGGCATCTGCTGCTCCTTACACTGCAGATGTTGTTGTCTGTGTGGTGCTGTGGGTTAGATATTGGCACGGCCCAAACTGCCTTTCCTCTTGGAGATACGGAGTCACAAAGCAGCATATCATGTTTTGCTCTGGGCGAAGAAGCTCTGTGTCCAAGTAAACAGGGTTTTTTCTCCCTGAGCTCTCCTTTTTCTGTGCTGTGGACACGCTGCTGGAGAGGGGACGAGCCTTTTGAGGATGGTTTGCAACAAGGGTTGGACTTGTGCGTCTTGGAGGTCTTTTCCAGCCTTAATGATCCTGTGGTTCCAAGGGTGATGCATTTCTGTGTCCCAAGGGATATGTTGTCCTCGAGAGCTTTCTCTCCTCAAGTGGGCAGGAGCCAGCAGATTCCTCCAGCCCTTGTATCTGCCTCCTTGACACAAACTCTCTGTCTTCTTGGATGAGCTCCTGGCCAGCTGTCTGTGTGTGGGACTGCGGGTGTGCCTGGCCCAGCTGGGAGGAGCAGCAGGGCATGAGGAATAGGGACAGGAGCTAAAAAGTGCCCCCAGTCCCTAAAAGGGACCCTTTGGAGCACCTTTTCCTTTTTTTCTCCACCTTCAGTATTGCACGAATGTGCTCACCTTCCTGTATGTGCAGCTCCACTGGGATGTGTGCCTGACACCAAGGCTCCCAGCTGAGGAATGTCAGATCCTCCCAGATGCAGCCCTTGATTCTCACTCTTCTCACCTTACCAGTGCCAACTTTCTAATTTTGTTAACAGCTCCAGAGCACTCGGCAGCCATGAACCATTCCTGCCTCAGCTTGTGAGCCAAAATGCTTGGAAGCTACAAAGATCCATGGCTATAGCAGGGTCTGGTCTGGGGATGGGTGAAAACTCTCTCTGTTTTGCCCAAACCATTGGGCAATTTGATTTGTGAAACTGGGGTGGTTCCCCAGGGTTTGTGTGGCAGGGGTGACCTGCCAGGCATGTCGATGAGACAAGTAGCTCTGCAGCCTGCCTTTGGAATGCGAGTCAGCCATTCAGGCTCATTTCTTAATCCTTCACTTGCAGCTAATTATGATGCAGCCAGACTCCTGTTTTACCCTTTTCCTCCCTTTTCTGCCTTTGTTAAGGCTTGGTATCAGTGCCCTGGTTAAAGGCCAGGATTGTGATGTTCTGGCCTTCCCAGGGTGATCCCAGTGATCCCGGAGTGATCCCAGCATGACCCACTCCCACAGCTTGCACTCAGTGCATCAGCATTGGAAGCATAACTTCCCACAGGGTTATTTCCTGTGAACCTTCCCCAGGCTCCCAGCATCAGTGGCTCCTTCCCATCCTGCTGCCTGGGCAGAGGGTTTGGAGAGGGATAGGGTTGAGGCGGAAAGCATGAAACATCCCTGCCATCCCTGCCTTCAGGAGAGGTTTCCTGTTCACCTGTAATTTCCCCCAGAGCAGTGTGAATTTTCAGGGATTAAACCCTGACATGTCAATGTGTGTCATTCCCAGGATCTCTGCAGGGACAGGGAGCTGGTGATGTGCTGAAGGCATATAAGGAGTGGGCCAGGCTCTTTGGACTGGGAATCTGGGGATGGAAAAGATTTTGGTCACAAAGTTGGGAAGGGATGTGATCCCACTATGGCTGATTTTCTCATGCCTCATTCAGATGCTGTGCCAGGCGTTTTGTGGCATTGTCCTGGCTGGTTCCCAGGCTCGGCTGTAAACCTCTTTTGAAACTGAGCGATGCAGAGGCACAGTTTTCCTTGCAGAACTGCATCCTTTTCCCTTGGGGCAGAAAGCTGCCTGCTTTGTCATGGGGTTTCAGCTCTGTTTGCTGAGTGATGACTGGCAGCTTCTCCTGCCACCAGGGCCAGTGTCGGCTCTCTTGGTTCCGTGGCAAAGGCTCCTTTGTCAGACGGGCTGGGATGGGGCCAGCGCGGTGCTGGGTGCCAGGCACGCAGGTCCTGCTTGCCCAGACCTCCAAGAGCTTGGCTTGGCGCGTTCCAGCTGCTGATCGGATTATTTGGGGGCTGGTGAGTGTGCCGGGGTGAAACCTGGAGCACAGTTTCTGCCCTGAAGAATTTATAGTTTAAAATAAACCCAGCATGTGCGTGGAACTCCAAGGTTGTCTGAAATCCTGGTTACCTGGGTGGTAGCACAGCAAAGCCAGGGAGGGTGGGATGTCCGGGGAAGGCAGAGTGGTTTATCACCTTGCACAAGGTCCCTGCGTGCAGCCACCAGCACTGACCACAGCTGGGACGGTTCTCCCAGCCACAGCAGCAGAGCTGGGTGTAAATGGTTCCAGACAGGCCACTTCTTGCAGTGGCCATGAGCTGATGTGTGTGGGAGCTGAGGGGTGTCTGGCAGAAGGTTGGGGGAGCCTCTGTCCTGTCTGTCACTGGCTACTCACAGTGGGGTGTGCCCGGGTGTCTGGTACCTCCCAGGCTGTCACAAGAATTTGGGGGGCCAGGAGCATGAGCTGCCCATGCTGCTCAGTCCTGCTCACCTGCTCCTGTCCCCGCAGCGATGGCGGCCATCAGGAAGAAGCTGGTGATTGTGGGAGATGGTGCCTGCGGAAAGACGTGTCTGCTGATCGTGTTCAGCAAAGACCAGTTCCCCGAGGTCTACGTGCCCACCGTGTTTGAGAACTACATTGCTGACATCGAGGTGGATGGGAAGCAGGTAGGGCTGTCGCCATTCCCATGCCCTTGCTCCATGGTCCCGTGCTGGCAGTGCCACTGGCCAGTGCTGTTGCTGGGATTGGTCTGTGTGCTCGGACGTACCTGCACAGAGGAGCCCCGTGGCTCCAGCATTTCTGGGTCACCCTGAACCTGCCCCAGTTTGAGGAGGAGCACAACTACACCTGAGGAAGATAAATCTGTCACTTGTGACCTGCAGAGCCACTGAGCCGTGTCCCTGTCCCCTCTCAGGTGGAGCTGGCCCTGTGGGACACAGCAGGACAGGAAGACTATGACAGGCTGCGGCCCCTCTCGTACCCCGACACAGATGTAATCCTCATGTGCTTTTCCATCGACAGCCCGGATAGCCTCGGTAGGGACTGGGGATTGAGGGGGGACCTGGGTGCTGCTACTGAACCCGCTGGGGTCTGGGAAGCCCCCATCCTGCCCCTTGAGGATGCCAGAGCTTTCCCTTCATCCCGATTTTGTGTGCACTTCAGGGAAATGCTGGGAACTTGCTGACTGGGTGGAGGTGGTGGGAGAGTAGGATGCTGTGGGGAGAGCTCTCCCTGCTCCGACGGTAAAAGCTTGGGGCTGGTTTCTGTGAGGAGGCTGTGGGGTAGCAGCCCCTCAGCTCATAGGATTCCATGTGTGCTTGTTGCAGAGAATATCCCTGAGAAGTGGACACCAGAGGTGAAGCACTTCTGCCCCAACGTGCCCATCATCCTGGTGGGGAACAAGAAGGACCTGCGGAACGACGAGCACACGCGGCGGGAGCTGGCCAAGATGAAGCAGGTGGGGACAGCCCTGGGTCCCCCAACCAGCAACCCACCTCTGCCCATACCAGATCCTGGCTGGAAGGGCTGGATGCCCCAAGGGCAGTTGCTGTTGTGTTCTGGCAATGTTTCCAAACCCTGTTTTTACTCCTTCCTAGGAGCCGGTGAAGCCAGAGGAGGGGAGGGACATGGCCAACAGGATCAATGCCTTTGGCTACCTCGAGTGCTCGGCCAAGACGAAGGAGGGGGTGCGGGAGGTGTTCGAGATGGCCACCCGTGCTGGCCTGCAGGTCCGGAAGAACAAGAAGCGCAGAGGCTGCCCGCTGCTGTGAGCAGCCCCAGCTGCCCTGCCGAGGGAGGGAGTGCTGGCAGACAGCCCAAGCAGGACCTCGTGGTGCCACTACCTGCCCTGAACCCTTTGCACCAGAGCTGCCACCCGCGCTCGCGGGGTGTCCCTGTGACATTCCAGGGCCGTGAGAGGCCAGTGCCTTCAGTACCTGCTGCTCTGCATGGGCCGGGTGTTTGTGTTGCTCCCCACGTCACCCCGTTTTGTACCGAGCTCCCTGGTTTTGCCTTTCCCATGGGAATTGCTGTGGTGTTCACTCTCCTTCCCCAGCTCTGGGCAGGTGCCACAGAAGCAGGAGGTGCCAGTCGCAGCTCACGTGTGGGGTTGCCAGGCCCTCGGTGTGCTCTGCCTGCTCTCCTTGGCCGTGCAGGCAGCACACACCAGTGTTACAGGCTTGCCCGGGCAGCTTTAGCCTGTCTGTGAGCAGAGCTGGGCTCAGCTGCTGCCAGGAGCTCTCCTCCCGGGATGTGTGCCCAGCTCTGCCGGTATCGCTGCCTCCGCGTCCGCCTCGGTCACAGGCTTGGCAGCAGTAAACCGAACTGCATAACTGGGAGAATAAATGCAAACCGGTATTTTAGTAATTGTAACTTTGCTTGCGTGTTCTTCTGGCTCTCCTTTGTGCCCCTCACTGCTCCAGGCTCCTGCCTGGGGCTCAGGGCCTTATGCTGCAGGGCAGGGACTTGCCTGGCCCCCAGCCGCTCTTGCTTCAGCTGCTGGTGGAGGATCAGGGCTCAGTACCCTGTGCTTGCGAAGGAGCCAGGAAGCAGCTTGCATGGGAAGGGCCAGGCAGGAGCTTCCCAGCTGTACCCAGTCCCTGGGTGATGGGCACTGCTGTCCCTGCTGGAGCCATGCTGCCTCTGGAGCAGGTTGGGACAGGGCTGCACTGAGCCTGATTCTGCTCTGGAAGCTCTGTCTGTGGCAGCAAGGCCCACCCAGGACTCAACAATACACTGCTTTTCTCTAAACATTTATTCCAGGGAAACAAAGTGCCTGCACAGCCATGCCAGCTCTCAGGCCAGACAGCTGCCCAGTGGAGAACGGAGCCTGCCTGCCCCAGTCACCCATCACAGCAGCACTGAGCTCCCCTGTGCACCCAGTGATGCTCTTTGGAGGCCAGAGTCTCCAGGCTTAAGCCTTTCACTGAATGGTGAGACCAGTCACAGAGAATTGTTTTGCCACAGCCATGTCAAAAAATTATTAAAATGGAGAGTGGTCCCAGTCTGATGCTGGCGTGAGCCTCGTGGCTGGCAGCAAAGGCTGGCAACACCCTCTGGTCCAGTGGGTTCAGCCCCATCTCCACAGGGATGCATGGAGCACTCCAGGATTGAGACAGAAAGAGCAGGAGCTGCTGCAGGCGAGACACAGGCTGAGGGGGTTGCAGCTTCATGGGGCTTCTCCTCCCTTCCCACGTGGGTTTCCTGCAGAGAAACTGCATGGCAGAGCTGCCCCCTGACTTCGAGAGGGAGACATGCAAGCCCTAAGCAAAAACCCGTTGTAGTCCCTGTTGAATTTGGGGCAGGAGAAGCCTCCCAGTGTCCCAGCTGTAACCCTGACCATGCTGCTGCCCCAGGGTGCTGGCACGGCATGACCAGCACCCTGCTGCTGTCGGGGCCCCGCTGGCAGTGCCCAGCTCTGCTCACCTGGGTACTAAACGTTGAGCTGCAGCACGTGGAGGTCGTCAGTGATTCTGTCCGCAGCTGTGCTCTCATCCTCGTAGGGGTGTCCTGTGTAGCCACCCCCTTCCTTGCAGTACTTGAGGAACCTGCAGGTGCAGAGGCAGGGGTGCTGGGGCACAAGGGGCACCGGCCTCAGTGCTCCCCGGCAGCAGGCATGGGCAGGCAGCAGGAAAGGGCAGCTGCTGGTGAGCACTGTCTGTGGCAGGGGCCAGAGCAGCTCACCTGTGCCAGTGGTGGTCCTTGCTGAGCACGGCCGGATTGCCCACCACGATCAACAGAGCCTTGGCCCTGGTGATGGCCACGTTAAGCCTCTGAAGAGGACAAGCAAGAGGGCTTTACCTGGCTGCAGCACCTCGCATCCTCTCCCAGCCCCACCTGGGTGCAGGCAGCTCTGGTGTGGCACTGAGCACCCAGAGCAGCTCTACCTGCCGGTGAGAACCAGAGGGAAGAAGGCGATGCCAAGGAAGAAGGGTCTGCTTGGGGCAATGTGGTACCTTGGGGTTCTTGAGGAAGCCCAGCCTGAAGGTCTGGTCGAACTGGAGGTACGTGCTGCAGCTGCGCACGGTGGAGATGAGGATCACATGCCGCTCCTGGCCCTGGAACTCCTCCACAGAGCCCACCTGGGGCAGGGACAGCAGGTGAGGGGCCAGGAGCACCCCTGGGCTGGGGCTGGCAGGGCTCCCTCCTCCTGTGGCAGGGTATGCTCCTCTGCCCTCCATGCTCAGGACCTACCTTCAACTGGCTGATGTCCGGCAGCTTCTGCAGATCTGGATCCAGGGAGGTGATGGCTTTCCGGATCTTCTCTACCTGAGCGGAGGTATGCGGCAAAATCCAGCCACCACAGGGCCATCCTTGTGCCAGCCCTGGGGCTGCCCATCCATCCCAGTGTTCCCTGTCCCTTGGCGAGGTCTCTGCTTATGCCCTGCCTGCAGAGCTGTGTTCCTCACCTGCTTCCTGTAGGGAGAAATGATGCCGATCTCCTTGGGGGACACAGTGGGGCAGTTTCCCTTTCCCTGGCTCTGCAGCAGCTTCTTGAGGTAGTGGACCAGGACCTCAATTTCGGCCGTGTTAAAGAATGAGGGGCTCCTGGCCTCTCTCTGGTCTTCCCCACAAACTCCATGGAAGATGATGGGGAAGCCCTGGGGATGGAGAACATTTGGCTCTGCTCTGCCTGTGCCTCGGGGATCCCCCTGGGCCAGTCCCTGCTGCGCTCCTCACTTTTTTGGGAAGTTCCTCCCAGGTACAATACAGATTCCGGATGTCAAGCCCGTCGCTCTTGCACACCTTCAGCTCGTTGTCATAGAAGAGCTCGTTGGGGATCCTGAGAATGGCCTCGTGGGACCTGGCAGAGGCAGGACAGTGCCTGGCGTGGGTGCCATGTGGGTCCAGAACCCTCTCAGGCACTGTGCAACCAGGACAGCAGGTGCACTCCTATCTCCCACACCAGCTGAGCCACTGTGAGGCTCTGGGGGACAGATCCTGGAGAGCCACGCTCACCAATCCTGCCTGGCTCAATCCCTTCCTGCACTGTCCCTGTCCCCACCTGTAGTTCCAGAGCAGTTTGGTGATGAACTGTGGGTCGTATCCTCCACTCGACTTCTTGTACAGGGGGTTGTGCAGCATCAGCCTCTCCAGCAACGAGGTGCCTGTGCCCAGTGATATCCTGTAGCTCCCCGCAAGGACACTCAGCCCCTGTGGGGTGCCTGCAGCACTCCCACCCCTCTCCCTACTCACCCAAACCATGCTGGATGGCCAGTGGTGAGGTCAGGACAGGGCCCAGCTGCTTGGGGTCTCCTGCCAGCACCAGCTGCCCCCCGTTGGGGTTGGTCTCCTGGTCCATGGGAGCCAGGAGCCCTGGGAACAGGGAGAGCTCAGTGGGGAATGGGAGGGACCCCAGGCCATGCAGAGATGCTGGTCCTTGAGACAGCAGCCGGACACCACTCACCTGCGATGGCAACAACGCTCTCCGGCTCTACTGCGTGGCCACACTCGTCAATGAAGACATGGGAGAAAAACCCAGGGGGGAAGTTGGCTGACACCAGCCTGGAGGAGAGGTGGAATGAGGCTGTCTCAGCATCCTGCCTCACCTGGCCATCCTTCCTCTCCTACCCTTCATCCTCATCCTTCCACAGAGGAGGGATTCCCCCTCTGCTGCCTGCCCTCCTCCAACCCCTCCCTGCTGAATCCTAGAGGGACTGCCTTCACAGCCTGGCTGCAAGGCAGCCCTGGGTCCACCTGCCACGGGTGCTGGGGACAATCCCAGCTCCTCTGACCTTCCTGCTGTCACCAGTGTGGTGATGATGATCCGGTAGTGCCTCAGGTGCTCCTTGCTTGGGTACACATAGCTGCTCTGCTCATCATCCCAGTTGCAGCAGGGCTGGAGCGCAGGCATTGCATGAGGTCCCATTATCCCGGGGGACGCCAGCCCAGATGTGCTGTCAGGATTTCAGGGTGGAGGGGCCGGGACCTACCATGATATCAGCAGGCACTTCCCTGTAGTTCCTGGAGCTGGCGATGAGCCTGTAGATGTTCTGAGGGTCAATGTCCTTGATGAGGTACTGGCACAGCAGGTCTGCGGCGCTGTTGGAGGGGGCACAGGCCAAGATACGGGCATCCTTGAAGCATGTCCACACCTAGGTGGGAGGAAGAGGTGACAGCATTGAGCCCCATGGGAGAAAGTGGGCAGCAATGCTCAGGGCTGGATTTGGGCACTGGCCACTCACCTGCTTGATGGCCTCCACCATAGTGACCGTCTTGCCAGTGCCAGGGGGGCCAAAGATGAGGTATGGGGCTGGCCGGGACATCCCCATCACAATGTGGGTCACGGCTCTGCACTGCTCCTCGTTGGTCTCCAGCTTGCGGTTAAACCACCTGTGGGAGCAGAGGCTGCGCTGCTGGAGCCCCATCCCCTCCATCCCTCGGGCCCTCCCACCCTGCAGAACTGGGGACTCACCGGGGCCGGAAGGGGCCTGGGAAGAGGGACTTGTGGCAGGAGGCAGAGGGGAAGAGGAGACTGGACAAGCCATGGCGCATGGCCAGGACTGCAGCCCGATGCTGGACCTGCAGTGGCAGCCGGCTGAAGGTGAAGGTCACATCAAACTTCAGGTTCTTCACAAACCTCTTCTGCAACCTGGGAAGGAGTAGCGTGAGCAGGGCATGGGGCACTCTCCCACGCCCTCCTGTCCCTTTCCAACCTGCTCCTGGCCTTTGGCATCTCTCAGAAAGGCTGCTGGGAGCAGACATCACTCACTTGGAGGAGAAGCCCAGCCTGACCTTCTCCAGTTCCACGCTGTGCACGTAGCCCTTGTACCGGATGAGCGGGGAGTGGTCCCGCTCGCTGCTCAGGTGCGCAAAGAGGTGGTCCCCTCTCAGCAGGGATGGGCGGTTCTCAGCCACGCCAGGCACCTGTGCCAGAGGGCCAGTGTGATGCCAGGCACTCTGGGAGTGCCAGTGTTATGCCAGCACCCCTCCCACCCCTCACTTCCCTACGCACATCGAGAACCAGCAGCGCCCTGTCCTGCACCATGGTCACATCCTGCATGTCGTAGCGCCGGATGTCCACCTCCATCTGGATCTCCTCCAGGTGCAGCAGCAGCTGGAATTTCTGGTGGTAGTTCTCAGCCTGCAGAGGTGCTTCCAGCAGCGAGCTGAGGGCAACAACAATGTCATTGTGTCCCAGGGACAGCTTGGCTCTCAGGGATCACCTCAGCATTGCTCTCAGCCCTTGGCACTCACCGCATGGCAGCCCATCTGGAGCTGGCCCTGGTGTTGGGTCCATGCAGGATCGTGTCCTTGAGGCTCTTTGGGTACTGGTAGGTGTCCAGAGGGATTTCCCTCTCCAGTTGGTTTTTCAGGGAGCTGAGTGGAGGGGACAGCAGTGCTGCAGGGACTGCATAATGTCCCCAACCCCACTGTCACCAGCCATGGCACAGGGTTGAAGCACTGTCCTGTGGTGCCAGACAGCCAAGGAGTTGAACCTTGTCCTGGCTGGAGAACAGGCTGGGCCCCTCTGCTCAGGATGGTAGCAGGTGACTTCACCACGTACCTGTCGGGGGGGATGCCGTCCTCGGTGATGACTGTGACAAGGCGCTGGAGGCTGGCCTCGTAAGGCTGGAAAGGTGCCGAGGGCCCCAGGTCCTTGGCCAGCTGGCTCTCGGCAATGGCAGCAACATAGCGTGAGATGCTGAAGGGCTCGTCTGGCTCCTTGGTGAACTCGAAGAACACCACAGCACTGAAGTGCCCATTGCAGGTGGTGAGGCACCGCACCTGGATGGGGTACACGCCACCTGCAGGGTGAAGAGGTGAGATTGGGTCCTGCATCCTCTGCAGGGCAGGGCACAGGGCAGGGATGGGGCGGGACCCTACCTGGGTGTAACAGCAGGGACTGGCCCTGCATTGCCCCTTGCTCATCGGTGAAGGAGAGCTCCTGTGCCTGCTGGCATGGCTGGAACCGCTGCAGTGTCACCACCTCCACCCCGCAGTTCTGCACCAGCACAGTGACTGTCCGGGGCTCACCTGGCACCACTGGGAAGCGGATATTCCCATTGCCCTGGTCATAGTCTGAGACGATCTCTATCCCGTGCTTCCCACGAATGAGCTCAGCCCTGTGGGGAGGGAGGGTCAGGCTTTCCCAGCCGGGGTGGGGGATCCAGGGGCCATGCCAAGGCAAGGTGCTGCCGGTCATACCACTGCTTGGCATAGATCTGGGGCATTTGTGGAGTGGAGCTGAGCTGCTGTCCTGAGGCAGACGTGGACACGGACGTCTGTGCATTCGTTCTGGGTCTCCGGTACTGGTCTGCCACCACCACACGCCTCTTCACCTGCAAGGAGCGGCCAGAATCAGCGTGGCCCCGGGATCCTGCCAGGGGCTCCTGAGGCGCCAGTACTGGTGGGCGCTGCCCCTGCATGAACTCACCTTGAATTTCACCACCTCTCCATGCACCTGCACCTGCTGGGTTGCCTTCAGCGCGTACAAGATGTTGGAA
Organism: Pachycephala philippinensis; assembly: GCA_013397055.1. Taxonomy (NCBI): domain Eukaryota; kingdom Metazoa; phylum Chordata; class Aves; order Passeriformes; genus Pachycephala; species Pachycephala philippinensis. The sequence goes on along the minus strand of VWZT01011110.1, from coordinate 14,061 downwards.
AACCTGGGCGTCTTTTCGTCAGTCCTGTGGAGAAAAGGGAGAGGGTTTGTATGGGACAGAGTGTGGCTCGGCTGCCATGGGCACAGGCAGTTGAGGTGAGGCAAGTGGGAAGATGAAGCAGGACACTGAGGCTGGGGTGAGGGAGTTCTCAGTGGGTCCCCTCTGCTCCAGGAGAGGAAGAAGGACTTGGGCTTCCCATTGGCCTGTGCAAATCTTACACCCCTGCTGGCTGCTCCAGCAATTCCGTGCTGTGCCATTGTTGTTCCAGCTATGCCATAGCCATTCCAGCTGTCTCACTGCATCACTGCCTGGCCCTGACAGCCGTGCAGTCCCTGTCCAAGCTAGTGCTCAGGAGCTGAGCTGGCACCGATGGTGGCCCCAGCAGTGATGACTGCCCAGGTACCCACCGGTGCACTGAACCCTGGCTTTGCCAATGATTAACAGTAGCGATATTGCACAAGGGCCAGTGTGATTGGTGTCAGCAGGGTGAGGTGGGGGAGCGTGGTGGGCAGTGGGTGTCCAAGGCCATCCCCAGGAAGCTGCTGGGGGCCCATGGAGCTGGGGATCATCCCAGCAGGGCTTTGGTGAGACAGAGGAGCTTGGGGACCCCAGTGATGCTGCTGGGGACCAGAGATGCTGGCCAGGCACTGCGGATGCTGGCCCGGGGATTGGGAGATGCTGGTCGGGGAGAATGGGCGATGCTGCCCGGGTCCGGCCGAGGGCTCTCACCTGCCCCGGAACTCCTGGTTGTAGATGGTCCGCAGCGTTTCCCGACGGCTCGCCTGCTCCCGGCCCGTGTCCCGGAGGAACTGCACGAATTGATCCCCCCACAGACTGGCCTCCGCCACGGTGAACCGCGCCATGGTTGAGCCGAGCCGTGCCGAGCCGAGCCGTGCCGAGATGTGCCGCGTCGATGTGTGCCAGGTTAAGCCGGGCTGGGCTGGGCTGGGCTGGGCTGAGCTGGGCGCTGAGGAAGAAACGAAAGCGAAAGGGGCCGAGCTGCCGCGCGCCCGCCCGCCTGGCGCGGGGGGATGGAGGGGCTGGGACAGGGACAGCGGAGCCGGCTGTGGAGAGGGCTGGGGGGGAGAAGGGCCGGGAGGCAGGCAGGGAACGAGTCAGTCTAAAGGATGATTAGCCAAAGATTTGGAGAAGGGCAAAGAGATAGAAACGCTCTTAAGGCTGGAACACTGGCAGGGAACTACTTTCAGTGTAACCAAGGAGCGGAAGACTAGCCTTGAGGCAGATAAAAGCTGGGTTGTGTGCAGAGCCTTATCTTGGGCCCTGCTTCAGCTTCACATTCTTGGAATTGCTGCAGCGATTTCCTGGATGGGTCCAGGGCCGCAGCCCACAGCACCTGAGGCCCACACAACCTTTCGTCTCCCCGCGGTGCCGCCGTAGGGAGGGGACCCTCTTAACAAACTGTCCTTGAGTAGCTCCGTGCACAGCTCTGTGCAAACAATTCGAAAAGCTCTGCTTTGTCCCGTGTAGGAGACGACCAGCAGCGTCTGAGGTGTTACAGTAAGACACAGAGGATGAGTGGAATTACCTCTGTGCTCCGTTTTTTCCAGGGAGGAGCTGCATTAAAGCTCTGCGACTGTTTCTATTTTAATTTGGAAGCTCAGCCCTCCAGTTCCCCTGTTTGTATACCAGGGTGGGAGCATCACCCATGGGGTTGGAGAGATACTATCCCTGCCTTAATCATGGAATTGTTAAGGTTGGAAAAGACCTTTGAGATGGTCAAAGTCCAACCATCAACCCAGGACTGCCACCGTGTTCACCACTAAACCATGTCAAGTGCCACATTCACCTTCTTGAACACCTTCAGGGTTGGTGACTTCACCACTTCCTAGCCTTCAGGAATTAACAGGAATGAGACCATGAAAGAACAGACACAAATGGCTTTGAACAAAGACTGGTGTATTTGCACTAGACTAGTTGATACAGAGGATGCCTGAGGGATGAATGATCAGTCTCAGCAGCAAATACAAATACATTTTATTTAGATAAAACTCACGAAGGACACTTATTTTGTGGTATTACTATGCAAAACCTGAAGTGTAATGCACAGGCAACCCCATCCCTCTCTTCCGAATCCTTTTCCTTTGTGTATTTAAAAACAGGAAGACACGAGCCAGTTTAAAAACCAGAACCTGCAAGGCGCCAGTGATAACCACGTGCAAACAAAGCAAAGGGAGTTCACCAGAGGAGGTTCACTTTGTAGTAAATCCATGTTCCAAGATCTGAGAAAAGCGTATGTGTATTGTGTATCTCTTCGTCCTCCCCTTCAGAGAAACTTAGGANGGGGGGGGAAGTAACACAGAGCAAGCATGTAGAAGAGATTCATTCCAAAATCCCCTCTAAACATGACAAGAAACTGTCCAAAACCGAGACAAACGGAAAGGATTTTTTCTCTCACTTGGTGCAAGTTTATTTATTTTGTACACTATCCATCCATACATCTGTGATACAAATCTATGAACCTGCCACAAAGCATTAAAGCACAACATACCTATTATTCTGTAGACATATGCATTTTAAATCACCATCCAGCCCTTGTGGATCAGCAGTGACTAATCTCGTAATTCTGTAAAAATGCAGATGTCTGGTAACCGTACATACACGAGGGAGGGGAGAACAAAGATGTTCACTTTTAGGAAACATGGCTCAAATCTTCAGATTAAAAAAAAGTTACGTCCCTGGAAAAGCTGGGTGAGTAGGGAATTCTGTAAAGGATCCTGTAAACTCATTTTCTACAGTAAAATCTAAGACTGCAGGCGTCTGCTTTGTGGAGGCTGGGAATAAGGGTACACGAGGGCTCACTGTCTTGCACTTACTGTGTCTTGCAGCGCCATGAGCTCTTGGCAGGTTTGACAAACTTACTGGATACCTGGAGTGCTGGATACAGGTGAAGGGAACGCTCTGCACCCTCTGCTGGGGTAATAATAGGGCTTTTCCAGCTAGGAAGTTTTCCAGCCAGTGACTGAAAACAGCTATACTTCTGAGCCATGAATGGCTGAATTTAAATGACCTATTAAATGCAGCTACAACAGGAAGTTTATGTGGTAGGAAACACAAAACACAAAGACGACTATTTGTTCCACGGTTCCCTCTCAGGCTAGAAAACCTGTTAACTTTGAAAGCCCTAAAAAATGCTGCTCTGGTTTAGAAACCATCTACTTGGCATAGGACCACATTTGTTTTTTTGCACATGAATGTTTCATATGCCTCCTTGTTTCTGCATTAAGCATTCTGCATTTCTTTGCCAATCTTGTAGCTGAGGATTTTGTTCCAGTCGATCTTGGTGCGGGTGACGGGCAGCTGCCGGCGTAAGGCTTTGAAAGTGGTGTCTGACATGGTCTGGTAGTTTTCACTGATTGCTGTCTGCAAGGGCAAGCAGATTTGGTTAGGGAACTCATAAAACACTATGATAAAGCTCAACTCAGTGTTAAAGCTACAAACTCCTTTCTATAAGGTGTAAGGCACACTATTAACTAAATCAATAATGCAGTCACCAGTGTGTGTGCAAGTCAAAGGGTTTCTATTGACCTCCCCTGTAATGTAGCAGCATCTCCGTAGGTCTTTCACTGACTTCTCTCTTTTGAGTCTCCTTGCACACAGGCTGGGACAATGTAAAAGCTGTTGCACAAATTTCCTCCTCAGTTTTTTTAAGTGTCACAGAGGAAAATACGTCGACTCACCCACTCCCCTCCCATGCTTGTTCCAGGTATCATTTGTAACGCTTTAAAAAAACCATACAGCAAACTTGATAGTTAACTACAACACAGCTTTGTATTTACAGCTTTATAACTATATTGTTTAAACAAATGCTACTGCCCTTTTCTAAGCAATTCTTACAGTCAATACCAGATTCAGCCAGAAACAGAACCAGAGGTCAGTTTTCCATGTTTCCATTAACTGCAAATGGAGGCTGATATAATTCTATGGTTTATTTAACTACCATTGATCTTACCTGGTACTCGTTTTCTGCATTTTCTATGATCTTAATAAACTCCTTAGCAGTTTGGACATCACTCTGCAAAGGAGAAAAAAAAAGTTACTATGTTTAAGAGCAACTTACATAAGCTACACAATAAATTTCTTCTCAAATGATAGGCTGAGTACAGATAAAGGGGGTAACATCATCAGCTTGTGCCTCGTGGTTGTAGCTGGGTTCCTTTCACTTACTACATACTGGGTAGAGCTTGTGCTCCAAATTGGAACAGGGCTGCACCCTAGTGAGCAAAAGGGACATGGACCTTCATGGTAAAATGAGTCATTTTGCAGCTGTTGCTCCCTCTACCATACTAGAGGATTTCTTATTTTCCCTTTGTGTATGTCTCTTACTGTTCCTTTCCCATTCACAGAGATAGAAATGTATATTCTGTCCTCTTTAACCCAGACTTCCAAGAAAAGCTTTCCAACAGAGACTTTCTAATAAGATTGAATTTTAAGCGATTGAGAATCTGGGACTCCAATGTGACTCTAAACACTACATTGAATGTTCACCCTAAAATTACTTTAAAGTCAAGAGACTGCAGTCATAGCCGTGCATGCTTCGTGAGCTGTTTAAGGAATACAACAGATGCTGATCATAAAGATCTTTTAGCATACTTACTGACACCTGTACAGAGTCCTGAATGTCTTTGTGGCTAACCAGCTGGACGTTGCCATCTTCATAGTAATGAACCTGGACAAAGAGACAAAATGCAGGTTTTATCACGACCACTCACTCCAGAATTCCTGAGCTCCCAAATGCTACTAAAATGGCACAACAGAGCATTGTGCCATTCTTCTCTGCTTATGTGGAGACTAAAAGCAGGATGGATTTTCTAACAGGTTTCATTCTTTGTCAAGACTGTTCAAGATTATGTTAATGCAGTAAAGACCTAGAGCTGAGATAGAGCGATTATAAAAGATTCAGTGTAGAGGTTTTAGCCCTATTAAGTGAAGCAAAGTGCAGGCCTATAGGGTAATGCAACATAATAAACCACAGGCCAGATCTGAGACTATTCCTGGAATACTAGATTTAAGAATTAATTTCTTGAATTGTTTAGTTTAATAGCATCCTGACTTGAGAAGGACATCTCTGCTGCATTTCAGCATCTCATTCTGAGCCAAATACATTTGTGTAAGAGAAGCACAATGCAGCTTCTCCTGTTACTGCCAGAAAAAATAACTCACCTGGATTTTGAGGACTGCAGCCACTTGAGCTGTTGGTGGTGTGATGGTAAACTTCCATTCTGATCTCCAACGTCCGTTCCTAAAAGCAATCAAAGTATGAAAAACTATTTCCAAAAAGCTCTAACAGCAAAAAGAACCAAACTAACAAGAGTAAGTTGTTTTTGATGTTGTCTTATCACCAATACTACATGGGATTTAGTGCTTTAGATGGCATTGAGTCAAATTTCTGCAGCCCAGCTGAATATAATGCAGCTTCAGTACAAAGAAGCTCCAGTGCACTTGTGCTCCAGAGATGCAAAGGAGTATCTATCCAGCTCCACTAATGCCTTTTTGTCTGGATAGGTCACAGGAAGGGTTTTAATAAGTGCCAAGGGGGCTGCAAGAAGAACACTACAGAAGGAAGAGAACTTCTTGGGAAGCCCAAAACTCCCTGTCCTTCAGACCATGTCAGAGCTAGAGGATGGGTTGGTTTGAGGAACCAGGCAAAGGAAGAAATCACACTGTGTTGAAATAGTCTTACCAGAAGTTTTTGGGCTGAAACTGGTGGCTCTCAATACAGGCAATAATTGTCTGCTGTCCATCTATAGATTTACCATAAACCTGTATTTAGAAAAAGAGTTAAAAAGGCCCAAGAGCTAAGGAAAGCCATTCTTAATCTCTGTTCTTGGCAGCAGGGTGGAGGCTGCTGTGGTGGTACCTCACTGGGGACATGCACCATGAGTTACACTGTCCAACACCTCCCCTGGCAGGCATTTTATTACCTGTAGGTGTGAAGGTGCTTGGCAGTCATGACTATGAAAAAGGTCTAATCCATCTTTACCACTGTGTGCACACCAAGATAGTTGCACCCTCTTTGGAAGCTGTCATTCCAAAGTTAGCCAAAATGCTAGTGAGGATGGAGAATTCCAACAGCTCTGCCCAGCAGAGTCTGCTCTAGGACTGACTGACTCAGAGCAATACACTTTCAGGGAAACAAGATGGATACTCAACAGTGCAGAAGCCATTGGGGTAATGATCTTTGACGTAGGCTCTCAATGCACTGTCACAGGCATCTCTCCATTGTTTTAAAGCCGATTCTGTGTCCTCGGGCTGGGGATCACTTGCTTCTTTCCTTAAGTGATCAAACTTAAAAGAAAGTTTGTTTCTTGGGTCTAAAAATCTGCCATTGCCCAGATCACCATGTTCTGTGATTAAGACCTGTAAAAGAAGTTGAAATGATGATACATTTAGGCTGCTGTAGATGTGTTATTTTTAATTTTTCCCTACTTGCATATCAGTGTTACAACAGGTTCTTTCATTGAGCTATAAGATCACATAAAGAAAACCCAGTATTTTCAGTAATAATTTAAATTAATAGTAGTTGTCGTGAGGCTGAAGGTAACTCTCTGCTCTCCATAGTAATACTGCACTTAGACTTCTGTTCCAGAAAAGGCTGAACTATAATAATGTATATGTTTAGCTTAAAATTGGGTATCCTTACAATATAAGCAGGTTGCTTTGCTTTTAAAGTTATTTTAGCTGTTTTCCTTCTTCTAAAGGAAACAGAGAATTTTACTCTGGAATCTACCATTTATTGCCATATTTTATGTTGCAATAGCTCTACTTCTGGGCAAGAAGGGTATATAGATGTGACTACTAAAATACACCAACTAAAGCAGACAGCAAACCAGCATTGCACATTCCCTCCCTTTTTCTTTTTCACCATAATTCTCGGGCTTCCCAAATACTGGCTTTATTGGGGTGGGTTTTTTTTCTTTTGCAGGTTGTACTGTAACTTTCTCATCACTGCTATTTCTATGAGCAGCCCTCTTAATATCTGCCTCCCATAAACGTATCTGGGACACCAGAAAAGCTGGGTCAGAGCTTGGCTCAGAGAACAGAGCAGATGGTCAGGCAGCTTTCTGGCTTCTCTATGACTTGCTGTTTGTTCTAAAAAAAAAGTTAAAAAAAAAAAACCCAAACAACTTGTTTTGCTGGCATGGACTGGGTAGTATTAGGTATAATCATTACACCAAATCAATGATTTGGTAGAAACAAAGATATGGTTTGCTTATTAGGATAACTGGAAATGGATTAAAATTGCAGAAAATAAACAAACAATTAAGAATCTACTATCAATTGTCCATAGGAACTGTAAGCAAGTAGCAACATAAGGATTTGCAAGTGAGCTTTAAATAGACAGTAATCTTTAATCATTCATACTCTTAAGTAAAATTCCAGTGACTTCAGCATGGAGCTTTAAGGAACAACGAATTGGACTTACTAAGTAGTATGAGATAGGACTTAAAGAGAATATTTTGCTTATGCTTTGTCCTTATAGAAGAAAGTTTGGCATTATAATGATATGTGGGCGAAGGAGGAGAGGTGGTACCTTGTGAGCAGAATGAGTGAGTCAGCTGATGATGATGTTGACTTGTGAGTCAGCATCTTGATGAAACATTTTTATTGCTTTTTCACAGTGCAGTAATAAAAACCTCAAGTATACAAAGTTTCCTCTTACCTGATCATCGTACCCTTCTATCTTCACCGGAGTGAACTGATCCATGTTGTACTGTGCAAATGCACTGTTGAGGATTAAAAGAACATGAACTTCAGCTGTACATGCACATTTATTTTGACTCAAGAATAAGTATGCTGTGTGATTATATTACAGCACACATCAACTTAAATCAGGCAAATAGTACACAGGAGCACTGTTAAAGGATTTTCCAATACCTTTTACTGTAGATAGCTATAAACACTAGGTCTAAAAGCAGGTTTATTTAGTGATGACCAGGAAAATACAGAGTGCAAAAGTAGAACATCAGGTAGCCTGGGGGAATGTGAGCATGCCAAGGCAAAACAGGAACACCCCAGCTACAATTTAGACAGCAGCAAGGTAAACAAATGAGTAGATGAATATTTACAACAATTTTCTTATGTAAAGACTTGCTGACTGACACGTCACCTAGCTTGAAATAAAACCTTAGCATCAAAAAGCTTGTATGTGTAATCTTTAAGCACCTTCTGATGAAGCTGTGGAAGTAAACAACATATTTTGAAAACTTTTTATTGAGGGCAGTTCTTTTTCTAAGCTTAGGCTATGGATTACTCAGTATTTCAGGCTTCACTTACTTTATAAATCAGATGATTCAACACGATCAGACATTTCTGCTGGTGCAGATTTAAACTCTTTGGCAGAGCGCCTTCCTGTCAGTTTTATACAGCACAAATTCCAATTTAGGGCTTTTAAAAAGAATCATCCACACCTTTCATTATATATTTTGTTAGGTGGGGTAAGGATTTACATAAGATTGCTCTGAATACAGCAAATGGTTTTCTTTGTCACAGAATGATGGGTATAAGAAAACAGAAGTATTTCTGATGGTAATTTGACTTGTGTTTGAAATCTTAGTACTTACTGTGCTGCTCCTTCCCTGAGAAGATTGTCATTGTTAAGCAATAACCGGACATCTGGAGAAAAAAGGGTTCAGGTGGGTTACTGGATTTTTTGATCAAATTTTTCCCTTTATGCATTTTATTTTCAACTGTACAAATGCAAACATTAATATGATTAAATCATTTCATTAAGCAGAAGTAGCCCAGAAGGACTGCATGCTTTCCCTGGACACTTAACCTTAAAAGCAGTATGGTGTGACACAGCCTTAGATTTTTATAATAGATAAACTGTGAAGAAAACACCACATATAATTTTTTCCTTAATTACTTACCATTGAATACTTCATTGAACTCTCCAGGGGGTGCATGAGTGATGAATTTTGCAGCTATACGCACCTACAATGAAGCAGAAAAGTAATTAAAGATAAAAGATAATTCACGGAGTTCATACATATTGAAGCGATTCACCAACAAAACCAACTCTGAAGTAACAGAAAGTGGCAGATTTAGGGAGAAATCTAGGCGTGCACTATCAAGATAGAAATAGGCTCGTAAGAGTATTCAAAGCAGGGCTTGGAGCAACCTGGTCTAGTGGAAGGTGTCCCTGCCCATGGCAGGGGGTGGAACTGGATGATCTTCAAGGTCCCTTTCAACCCACACTATTCTGGGATTCTATGAAGGCATGTGGAACTGTGAGTGATAGCATAAATAACTGAAAAGGCCAACTTTCAATGTCCAGAAACTTTGAATCTGGAAAAGAAAACTCTGTCTCTTCTAAAGTATAATAAAACTGCAACATCTTCTGAAATTCAATATACATGTCTTGCACTGTTGGAATTTAGGTGGTCCAGGTATTGATTCTGTTGGAATTAGTAAGAGTTTATGGTTTTCATTATCAAATCTTTTATGGCTTTTACAGGACCAAAGGGAATAGAAAGACCTTGGAAGAAATGAAAGAGGAAATGTCACAAAATTAAACCTCTCCCTTAGAATAATAAAAACGTCACATTTCCTCTGATAAGCCTAGCTAACAAAGCTGACCAATGAGCCTCTGTAGTCTAACAAGACATTTATTGAAAGTGACTGCAGAATTGCTCATTACCACTCTGATTACTTTCGACTTTTCATTTTGAGCAGCAAAACAGGAATTGTGTATATATATCCAACTGCTTCACCTGAGTTATCGCCAGAGCTGGAAATCAGTCACTTCTCTCAATGGTCTTCCCTGTTTTAATTAGAAATTGTTTGTATTGTTTGTCACATAATTATTTAAAGCAAGCCACGAAAAGAAATAAACACTTTTCCAAACAAAAGGTAATTGCTTTATTCCAACAGGATCAAATAACAACTCTGCCTCAACTGGACTGAGCTTCAGATAAAAATAGATTGTCTTCCAAATTAGCAGTGATTTCAAAAAATAGATATACATTCTTTGTGCCTGAAGTAATTGAGCAATACAAAGAAAATATTAAAAAGACAGTATCTTGTGTAATTGATATGATGCAGTACATAAAATCATTTTCTCTTAGTTTTCTGGTTTTAGGTCAGTAAGTATACAGCAATTCTAAAAATGAAGCTCTTAAACTGTTTTAAAGCTTTCACTATTTAAAGAGCTGTAATTAGGACAGATTGCTGCCATAATTTTGTCAAATTTCACTGTCAGGAATTTGGGTGATGATGAAGAGAGCCTGGCAGTAATTTAGAGAGACCCTGCTGCTCCATAATCTCTGTGGACTTCACTCAGAGTCCACCCCAAAAGGCTGAAAGATTTCTGAAATGACACCATGTGCTTTTCTGAGCAAGTACAATTGTAAGCACAACACAGAATATCACTGTGCTAAAGCTCTCACAAGTATCTACTCCTAATGCCAGGATGCCTCTCAGTGGGAGGACAGCACTGGAATACACCCTGCAAATTAACTTCCTGGATGAAGAGATTCTCTTTTATAAGGTGCTTCAACATGCAGCAAAAAAGGTCCCTAAAAAGCTATACAATTTAATATCTTATAAATTTATGCAATAATGATGTGGCTGCAGAACATGCAACCCTTGCAAACGGGGTCATTGTTTTAGTAGGCTGAACTTCAGATCAATGGATTCTCATAACAAAATCCTTATGGGAAAAAAGAAACAACAAACAAACAGAAAAAGCCCCCAAGTGTTACGTGAGAGATTTTTACAGTTTTCCACAAACTCTCTCACTTGGAAGGATGAACAAAATTAAATCAACACAGAAAGGCCGCTGCACTTCAATCAAATGTTATTACAAACCCAGTTCTGAACAAAGCAAAGGCTGAAAGTGGAAAGTGTTCACTTGGATAATAATCCCTTGCCCTGCCTCTCATGGAGCAATAAAATACAAAACATTTCAGTCAAACTGTTGAAATCAGGAATGCAGGAAACAGGCTGGGGAGTGATTAATTTGAAATGTCAAGCACTTGAATGGTTGTTGGTTTTCAGAGCTGGTTTCTTTCAGAGCTGGTTTCTTGCAGGGCGGTGTCAGGATGGTCCTCTGCAGAAACACCAAAATAGGACTTTCTGCAACCTGCCCCATTTCCTGGCCCCCGGGGCCATTTCAGGTGCCATTTCAGCTCTGCAACATCGACTTCCTGCTTCTAAAATGGGGAAAGTGTCTGAGGGGAAGGGAAGCTGCTCAGCCGTTAGTTTAAACTGGCAAAATGGCAGCAGAATGAACTGGAGCAACACAGGGGAGATTTCAGAGGAACTGAAAAGAAAATCACAGAATCACAGTTGGATTGAAAGGGACCTTAAAGCTCATCCAGTGCCACCCCCTGCCATGTGCAGGGACACCTTCCACTAGAACAGGCTGCTCCAAGCCCCATCCAGCCTGGCCTTGAACACTTCCAGGGATGGGGCAGCCACAGATTCTCTGGGCACCCTGTGCCAGGGCCTGCCCACCCTTACAAGGAATAATTTCTTCCCAATATCCCATCTATCCCTGTCCTCTGGCAGTGTGAAGCCATTCCCCCTTGTCCTGGCACTCCAGACCCTTGTCCCAAGTCCCTCTCCAGCTCTCTTGGAGCCCTTTTAGGCACTGGAAGGGGATCTAAGGCCTCCCTGGAACATTCTCTTCTCCAGGCTGGACACCCCCAGCTCTCCCAGCCTGAGAAATGAATCTCTTACCTAAAATATGCCCATAGAGAATAAAGGAGTGAAGCATGGAGGATGGAATGAATTCATTTTGTTGCTCAGTTGATGTTCTTGGGTTTTTTGCTTTGCTTTAAAGTACTGGTAAACTCAGACTTAAAAAAATAACATATATAAAGTTCTAGACTCATATGAATAGTCACAAAATGGATACTACAGTAAATCTTTGCTGCATGTTTCTCTTTCAGATCCTCCCTTAAGGCTGTCCTTCTCTGCCTGTGTGAGGCATGGAGTTAGTTGAAACTGAATCAAGCTATATTCTTAAGGCCATATCAATTCTGCTCTGGAATACTTATTTCAAACAACATCACCTAAAATCCTGACAAATGGATGAATTTCATTTTTAAAGCTCTGCTTGTTTCACAAATGATGTCACTGAAATGAAGTCGAAATTGTAGTTTAAGGGAAAAATGAAATCATCCTCTGGACTCGTAGGAACCTTGAAGATCCCTGAGCCTGAACTCCTCCAGAATGTTAAGAAACAAAGCAAGCACTAAATGTAACACTTCTATGATGTAAGAAAGAGTAACGGTGTATTTTAAACTACTGTTTGTAGAAAACAGTGTTACCTGGCATAGAACTTGCAGTCTTTAACTTTCCCTCATTCCAACACAAGAGGAACAAACTACTCATTTCCCCCTTTCCTAAAATAATTATGGCTGTATTTGCTCCTACTTAGTCCTTTCCATCCAGTATAATTTGTAGGATCTACATCAAAGTTCCTGTCAGCAGCTGGGGCGAGCAGAAGATGCGCCGACACACTCGAAGGGTGTTTAGGAAATGAAGAGGTTGCAAAGCACCTTATAGACACGCTGGTTACTTTGCTGATTTCGGAAAAGAAGCGCAGAAAATACATTTTCGCAGAATTATTTTGGTTAGGAAAGACCTCCAAGACCATCGAGTGATCAACCTGTGACTGATCCCCACGTTGTCAGCAAGACCAGAGCAGTGAGTGCCACGTCCAGTCGCTCCTTGAACATCACCAGGGATGGGGACTCTACCACCTCCCTGGGCAGCCCCCGACAACGTCTAATCGCCCCTTCTGTTAAGAAATCCCTCCTGATGTCCAACCTAAACCTCCCCTGCTTTAGGTTGGGACTATGTCCATTTTCTTGCACAACGACGGGCCGAGACGCCTCAGCTGCACCGAGGCAATGAAGAAATCGGAAGGCAAAGTGCTCCGCGGGCGGCGGCGGTGATCACCCGGGCGGCGGCGGCCCGGTGGTCTCGGGGGCCCGCCCGCCCCGAGGCACCCGCAGGCCGGCACACATGCACCGGA
>VWZT01011109.1:261211-326489 GCA_013397055.1 Pachycephala philippinensis | reverse complement strand
TAAGGCTATTCAAAAATAACAAAAATAACTGAAGGTGACCTCTAACGACTCAGTGGAAATGATCTGCAAGATCTGCACTCAAATATTCTTCATTCACTTTAACAAAAGCAAAACTATTTCTGCTTATATGCAATGCTCAGTGACTATTGCAATATTGTAATTTATCGAGGAAATATTATATAGTTCCTCACTCCATGGCCAAATTTATCAACCTTTTTTTGTCACAGACAGTGACAAAATCTAAATTACGAAATCCTTTTGTTCTAAAAGCCATGTGACATATCTTGTATTTAAAGGAGCTTATCAATTAGGTCTGCATAAAGGAGTCCTTCAAATTGTTTTCCTTAATTCTGTCGTTCAGTATTATCCTTCCAGTTTAGGTATCAACCATCCCTTTTAAGCTACACACTGAAAACATGAAGAACTTCCAAAAACGCTCTTCAGAAATATGTTACTTTTCAGCTCTTAGTCATTACTTTCATAGAAAATCAAGATTATTTTTAATTTAAAAACTCATAGAAAATATAATGGGAATGTTTAGAAATAAATGAAAATTAATGTAAAATGTTTCTGCTGCTGAAATTTCTTAATAAGAACTTAGATGGGCAGAAATTGAGAACAAACTACTGTTTTGTAGACACAATCCTTTGTGTCTCCCACAAACTTATTTACTCTGACCAGTTCAGAAAATACTGTGCATCAAGTAGCAAGGGAAAAACAGCAAGGTAGATTTACGACATCATTTTACCTTCTGTCCTCTGCTTCTTGTTTCTTCTTTGCCTGTGCTTTCTCAAGGGGACAAAGTTCCTACCAAAAAAAATCAAGGGAAATTATTATGTTTCTCATTCAACATTATTGGAAACAAATGTCCGTAGTTGTCTGACTGCCCTTTTGGTGATTTTAAAAGTACTTGAAACTTTTTATTTTTTCCCAACATCATCAGTAAATTCACACTTTGCTGGGCCATGGCTTTTGCTTAACATTCAAGAACAGTGAACAACTTCACCTACCTATGTCAATGGGTTTTAAACTAACCTGTTATGTTAGCCCTGGAAACAAAGGCTTTGAAAGGTCATTATTCTGGATTATCTGTTTGCAACTGAAACAGCGATATTTAGGTAATTTAAACTTCTTTGGATGTAAACACTTTCTTCTCAGAGGGCTATGAAGATGCTGTGTTAAACATGTAGCAGCCTTGGGTGATGAAGTATTTTGCTGCAGTGTATGACCCTTATGTGAAAGAATACTAAAGAGTTCTTAAACTTTATTTTGACAAGAAAAAACAGAAGAGAATGAAACATACAATGAAACGTGATTTTTCTTCAAACAAAGAAATACATATGCACTACAAAAAAAAATTTTCTATATAGTGTTTAAAATGTCCTGAAAAAAATACAGCCAAATTACTGGCAGCTACACTGCATGAGCACAGCTATAAATCAACTTCTCTACTGTATATCAATTTATATTTAATAGTAACTTCTAACTCACTGTGGATTTTACAGACACTTTTATGATATATTCACACTGCAACAACAAAACAGTGCTGTTCCTCTACACAATATCTAAGGAAGAAATGAAAGTGATTAATTGGCCCCATGGCAGTAGACATCACTAATTTATATGTTAGATACCCTGTGTGAATCTACTTTATTTTATTTTTCCTGTGGTTGTATTAATCAGTGGAATAGAGCAGGAAGCAGGATAAAATAATAAAAAGAGAGCTCAGTTTAATGCTTAAATATTTTGCCTTAACTCTATTTTAATGAATATTCATTATATGTTAAATATTTTATAAATGTTTAAATTGTGAAGAAATTAATTTAAACGTTTTATCATATGACTCTATACTTTATGCCTGTAGAAGGATGCTCTGCCTGGAAAGCAGTAAAGCAACTCAAACAATGCCCTGTTTGCAAATCTCTCAGGTGTAAACCAAGATATGGTGTCATGCTGCTTTTGATGTTGAATTATGCTAAAACCAGGCTGAATCATCAACCCCAAAGCTAATCACCCTGATTGTGAGGTGAAGGTGTGGCAGATATGGTAAAGTATCCTTATCTAAAAATGCTAAGCTGACACAACTGATCTGGAGACATATATCTGACAGTAAATCACTTTATAGTATAAAAGCCCAGTTCCACTTTCAAACAGCAGGTTCTTCTAACATATCCCTTCTGGGTGTGTGTGTGGAAATTCCTCCCTTGCATGGGGACATCCCTCCAGTTACTCCTCAAGGCTGAGTGAAAGACTTGCCATGGTCATTGGTATGAGTGAGTAACATCAATCTGTACTTAATTATTATGGGGTTTTATTGCTGGCTTTAATATAATTGCTTTAATACAGTACTCTATACTATACTATACTAGCATGTTTAGATTCCATACTGTGCAGTAAATAATTCTGATTAATATCTTTTTGTCTAATAATTTATCATAATAAATCATTCATTTTTATATATCTGGTTCTCCATCCTTAATCATGCAGGACAAAGTTGTACAAAGGTGCAGTCACTGGATTCAGCTGCACCAAGGCTCCTCTCTCAGGAGGAGTTTAGAAAGAAACAGGGTCCTTTTTGTACCTCGTGAGTCAACAGGAGGGCTTCTCTAATAAATTTTTTTGAAGCTCCCACTCCATCCGTGACAATGCCTTATTCCAAGTGCAATTGAATTTCAGTTCCTATGCTGTATGATATTTAAACATTTTTTTCTATTTTTTATAGTGGGAAGCTCAGTGAACAATTAAAAAAATTGAATACTTTACCTGTATGTTTTCTCACCCCAAAGTAAGATGTTCTGAAAAATTTTCACGTCTTGTCTTTTCTTTCCTGCTTTATACTTCACCTCACCTCAGAGAATATTTCTTGTACTTCAGTGTAGAGTTAATTAGATCTGGTCTTACCTTGAAGCAAGAAAATTACTTGCATGTCTGTATGCAGGTTTCAGTTGCAGACATCAAGGAGATTCAAAGCACAAATCTGTTAATTTGACAGCATTCTAATTCTCAGGAATGATGACTTTAAGTCATAATTATCAAAACTTGAAAAAATGTTATGTACTCCATGACTGTGTTTGATACATAGTAAAGATCATAAGGAAGACAAAAGGAACAACTCAAAAACAAAACAAAAGAAAGAATATGGAAAAAAAAGCATGACAGAGAGTTAAGAAAAAAATTGCTGTTTGCCATAAAATTGCAACAGTTATTAGGTTCACTAAGTAATTATAAATTTATCTCAAGAAAAATATTATCCTGTTATATAAAGGGAATGTTAGAAACACCACAGAGTAAAATGCAAGGGATGAAACCTTTTGAACTTTAGAAGAAAAGCACAAAGGTACCTAAGTACCTAACTCCCATTGATTTCCTTGATGCGCAATACTTTTTGGATCTGGTCCCAGATCTTTAGCTGCAACTGAAGTATGCTCATTTTGTGGAGCTCTGCTATACCCGTGTTTGCATTTCGCCATTCTTAAATGACTAATGAAGGATGATTTGAGCATAATTTAGAGAAATTGCAGTTCTGGTTTCTAATATGTGTGCATGTCCCAACACTTAAGGCACTTATTTGATACCTCCCGAGGATGTAGCAGTAAGGCAATAACCTTTTCTGCCTGGGAACTGCTTCCTGGAAATTATGTACTGGAAAGCTACCCCGACAGCTCTACATTGCTGTAGGAATTTCCCATACAAAAGCATTTCTCAGAAAAACAGTTGCTCTAACTTTCCATCTTCATTCTAATGTAACACTGATGCAAACTATGATGACCCAAGGATACAACTGGTTTAAAAATCTTGTAACGTTTATGAACAATGAATTTGAAAAGATAATTTTAACTTTTCTAAATCAGTGGCATGCATTACTTGTTTCTGAGGTAGAGTGCTCTATAAATTTTTGTAAAAAGAAAATTATGGATGGGAACACCTCTTTTCTTTTTACAGTGATATGAATTTAATCCCTGAAATTTCATATTAAAATGTTTTTAGTTTTCACCGCTTATTTTACATCATAGGGATAAAAAAGCCCTTTACATAAATAAAGAAATGAAAATATGCTAATAGGGCTGACACATTAACAGAGTAAAAAGAGAAGAGAGTTTTGATTGGATACTCTCTTTCTCAAAAAGCAGTATCAAATCATAAATTTACCATACAGTGGGCAGCTTATACCCAAGGCCTGATGATATCTTGATGTTCCTAATGCTCTCAGCTCTCAATATTCTACTAAGAATGTATTGATTAACTAGGAAGTGAGCAGAAACACTTAAGCAGATAATTTTACTAGATCACTTATTAAGAAAAGGTTTATTTCTTCTCTTGAAAACAATAATTTATCAGTAGTTATTCTATGAAACACTGCAGAATGACACAATCCATTTACAGAATCATGATCATGCAGTAAACTGATATACAGTGTAATCAAAGAAATTTTAAAGAAATATATAGTATTGAACTATGTGCTTAATGGTAACGTTTCCATTTCCCAGTTGAGTGCAAAGTAAGAAAAGTCGTATTCAAAGAGGTGCCTGTAAAGAGGAAACCCCAAAATAAAAACAACACAAAAGTATATGAAAAGACTCTAAAGCTGGGAGAAGATCCAAATGACTGTGTAGGAGCAGAAGAGACAACAAACCTTGGTAGTGATGATTGGGAACAATGGCATAGTTCTGCCAGAACTGCTTCTGCAGCTACCTAGGAATGATAGTTTCTGCTATCTCTTACAAAATGAACACAGACATTTTATTTATTTATGTTTATTACGCACATTTTTTTCAATTTTAAATCCTAGTCATCATGCCAAATGGTGGGAAAGAGAGTTGGGCTGAGAGCTATGAGGGTAGCAGTCCTGTGCAAGCACAAGAACAGGAAGGAAAGAAGGAGTGGGGTATCCTCAGAAAGACCTCTGCTGTTTTGGCATACTAAGTTGCATAGCCTCTTCCATCAAATATTGAACAGGCTCCCTTTTAAAAAATAGCCTTGTTTCTGGACACTATTATTCCTCTTATAATTTTGTCTGAGACTAAATTTGGTATTTCGTTGTTGTGGGGTTTTTTGTGGTTGTTTTCATAAAAGCGAGACTTTTCTCAACCAAAGGAAGAAAATGAAAATTCTGGGAATTATTTTGTTGCCTCTTGACTAGTTAGAGTTAAAAAGCATTTAAACCAGAGATGTGAAACACTAGCCATCACTAAAGACTAATTATACATATTCAGAAACATTAATCCCTGAATGGTTAAAATTTAAATAACTTTAGAAGTAAAACTGCCCTTCAAAATAAAATATCTCTACAAAAAAAAGGAACAAAAATCTTTTACTACAAAAATCATTTGAGTGTAATATTTCTTAAAAAAATTTGTGGTAGCACTAGTTTCTTAAGAGATTTCTGTATTTTATTAAATAGGGATGGGCTCTTGGGATTGATCCCTTACTGCACTGTGTTGACATTTACCTCATTAAAATGTGCTGTATCTCTTACACAAGAAAGAAGTAGGAAAGATCAAAACTGAAGAAAACAAGCTGCACAGGTTCAGTGTCTGGAGGCCATCTTTTTTTTTGTTGTAATAAACACTTCTACAGCATTTACTTATTGTAGAAGTTTAATATTTCAAAACCCATATAAATCTTTCAAGTACGACCTGTGTGTTTTCACATGTCCTATGATTTGTTTTATTTTGACCTTTGAGTTTGAAAAAATGTGCATTAAATATGTATCTTGGAAAGATCAAGTTACTTTTTTTTTTTCCTTCAATATTTAAGGCCATGAACACCATGAATTTTGAATACATCTAAAGTCAAATTCTGCGCACTTACCAGTAACCTCATATTTAGTGAAAATATTAGAAAAATAGCTCAATCAAGTTGCTGATAACAGGATTTGGGGGAATATTTTCTTCTTTATGTATTATTTTATATTATGCCAACAAGAGTAAACATTCCCTTTAAAATGTTAAAATTAAGAGAAAAATACATTTTCAGAATGTGAAGACTCATCATAAGAAACGTGGCAATGCTGAATAAAAGAATACATTTATTGCACATGTGTAAATGTCTGGTGCTGCCTCCTCTAAAATAATCCTCACAGTATTTTTTTGTTTGTTTTTTTCAAATCTGCTTTGACAAACTGCTAAAGAATGACATAAGTTTTCAAAATACTGAAAGCATATCCTTAACAGCAATTCCTGCTTGGATACCAAAATGTATCTTTTATCTACAAAACAATTACTTGGTGATTAGTTTAGCAGAATAAAAGGAAATGTGCTTTCCTTGCTTCATTTAAAGCAAGATGAGAGTTCTGTTTCCAGAGTTGATGATATGGGCTAAAACATACAGATTGGTTGCAGAGCAGATAAGTTATCCCCATCTCCTTGAAGTCAAGGATCTTGCATTAGTAGGAAGGTACTATTACAAAAATGCTATTATTTTATGTTGGAAGTGATACGAGCATCTTAAGATGATATAATAAAACAGCCTTGTGTGTCATTCCGTGATACAGTTTTTTGTTGTGGCTGTGCAGTGGGTTAATCACAAACATGGAAATAAACATACAGAGTGTAGATACCTCAGAAACCTTGCTCTTATTCTGATGTATGGAATTCTGACCTGGTCTTTCCTTAGGAATATGAAAAATTGTTTGAGCAGAGTATAAAACGATTTTAGAGTTATGGAGTTAGAATAGTTAAGTCTTTTCAGTCTGTTGTATGAGCAGAATTAAAGCAAGACTGGAAGAAAATTCAAAGTAAATAAATTAATCAATGAGCCAAACAAGAAATAATAGTGTGCAGAACTAATAAACATGAAAAATCTCATCATTATTTATTTTCATGTTTCCCATTTCCACCAGTATGCACTTAGAGACAGGAAAAAAGAAATAGAACAGGTTAGAAAAAAACCAAGACTTTAAAAAATAACATTTTAAAATAATTGGTTTATTGTAGAGGTAGTAGATGTGATGACACATGAGGATGGGTGACAAAGGTGCCTATAAAAGTAGTTAGAAAAAGTTTACTTACATGAGGTTTCCTAACAATGTTCGTATTTAGACTTTTATTCATCTTGTCTAACATTAATTTCCTAACATTTAGGCACTTTAATTTAGTCACTTGCACTGTTCCATGATTAATGGAGAGAGATAAGTCTCTCCAGAGGGTGATCCATTCCATCTGTCTTTGACATTTTTCTGGCTTTTCTCTGACCATGAAGGAGATCTCAATTGAAAATCACTGTTTGGCTTTTATGTTGGACTAATTGCTGAGCTTTTACCTTAGATATCTGATTTCCTAAAGGACAGATTATTTGAATGAATTGCAGGGAGCAAGTACTCTAAACCAATACTTTTGTAATGTCTGCTGTTTTTCAACTGATTTTGAAGTATGTTCTAAGACATTGGCTTGACCAAAACAAAACTATTTATTGTCACTTTTAAGTGCAAGGGTGAAAAATGGAGGAGATTCACAGTTGCTCTGAACAATGCCATAAGTCTGAAGAAGGGCATTGAGACAGGTGGTAACTTATATCAAGACTACAGAGAGAGGTTATGGAAGACGATAATTTTTCTTCTTCCACAAACTTTATGGGATAGTTTGCTTTGCACCCAAACTCTGACTCAGATACCTTCTCTCTTCCAGGCCTTATCTAGTTTGGATATTTGTAGAACTATAAATTTTAATGTGTTTTTCTGGGTGATGGGATATTAACAGATACAGCACTTATGGATGGATTTCTGAATTTGAGAGACCTCTTTATTATAGCAGTCTGCTTAGCTAAGAAATTTGCGTTTTGTATTTATGTTTGATTTGAGAACAATTTTAATGTTATAAAATTCCTCCTTCTGACTGGTACACTTAAAATAATGTAAAAATGTGACACCAAGAATAAAATTATAACATACTTCCTCTTTCATAGGATTTTTTTTTAATTAAATGAAGATTCAGTTGTACACTCCTTGGATTTTTTTTTGTCTTATTTTATACGGAATGTTTGTTACAGTTAACATACAGATGCAGGTGTCTGAACATTTGTGTATGATTCGAAACATAACAGTGTTGTATTTGTAGACATAGCTAGAAAAAAAGAAATCACTGACAGGATGGAGCATCCTCCATAGAGAAATGAAAAATATTTTGGATCAGTAGCAACTGTTAAAATGGCATCATTTATTCACATGCAGCATTTACCCAGAGTTCCCACAGAAAATTATCTTTCTTTCTCCAAGATTACAGAAATAATACAATAGGAAATGAATGTCAATTCTTTCAAAAGTTTCAAATGTATATTCCAGTTGTGTTGTAGCCCACCAAAATAAGCACTAGCTTTGAGATAGGGTATCATCCATTTAAAATATTATCTGATTCTTCTGTTTTATGATACTCTGGATGGCTGATTTTTTCCCAACAAATATGTATCCATCTGCGTATCAGAGATAAAAGATGAAAGCAACAGTCAATATAGGTAAATTACAGGCAAGTTTCCCATTAGGCTAAGCTACATCCTAAAAAACAAGAAAATGTCCATCATTTTGTTCTTCATGTCAAAATCTATATTAGCTTTATAACTTAGGACTTTGAAAAGACTAGAGAATAGATTTTTTTTTTTTGTAGAACTACATGAAATATCAAGTAGCTTTTTCAACAAACTTTCTCAGAGATGTTCTAATGTGAAGTGAACCACTCCAACATACAGTGAACCTCTGACACACAGGAAAAACCATAAATATTGAAGGACACACTTCCATTTACACAGTCCTACATTTAAGGAGATATGTAAACTCCAAGATTATTAACCTGAATAAGGAATTAGTCAGCAATTCTGTTGTTTATGTACAAGCATATGCCTTTAATGTGATTTTTTAGGCAGGGTCTTTACATTCTGAGAAATAACTGGTGGCTGATGTGACATTCTGTAGTCATATTAGGTAGGAAAGGTGAAAGAGGCAGAATTTTTCACCAGTCTAAAAGAGTAAAATATTCAGGTGTCCTGAGAGAGTTACAAACATAATTTACATTTTTAGAAATACTTGAAAAAACTGTGGGCTCAGATGTGTAATTATGCCATGGTAAATTGACAAATAATCATGTGTCATAAGAGCCTGGGCAATCTCTTCCTTTGTGGCTTTCATTAATACACTCGGTTTGGGTCTCCAGCGGGCTGAGATTTTCACTAACGGAAGAAAAGTTAATATAATGGGATTTCTGCGTCCCAAGTCCTATTTCAAGCCTCTCCCCACCATTTATGTCATATTTGAAAACAGGATTCAGGCTCCTAACTTTTTTAGTAACATTTGAAAATTTTGCAGTTTTGTTTGTTTGTTGTGGGTTATTTGTTGTTGGTTTTTTTTTTTTACTATGTGCTATGCCTCTCCTTCATATACTCTCTACCCTGACTTGTTTACATTGGGATAAAATGAGATCCAAAAGATGCTGTTATCATCCCTTTCATATTTTCTCTTCCTTAGTTTATTCTTTTATATTATTCTCAAATATACCACTGGGAAATATTTTTTTTTGTGTGCACATTTAGGAGCACACACAAACCACAGTACAGGTTGACAAATGGATTAAAACACCTGTCAGCCAGACAAAATCATTAAATAAATCCATCTGGTGTACTTTTTCTTCTTTTTTTTCCCACAGCATTACCTGGACAGCAATGATTTAAAGCTACAAATTAACATTTAGTGTAATAATCAATAGCAATTATTTTGTTTCTTCTTTGTTTAAAAACTTATTTCCATTATAATTTTACAGCTCATCTTTCCTGGCCTCCTGTTCCCAAAAAGAGCTTGCAGCTGCTGTGCCTAGCCAGCAAGTCATGCAATTGAATGTCTGTGGAGTGCATCAGCACACAATATAAATTCAAGATTAGGTAAGAAAGCCTCAATTTTCTATTCACTCCAGTTTTCACCACTTTCAGAAAGCATACTAGGCAAATCCCTTTTTATAGCCCAGGGTTTTGTTCAGTTTTGCCATTATTACTTAGAGTATGACAATCTGTTCTATCTACTGAATGTCAGTTCCCTATTCAAGGGCATAAAATATTCAAATTTGTGTTGCAGACCAAACAGAAGTAAATCAATTAATGAGGAAAATAGGGGGAAAATCAGTATAGAAATCTAGCCACTATAATAATTTCCCCTAATTGAGCATTTTGCACATTCAGAATCTTTGTGGCCAAATTTACATAGACCTCTAAACCACTTATCCCAACACTTGGTACTGCAGAATTACTTTTTCTTCAATTTCCCAAGAAAGAGACTCTCTCTACCAGAAACTATTTTATTTCTTTCACAAGAAATCTGCTGCTGCACTAGTTGAAGATGTTGCCTCAATCCAACAGGACTCCTGAGTGAATTCAGAGTAAAGGATATGGCTGAAGAGATTGTTTTATAAGGCCTAGCAGGCACATGCATCATTTAGATTATATACGGGTGGCATTGCATAACCACCTCCAGTAAATTTTCCCTTTTTCTTCTAAGCCACTAAGCTTTTTCTGCCCCATGCTGTGATTGTATAAGAAGTCTTCCACTTTCCCACTCCCCTAAATATTTTCCATTTTGGCAATGGATAGAGTGAGCTCTTAAAGGGGCATGTAATTATATCTGTAGGGAAGAAGACAGTAATATTGGACTTGATTTACTGTGGCTTCTCATTTAATTTAGAATTAAACAGGATTTAGACAGCAAAGCATTAGGCAGAACTGAAATCTGCACTGAAGGTTTTTTTTGTGTGTGTGTCTTTAGTAACCTAATCTACATGGAAAATTGAAAAAGTGGATTTTTTTTAAAATTTAGGAAAAAACCTTAGAAAATTATTTAGTGTCCCTCTACTTTTACAACAACAAGATCTGAAGCCATTTTTCTGCTATGTAATTTATTTAAAAATATAATTTTGCTTTGTTTTTAAAACTTCCTTTTTGAATACTTATTCACTTCTTTCTTCTTTGGGACCTGGTTGTGGGAGTATCATGAGCCAGAGTGGAATAATCCAGACAAGTGAATTCTAATACCCTGCCCTGTGGGTTTCTGCAGTGAGGCACAGTAATGAGGGTGGATCACACTGTGCTGACTCCCTGAAATAATTGGCATTCAGCATTCATAATATACTTGGATCACAAAATAACATGAATTTATTTAGAGTTCCAAGATATATAGACTCTACTGGCCTTGTACTATTTTCAAGGAGAAACTGTTTAGACATCATGTCTTTACTCCAAATGTAGTTCAAATAGTTTCTCTGGGTTGTGTCCATTAAGTCACTTCAAAATCAAATTAATTATTTGTTTCAGATAGTGATTGTGCAAAAGCTGTCAGTCTTCTGGGATAGGCCAGGCTTATCAGTCTGCTTTTAACATACTACTTTTACCATGATATTTGAATGTCCTGGAGACCACAGAAAGGAAATATATTGTCTGGAAGCCACTCCAGGTTCACATCTCTTTAAGAGCAGTGTGGACAGGCACAGCAATTCCTATTCCTCATCTATTTGCTATCATTCCCTAACTTCCATGTAGAATGTGGTGCTCCCTGTCTCCTTTTTCTCCTGGACAAATTGAATCACATTCTTCTTCAAAGCATTTGCTATTAACATCACTCACCATGTGGCCAACACCTGGCATCAGCAAAGTCCTTTGATCAGTGATGTTTTCAGTGTTAACATTTCCTGACCACATTTCGTTTGCTCCAGTTTTCAATCAACTCTATTTCACATCTATCCATTAATCTAAGAATAAGGCATCTTGGGAGTGGAGAAGGGATTCCCTTAAATCACGCACAAAAATATTGTTACTTTGCTCATTTCAAACCCTAAAGCTGCTAATATTCTTTTCAAGAAAGTTGCTTAGATTGATCCGGATGGAGGAGGCTGGATTTATACAGATGGCAGTGAGTCTGTGAATATAGCAGTCTGCATTCCTCATGGTCTGTTTACCTGCTCTGCTAGTGATGTGTCTGAAATTATTTTCCTCTGCATTTTCACTTTATTTAAGAAAGGATTAAAAAAGTGTAGTGTGTGTGAGTCTGTATGTTCTGGGGGTTGAGGTGAATGCAGCACACAACTGTGTTCCAATAAACCAAAATGTCTGGAAGATAAAATATAGCCATATCAGCCTTGACACTGTTTTTTTCTAGATGTTATGTTTCATTTCATCTCTATTATATTCATCTCTTTATTCCCATAAATGTTCTATTTATCTGTCCCTGAGAGCAATTCAGACACATTTCTTAATCACTCAGAAGTTCAAAAATATTATTGATCTCGTATAAAAACTCTCCTGAGGCACTGCATGAAACAACCTTCTAAAGGAGGAGATATATAATATCCTTCATGGTGGATGGCAGGTGCTTTGTGGACTTGAATCCACACAAAATATTTAGGAGGACGATGAATACCTTTCAAAGCAAGTCACCTTCTGGAGAAATTACTAGACAAAAAAATTCTTTAGCAGAGTCATTAAACATTTATTGGCTTTGGCTTGCAGCATCCATGCAAACACTGTTTTCACTTTCCTGTAACATTTGCACCCAGCCTTGTTTTGTTCAATAGAAGCTCAGAATTTGATCAAATGCATACAAAATGCAGGTTAACTTAATTTGTCTTTGAATTTACCTACTCTCTGTATCTGGTGTATTATAAGATGAATATACAAACCAGTTCTTGCTGTTAAAAATTAAAATCAGAGATACTCAAATGTTTTGAATGTAAATGGCTTTTATAATATTTCTTCAACACTCCTTTCAGTGAATTTATTCTATTTTTTTTTCTACAAAAACCCTGCCGTACTGAATGAGAACAGATGGAAATAATAATGCCTGCTCTCTTGTCTTAGGGACCTTTTTTAGGAGGTGATAGGTTATCTATAAGAAATGCACAGTACTTTTCAGTGCCTATAAAACTCAATCAGTTTAAAAATAAATATCTAATTTTAAAAATCTTAGATCAAATCAGACAACTTCTATGTTAAGAATGCTTTCACAACTTTAAGAAAAAGTCTAACTACTTTGCTAAGGGCCTTACAAAGTATGTACAAGCTGTCTACTGAATGTGAATTTATAATCAAAACGTAGTTTAAAACACAGATATGCTTCTGATATTTTAATGGTTCTTGTTAAAAGATATTTTCCTACATCATAGCACTTGATCTGATTTATTTAGATAAGATAAATTATTATTGTAAGTTCATTTCACTTTTATAAATTGAAAATGCTTGCATGTTTTTACTAAAGTTAAATTAGTACGGTAAAATTAGAGCTGAACAAATAATTCATAACTGTTAATTTATTTGACAGATTTTGCTTTTTTTATTTGTTTGAAGATTATCCTCTCACAGATAATATAAAGCGCACATCTTCCATGAATAATTATTGAAGTACAGATAAGCCTAGAGCAGTTTTTCCAAACCTTTCATATTTAAAATTCATCATGTGTTGGTTAATTTTGATTACACCTTTGGGTTACCTGCTACTGTCTTCGGGACATGCATTGCAAAAGCATTGCTTTGGCTGTTACTAAATTGTAAATTTAATGTTAAAGGATCAAAAGCAGAAATGCACTTTGCCTGCTTATACGGCTCCAGTTTGAACTGAGTGGTGATGTCAATGTGACTGCATACAAGGCAACATGGAAAAACATTTCTCAAATCTATTTCCGATTATTATAAAGTAGTTGTGATTAGCTATCTACTTTACTTGAAATTTATTTTTCACCCCATACCACTCGTAAGATTTTTTTAAAAATGCTCCTATTGAAGCAACTGTGAAAGCAATAGACCTTTATAGAATTAAAGTTTTGGGAATTGTTAAAACTGGCAATTTTTTCTTCATGAGTTACTGATTTTTCTATACAGTTGCAATCACACCTTCCTAAACAGAATATTTTCTGTAACATCATGAGCAAACTTTGCAACTGTTCTCTTTTGTAGCAATTTAATAAGTTTTTAACCATTTTAGACCTTACTGCTTAGAGCCTCAGATCAACACCTGCAGAGGGATATAGTTTTCTTTGTGGCAAACCACACCAGGATGACTGATCCCAAAGAGTAACAGCCATTGTGTTTTCGCTGGGATCGTTTTCAGCTGGATCTGTTCCCTGAATAATTCACTGGATAGACAGTGAAATGGTTATTGCAGTACAGAGAGCAGAAAAAGCAGGGGTGGGAGCGAATGACTGTCAGTGAAAGATGAGGCAGACTGCTTCTTTTATTTAACAGCACTGCTTTACACCAGTTGTTCTCTGGGCCTCAATATCTAGTCAAGACTATTTCTTTTTCCAGCAAAAGGATTTTGCTTATAGTATGATGTGTATCTTGTAAGTCTTGGTATGGACTTTATATAAAAAAATAAAACCCTTCTAAATGATCTGAGTACCCAGCCATTGAAAATTAGAGCAGAATAAGTCATCTTTTAATTATTAATCAGTTTAGACTCCTCTATATGGGAATGAAAAGCTTAGTGACTTCTGTCGGAGATGCCGACTTGTCTCTTTTGAAGCTTATGTTTGTAAAATAATAAAACCTTCACTTCCTGCACCTTTTGGCCTAGTTGCAACTAGGGAACTCCTTTGGAACTCCTAATAGTGTAAACACAAACACTGTGACACACATTTGTAGCTCTAGTAAGTTGCATATCCAAATGATTTTGTAGGTGGAAACAAAAACCTAAAGGAGTTGGTGTTTCTGTGACTACCAGTGTTCCCAGGGGTCATGTTCAGTGGTTATTGAGGTACTTTGTTGCCAATGGCTCCAGTGAGAATCTAGTCTATAAAAAATGCATTAGCAACAAAAATTAATTATAAATTACAATTAATGTTCCAGTTTTGTTTGACTTTATTTTGGGGAATTTTAGGTTGGTGTCTGTTTATATTTCAAGCCAATTACTGACTAATACATTGCTTTAATTGCAGCATTTTGGAGGCAGCTGAAAGGAATCCAAGCATAATAGTTTAAGTCATTGTTTTGTTTAAAATAAACCTGACATCATGAAATTTGGTCTCAAAAGAGTAATGTTGAAATTGATGAAGAATTAGAAAGAATGTGTATCTTGTGTGAAAGTAGAAATATTATGCAGGTTGGTAGTGTTTATCTGGTAACATCAGTTTATCTGGTTACACTTTAGAAGACCAGTGAATACTTACTCAACTTCCTTATATGTCGAAAAGCAAAGAAACACTTGGGAGGTGGACTTAAACAGCTAATTTTTGGATAGGTAAAATTAAGTTTAATTCAGCATATCTGATGTTAATTATTTCTGACTACAAAATATAAATCTGATAAAAATGTTCTTTCCATTTACTAACAGGTTCTACCTGAGCTTTTTAAATCTTAAAATTTGGTGATATTTTGATGATATTTTTATTCCTATTTCTTCTCAGTTTATCTTTTGCTGTATAGTTCTCATATAATTCTTCTGCAGTCCATATAAAACTAGTTAAATTTTTTAAAAGGAAATAAATTTAAAGTTGAATATACTATATCTAAAAAATTCCAAGGGGAAAAATCTGGAGTTATTCCTTATGTCTGCTCAAATTGATAGAGAAACAGCAAAGTTATAGATTGTGTATTCACTCTAAGCAAATACATGAATAGATATAGTGCCCAGACAAGGGTCTTTACTGTCAGTTTCCTGTCTCTTTATCCAGCCTAATAAGCAGGTAACTGTTTCTCCGAAAGAGAACTTGAAAAAAAAGAATGTAAATTCAAGGATAATGGAAAAATTTCACCTGAAGGAGGAGAAAGAGTAGGGAGATACACTCCAAATTCCTCTGTTCAAATCAGGTGCTTAGCAACAGAATAGTATCTTCATGGAAGTGAAAGAACAGAGGTTTTAATTACTTTAGATTGATTTTCTTTTCAGGAGATTCTAAGCTCTATTTTAGCAAAAAATAAATCTCAGGACCTTCTTCTCACCTTATGAAACTCTTGGGGTTTTGGCTTAGCCAGATAGCTTTTGGGAGTCCTAATTGCTGTCAGCAAGTGAGTCACAGAGCTTGTTGAAGTTAATGGGTTCGTCAAACAGTTTCAGGCTGAATGAAAGGAACAATTAAGTCTTCTTATGTATCAAAGATAGCTAGAAGCAATAAAATAATCATCCAAGGCAAATAGCAGATCAGAGCTAGTTTGAACACAGGCTTTGGACATATGAATTGATTAATTTATGTTAGTTCCAGTTGTCCTAATTTTTAACATAGTGAGCATACGACAAATATAAAAAGTTATGTCATACTTTCTAGGTAAATGAGAACTAAGCATCCTGTTTTTAAAAGGCCATTTCTTATTTATGCAGCTGACGTAGTGTAATCGGTGTAACATTTAATGCTCTAAATATTGCTTCTCTATATATCTATGAGCCTGATCGAGTGTGATACTTAGCTGTTTGAAGTTGCAGACATTAGGCATTTGAATGGCAAAAAGATGAGGTTTAGATGTCGGAAGATGGGAAAGACCTGAAGAAGCAACTGTCAGTGTCAGTGTTCGGAGGTGCAATTTGTTGGGTAAACAGCTCTCTGCCTTGCAGACTGTGAAGCAAAGAAATTATCTTTTATTTCAGTTGCAATTGGGTAAAGAGTAATTGGGTTCCTATTCCTGTTATAAATAAACAAACATACGTATGCAGGGAATACATCTTTGGTATGTAACACAGTCATTCTCCCAGCAGAAGCAATCCTTGCTGCCAGCTGTTCAGACCAGCTTGGTAATCTATCTATAAAGCTGCAGACAACTGCAGATTTTTTCCTTGCCTGCTGACTTTTACTATTCACTTCTATCTTCAAAACCCTTAATGGCAAACCTTTACCACTCTACTAAGCTTAATTTTCCAAGATTGTTGGTTTCAAGGCCCTGCACAATTGTCGGAATAGACTTCAATAGACTCACTTAGGTAAGCAAGCATTGCTTATCTTGAGTAAAGCTTGAAGAGTCTGGCCAGGACAGAAGAGCAGGGTTTGGTTTTTTTCTACAGCAAATTTTGCTGTTGTGCATTAAGCAGTCTTCTCTGGCCCCTTTCCCTCAGCAGATCTATTTCTCCTGACAGATAGCTTTGAGTCTTTCCACAGCCTGAGTTAAGGGCAGACACAAGTATTCATTTCACTCACACATCAAGTTCCTAACACACACAATATGTAACCACAAAACAGACAGTGACTGACATGTTCAATGCTCTGCTGTAGATGTATGTTTGTGTATTTACTTATTCATCAGTAATTTCAATATCTTTGCTCCTTCCCAGTTTTGCTCCCTGGAACATAACAGAAACTTGTGTATATATAGTTTCAAGCTCCATCAGACAGAAAATTCAATACTCTAAAGCAAACATTAGTCCATATTCTTTTCCTATTTCCTGGCATTGCTATAACTGCTGCAGAAATGCAAGTAACTGAGCCGAAGAACTTTATGTATATTGATTTGTTGATGGAATCACAGAATTTTACTTGGTCATGAGATTGTGCCCTTTGCACAACAGGGTTTAGCATTGCAGTTATTCACGTCCCATTAAGAAACCTCTCATGGGCTCCAAAATCTGTTCACACAGGCAATACCAAACCAGTGATTATATAACAAACATTTTGGTTGGTTGGTTGTTTTTAAAAATAAATTATACGACTGAAAGTCTAGATAATAGAAAGATGTATATTTCTTCAAAAACACTGTTTTGATTCTACAATTGCAGTTGGAATGGCTAAGATAAAAGACAGAAACTGAGTATTTCCTGAGTTTATCAATTTCTTAAGGAGGAAGAGAATGATGAAAGGCTACACTTGTTTTACATTCACTTCATACTGAAGAAACAGAAAATAAAACTATGATAATTTCCTTGAACATGCTAAACACTTGTTTTAATCATGAAAATACCTCTAATACAAGGAAAAGCCCCTATATGTAGGCTTCTAACAGTAACATTTGCACTTTTAACATCTGTATCTTGCTGATGAATGAAAATGTTCCTTCAGACTACGGATATTTTTTGATCTTTGGGAGGAGCCTCTCCACTGATAAGAGCAGAATAATGTACGAGAAGGACTTTTGAATTTGTTGCACCTAGAGAAACTTCCTGAAATTCAGTGTGACTATGTTTTCTGCAGAAGAATGTATCATGCTTACAAACATTTTTCATCTTCCTACTCTATTTATTTCTTTAAGATTAGGAAGAAGGAGAAAAATCTCAGGCAGTAAGCTATATTCTTCTTCACTTTCTTGTTTCTGAATCTACTTCCTCTCTTTTCTGCTTTTTAATTTCTTGTCTTTTCTTCTCCACACCATGCAAGAAGTGCTTATATCTGATAGCACAGCATTTTATTCAATCAAAATAAGTTGGGGTTTTTTTTCAGACTTTTTGCCCTTCTAACACAAGAAATAATAATCACTTTTACGGCCTCCTATGAGTATGTAATTGATTTAATGATGCTAATTGTTAGCTGGTTATATTAGAAAGGTTGTTTAGTTTGTGGACTTTTCTCCCTAGTTTTCCTTTAAAGGCAGTTTCTCACTTTTAGTATTGGGACCACAGAGGTATATTTAAATTTTATGCCAGCTAGCTATTAACTGGATGCTAATTGAGGAAAAAAAAAAAAAAGTGTATAGAGAAAACAATGTAGATTTCTTATTCTTATCCAGGAACCTTTATCAGTTAACTAGTCTGATATTAATACCTTTCTCCTAATACTCAGTAAAGAGTATTGCAAGCATCATGCACATCTTGTGACAGTGACAGGTTTGAAATTTTCAGACTAT
The DNA here is from genome assembly GCA_013397055.1 of Pachycephala philippinensis. NCBI lineage: Eukaryota > Metazoa > Chordata > Aves > Passeriformes > Pachycephala > Pachycephala philippinensis. The sequence continues at coordinate 307,775 of VWZT01011109.1, read as the reverse complement.
TATAACAGTCTGCAGTATCTGTGTATCTTATTTGGGATGTGAAAATGGAAAAGTACCCTATCTTCTTTTTATGTTCTCTCTCCATTAGGTGGCCACTGCTGTTGGTTTTCTGGCCTGCTTTCTTAGGCTGAGTAGGCTGTAAATCCTGTCAACCTCAGCTGAGCGTATTGTTGCATTAGGTGAATATTTGAAGCTATACCTTTGCTATCAGCATGCATTTTCCCAGTACATAAAACCTGCATTTAATAAAAAAAATTAGTTTTCATGTATCAGGAACCAGAAAAGACCTTTATTTAAATAGCTTTTTTAAGTCCCCAGTGACTGGAGAAGAGGGAATATTGCACTACTTTTTAATAAGTTTAAAAAGGAGGACCCTGGGAACTGCTGACCAGTCATCCTAATCTCAGCGCCCAGTAAGAACATGGAACAGATCCTCCTGGAAGATATGTCAAAACATATGGAAGAAAGGGAGGTGGCTCCACCAGGGGAAGATGGTGACTGATTAATCTGATGGCCTTCTACGATAAAGTGACTGCATCAACAGGAAGAGTCACATGGATTTTGTAAGGCCTTTGATATAGTCCCCCACAATATTCTTGCCACTAAATTGGAGAGCTGTTGGTTTGATGGATGAACTGTTAGATGAGTAAGGAGTTGGCTGGATGGCCACATGCAAAGAGTTATAGTCAATGACTCAATGTTGAAGCCAAAACAAATAAGGAGTGGTGTCTTTCAAGGGTGCTGAACTGATACTGCTTAATACCTTCAGCAGTGACAGAGATGGTGGGATTGAGTGCCCCCTCAGCAAGTTTGCTGATGACACCAAGCTGAGTGGTGCAGTTCTGTCACTTAAGGGAAAGGATGCCAGAGGGATCTTGACATGTTTGAGAAATGAGTCTGTGTGAAATCCATGGAGTTCAGCAATGCCAAGTGCAAGATTCTACACCTGGTCTGGGCCAATGTCCAGTACTAGTATAGACTGGAGAATGAATGGATTGGTAGTAAGCCTGGTGAGAAAAACCTTGGGGTAATGATGGATGAGCCAAAAATGTGCACTTGCAGCCCAGGAAGGCAATCGTATCCTGGGCTGCACCACGAGAAGAGTAGCCAGCAGGTCAAGGCAGGTGATTTTGCCCCTCTACTCTGCTTTGGTGGAGTACTGCATCCATTCTGGGGGCCTATTACAATGGGGTAAAGGAAGGCCACAAAAATGTTCAGAGGGCTGGAACTTTTCTCTGGTTAGGAAAGGCAGAGAGGGAGGGACATGCCTGGAGAAGATTCTGGAGTAAGCTTCTTGCAACCTTTCAGCATGAAGAGCGGTTTTCTAAGTCTGCAGTGGCAGAACAAGGGACAATGGTTTTAAACTGAAAGGAGGTAGACTTAGTTTGGACATACAAAAGTAATTATTACAATGAGGGTTAGTGAGATGCTGGAACAGGTTGCCCAGAGATGTTGTGGGTGTCCCATCATTTGAAGAGTTCCAGATCATGTTGGGTAGGGCTTTGGACAACCTGATCTAGTGAAAGACATCCATGCCTATGAAAAGGGTGTTGGAGTAGGTGACTTTAGAGGGCCTTTCCAACACAAACAATGATTCTATTACTCTAAGATTATTTTTCTACAAAGTGAAGGGGCTACTTTGTTTTAAATTTATATATTATTTTTAAAAAAGGTTAAAAACTGAAAAAAACCTCTAAAACAGGAAAGTTAATTTTGTAAAATATGCATTTTTGGCTCTGTTATTGGTGTTACTTTCACTGTGTGTTGATCCATTACTGGGGCTCTATTGATGTAAGACTGAAACAGTGAAAGCCCCTAATTAAGAATCGAAGTGGGTTCAGCCACAAATTACCAGGAAAGGGTGTCCCTGTCCCATGAGGAGCTGACTTCCTATGAGCTTTCCTACATCTCATTAACTTACCATGCCCCTCTAGCTCAGCAGCAATTCACAATAGGAAAAGGGATTTTGGTAGTAAAAAGAGTAACAGACAATTACTGAAATTCAGTTTTGAAGGTTCAACGTAAATTGTAAAAAGTAGGATCACAACAGAGGTTGCAGGTAGGTGTCAGAATTAATAAAGGAAATCATGAATCTGGAACCCATTAACACAAAAGAACATACAGCAATGTAGCATTTTCTGTCCTTTTAATCATGGCTGCATTTCGCAGGCTTTTTATTTCGTTATTGCTGCTTACTTAGCTATTTCCATACTATCAACTAGGATAGGGCTTTGTTTCTAACCTGCACCCCAAGTGTGAACCATACAGATTATTATTCAGACTACTGTTTATATTCTGAGGAGAGATAGAGTACAGTCATGCAAAGTTTCACAAAGAGTAGGATGTGATACACTGAAAGAAACTGGTTGATTCAACCTAAAGGTGTCTTCTACCTCTTACGAGTTATATCCTGGATCAATCCCCTTCTCAGTCTTCAAAGGATGCAATAGACATGTTTTCCTTCCACTTGATGCCTAAAGCCGTATTTCCCTAAAGTCATCATGGAAACAGCCACTTTTTAGAGGTTTAGCTCTAGCAATGGCTCTGGGTTTGAGTATTTTCTCATGTGATTTTTTTCAATACTTACATGTTTCTCTCTCTTTTCTCTCCGTTCCTTGCACCATTTCAGTTGTTGGCCATTCAAAGAAAACACTGTGGTCCAGACCAGCCATTGTGTTTGAGCTCTGAATGAAAGATCTTGTGTAGTTCAATGCAAACTTAACACATATTTTTAGTAATTTATACATATATTATGTTATTTAGAAATATTTGATGAGATGAACCCAAGAAGTCTCCTCCCACAAGTCCACAGTTGCAGAACTGCCCTACTGATCATGTAGGTGAGATGACATCAGGTGACAAGGTATGGTGAGGATGGGGGGGGTCTTAACTGTGGTAATAAATAACTGGCAATCCAATGTGATTTCAGTCTACACATTCCAAGTATTTACTCAGGAGCCTGGAATGAGAAGGGTCACTCAAAGGGTGGCAATGAAATGTACGAACTACTGAAGTTGTGTGATTCAGAGAAATAGGGGAGTATTTTACATTCTTCTTCATTAGAACTTTAAAGCTGAGCCAAGAGCCATTGTATTCCAGTGAACACAATAGCTGGATTAGATGGTTAGCAGATACTTAATTAGAAAACAGCATTAATTTTGAGCAACTGTGATGAGTCAGCTGCCTTTACACTACTGCACTTTAAAAGTAATCCAGATTCTGAATCAATACCTAACAGTTCAACAACTTTCTGCATATATCTATATAAACATAAACAGATAAATGTGTGTGCATGTGCATTTGTATATATGTATGTAATGTGAATTAAATGTTACTTGGAGGAATTTGTACTCTCATAGTCTTGGACTTCATAGAGGTTCACAAATCACAAATTTGCTTGAGAATTAATCTTGCAGTAGTGAGTGAAAAGAAAACAGACAAGCAGGGAAAGCTCACATTAAATGAAACTGGCATTACAAAGCATGAACTAGTTTATCTTCATGAAAGAAAATAGAAGCAATTTCACATCTGGATCATATGAATAATTAATTCACCTTTCATTCAAGAACAGACTCTGAACTGAATATATATGTGAAGTGGTATGTTACCTTTATTTAAAAACACTTTTTTGTTGGCATGATTTAACTACCGAACTGAAGTCTAAAAAGAGAGAATGCCTCTACTATTAATCTTTAATAAGCCATGCCAAATAGGAGAGCTGTAAGTCAACAGGCTACAGCAAATAATTCCACATAATTTTAGATGTTATATAACTTTAATTTTTTGAGAGAACATTGTCAATAAAAAAGACAAATTGTTAATACTGTATACAAGGATGCTAGCTTAGAAAAGTTGTGACTAAAATTTGATTAATGCTGGCAAAGAAACTCACTTTCCATTACCAAAAGTATTATCTTTTTTTTGTCTGTGTTGCAATACATGTAACTTGGTTTCATGATCCCCTTATGACACGATGTATTGCAATGACCTCAATATTCTCAGACCTGATTTTATAAATGTAGTACAAAACCACTCTTTTTATTAATCATAGTTATAAGTAATAATTTGTGCTAATTTTCAACTTGCCTGAAAGAAACTGAGACCTAGAGTAATCAAAGTGAAAAAACATCCATCCAAATGCAAGAAATATTAATTTTTATTGGTACATTAATAAAATAAAATAAATACAGTATCATGCATTCTGTATTGAAAACTTTAATGTAACTTTATTTATCTACACTTCGCAGACACCAGAAATGTGTTGGAAGAAAAATAATAGAGCACTGTTTATTCAATTATGATTAGATACTTTTTTGCCTATGTTATGTTTATATATTTGCCTATATGTGTTTATATAAAAACGTTTTAATATATTACAGTGAAAAGGAATTATTCATGACAGCTAATGTATGAAGACAGGAAGAAGAGTACTAAAGGAAAGACACTAGGCACAACTGTCATTTTAGTTAATTTGTTAAAATAAGGCACTGTATTAGGAAAAAGGTTTGGATTTAGGAGCCCCATCACTGCTTTCCTCTGTAATTTGGGCATATCACCTATTTTGTATCCATGTTTCCTTTTTCAGTTCTTTAAGCACAAATCAATTGCTGTTTGACAGTTACATGGTTCATTAATAGAGAAGAAAGACATATCTCTTCATCTAGATAGATTCCAAATGTTAATCACAGGAGATTTTCATGTTATTTTGCTGATTTTTAAACTCTAGTTCAGTCCTCTGAAGCCTCTGAAAAGAAAAAAAGGTTGGGTCTAAAATTTTTTTTCTCTTCAAACTGATTATTCACTTTGTTCCAGCAAAGTTATTGGCAGGGATAAGCTGGTCTCCTGTAGGCAGCAATAATTGAAAGTAAACATTGAACAAGAACTAAAATAAGAAAGAAAAAAAAGGCACAAAAACAACATACTTGCTGCAAATGAATAACTATTCCTAGAGCCTTGAATTTCTTTGTACATCCTTCACTGTTATTGCATGGTATGTTTTTTTCATTTCTTCTTCAAACAATAAAACTATTTTACACAACATTACACTGAAATTTATCCTCCCTGAATAAAAAAATATTGTTTAAGAGAACACATTCTACAGGCAGGCTTGAACCCCCAAAATTTGTCTGTATTATCTATGTTATGGTGATCCTTTGATGTGAAATTACCAAAGATGGAAAACAAGGAAAAATCTGCCTACCAGAATCTGAAATCTCTACAGAAAAAACTAAACTTCAGAGGTTTCAGATGGCTTGGTAGTTCCCTGCCCTTCTCTTCCCACTATTTATATGGAACATTTTGAGCTATATTTAATACCAGAACACAGCTGTAATGCACCCATACAACGTGAGAAATGTATGTTTTAATAAACTTAGTGAAAAATATATTGGATACAAAAATAGGTGCAATAATATTAATTTGAGGAATGAATTAAAAAACTGAGGTCCCGTGTGTATAACAAACTCAGGTTTCCACAACAAAAGGCTGAAGATAAGCTTTAGTAAAAGATCTCGGTTTTACCTGTAGGAATTCACTACATGCTCTTGTAAAGTCCTTTCCCAGCCCTCTCTTGTAGCTCCCATTAGGTACTGGAAGTCTGCTGTAAGATCTCCCCAGAGATTTCTCTACTTCAGGCTGAGCAGCCCCAGCTCTCTTAGCCTGTCTTCACAGGAGAGGAGCTCCAGCCCTTGGATCATCTTGGTGGTTCTCCTCTGGACTTGTTTCAACAGGTCCATATCATTCTGCTGGGGGCCCCAGACCTGGACACAGGATTCCAGGTGGGGTTGCACGAGAGCAGAGTTGAGGGGGAGAATACCCCTAGGAACCAAAGAATAGAGAAAGAACCAAAGACACCCTAGATTAACTGAACCCAAAACTCTGGCCCTGGACTAAGTACCAGAAGGCTAGAAGAGCTGTGCTGACCTACCAGACTTTTTTCCTGGAATTCTTTGTGTCCCCTGTGGGACAGAAAAGTTGTACAAGGAACCACTGTGATAAGCTGTGCAAACTTCTTCTTAGGCAGAATGAATGAAAAGAAAAAAAATTCCACTAAATCATCAAAGAAACTGCCATCTACTTGTCTTGAAGGTTTTCTCTACTTCTGATTAGAGTTTTTAGTGGCAAAACAAGTCCTGGTATGTCATCTAAGCTTTACAGGCAATGTAGAAAACCAAAAGAAATGTTTGTAAAACATTACACTCATTATGCATGACTGAATAAGTACTGATTTATTGGTATTCTGTTACAGTATTCCAGTGTCTTATGAAAGGTTGTAGCAAAAGGTGAAAAGAGTACCACAAATGAAATTGATGCACTTTTAGAGCAAAGATATAAAGGAAGAAAAGAAATTAGCATATTTTGAATTTTCCATAAAATCACAAGGCAGTAACTGTGAGAATGTTCTTTAATGACTTTACCACAGGCTACAAGAAACATTTTTTAGTATCTCCAATACATTTAAAATAAGTGTAAAGCTTTTTATTTAAACTAACATAAAAATAGAGCTTTAAATTCAAATTAATTTTATTTCAAATAGATATTTTAATTGATTCTGTGATAGTGTTATGCCTCCTGCCATAGGCAAATGTATTAGGCACAATATAGTAGCATAATGAAAAGGTGATCTCTGCCTCATGAAACAGACAACCCATATCCTTTTCTTTACCTTCAATGCTCCTGTATGACCACTCTATAGCCTTTGGGGTGCTTACATTGTTTTCACCAGAAAACATAATACTGTTCTCTCCTCAGTTTATACCTAATGTGGTCAAATCTGAGTTTGCTTTTTCCTGCAAGATCTCCATACCCCCTGTTTAGATATTATCCTGTACTGGTGATAGAAACATGGACATTGCCACTCAGACCCACAAACCAGGCTCACCTAGGCTGCTTCTATTCCTTTCCTGTGCGTGTCCACTCCCAGATCCTGCTCTATCTTCTGCCTTTTCCTGACCGGTTCTTTTTCACGAAAAAGGAGTTCAAACCTTTTCTTGTCTTTAGGATCCATTGCAGCTCTACCCTTTTGCTGTTCTGTCTCTCATCTCTGTCAGCATCATTGCCACATTTACCAAATTTTTGTTCATCTTTCCTCTTCCAGTGCTCTATCCTGGTTATAAATACCTTTCCTATTACCTAAAGTCCTCTGGATACTATAAGTAGCTATGACTTTTAAGCTACTTATTTTTCAAATTCTTAGTTTTAAGAATAACCCTACAGAACTCACATGGATTACTTTGATTTTAGAAATTTTTGTAATGATTTTTGAGAATCACCAGTCTCTTAGTTTGCTTTTCATTGTAAAGTCATACAATGGATGATATTCCAAATATAACATGCTTTTCAAATCTTTAAAGAGAAGGTCATCATGCTTCTGAGGAAAAAAAAAAAATCCAAGAACAACCTTACGTATCTTGGTAGTTTTCATTTAAAAGACAATAAAATTTATCCTAAGCTTGCAGTAATTATCTATTACTTTTGTTTTCCCCATTTCACATTATTTTTCTTCATTTTTCTTCAAATGTTTGGTGTTTTGTACTTTTTCTTCAATTGTTATCTTTTCAGATATCATCTTATGATGCATAATAGACACCCTACAGAGATAACTTAGAAACACAACATAATCATTAATACAATTAGTCAGATGGATTTAAAGGTAGAATATCTTCATTTATTCTCTGTATTCAAACAGACAGCAAGCATCACCATGAAGATCTTGATGATTATGATGATAAATGAAAACTAAAGTGTTTTTTCTAGCTATCTTATTTTGATTGAAAGATAACAACACCTATGCTTAATGGCTGGATTTATGCAAACATAGGGATAGCAATGCGGGGGAAAAAAAAAAAAGGAAACCAGAAATATGGTAATGTACTCAGGAAAAAGAAAAGCAAGAAAATTAAACCTCAAAGAATCAATCTACACTGAAAATTCTGCCCCAGGCAATGACTGTGTTCACAGACTGTGAACCTCTAGTTTTCTTTCAAAACAACCCCATATAGTGTACGAATAAGTACTTTGAAATGAAAAAGCAGTATTTTTCCCAGAATCTTTGAAGAGATGAGAGTGATTCTAGAACAACTCAGAGAAAAAAATAAGAAATTAGTTTAAGATGTCTTCATTAAAAGAAATCATGCTATTTCAAGACACAAATAACTAGTCAGGTATTACTGACTACTAACTATGTGGTATAATTATATAGGGAGTAGTACCCCTTGGATAGTTAGTAGATCTGATAAAAGTTATGATGCATTATCACCTATCAAATTTTAAGAGAAAAACCCAATGTATAAAATAATGAAATAACATTAAAAAAATAAATGAAATCAATAGAAAACAGGTTTCACACAAGAGAATGATAAGAAAAAGTGTAAGAGTATAATTATAAGAGGATGGAAATAAGGAAAAACTTGAAAGAAAAACACTGAGTGTATCAGAGTTAATCACCACTTGTGGGTTAACACCAGCTGGCAGCTATGCACCATGCAGCTGTCTGCTTACCACCACATCACCCCACGGAGATGAGGAGGAGAACCAGAAGGGCAAAAATGAGAAAACTCATGGGTTGAGATAAAGACTAAGTAGTAGGTAATGGAAAAGTCTCACACACAAGCAAAGCAAAACAAGGAATTCATTCTCCACTTCCCAAGGGCAGGCAGGTGTTCAGGCGTCCCCAGGAAGGCAGGGCACCATCATGGTGACTTAGGAAGACAAGCACTGTAATTGCCAACATTCCTCCTTCTTCCCCTAGCTTTTATTGCTGAGCATGATGCCATATGGTAAAGAATATCCCTTGGGTCAGCTGGGGACAGCTGTCCCAGCTGTGTCCCCTCCCAACTTCTTGTGCACCCTCAGCCTCCTCACTGGTGGGGTGGCGTGAGAAGCAGAAAAGGCCTTGACTCTGTGTAAGCACTGCTCAGCAGTGACTAAAACATCCCTGTGTTATCAACACAGTTTTCAGCACAAATACAAACCAGAGTCCCATAGACTGGTTAGGGTTCGGACAGAGTTAATTTTCTTCATAGTAGCTATCATTTTATAACAGTTACATAAAAATAAGAAGGAATATTTACTGTTTTCAGGAAAAATAAAAGAGCATGTTCAATTAAAATAGAGAGCGAAAAAATAATATTTATCAAGGCTGCCATTGGAAGAGAGGTAAAAGTAGAGCCACTCCTGGAAGAGATGATCAAACTCCATGAATAAAAGATTACATGGAAGGGTAGTTAACTAATGACACTCTATTATGTTTTCAACATCAAGATTTGAACAGAAACACAGAGTAGCAAATGCTGGGACCAGATGGTATCCTTACCCAGTCCAGCAGAGCTCCTGGTGGGTTTATCAGAACTCCATCAATTACTGCTCCATTCCAGGGCAGTGGTAAGTATCACATTTTGAACTACTAGCCTGTCTCATGTTTAGGCAAGATGAGGAATCTATTCACACTGTTCGTTTCAGAGTATAACTACAGCAACCCATTTCAGCAGAGATACTTCTTGGGAGATGCAAACATAAAACAAGAGGTAACAAGGTTCAGATCCTGATTGACAAGTTAGTTATAAAAACTGTCAAATCCAAAATTAGAAACCTCTGGGGTAGCATGGATGGATTATCATAATGTTTTTGACTCAGGCCTCTGTTTGGAAATCTTGAAAATTCTGAGCCTGCAAACTGTTGTGAAGAAAACAGCAATTTTTAGACTTTTACTAATCATCACCAAAGACTGATATTTAGCTATTCTTGATAACAGCTAGAGATCCTTTCATGAAACTCTTTCCTGTTTATTCTTCAGTATTTGCATTTTGACTACATGGGTAAGGCCTAAAATACTTGCAAAGTGAGATTAAGAGGACTGGACCAAGATGTAAGAAGCAATGGTCTGAGGAAATAACAAATCACGATTTTAAAATATACAGTTGGTGTGTTCTTGATAAGACTAACAACAATGGATTTAAATCCATGAGCCAAAAAGTCTCAACTACATAACACTAAATCCATCACAGAAATTTAGATTGTGAAAAAGACATGAATCAAGACATAAACGAAAAAGGATGGTAAGCAGAATGTGGTGTTATAAGGTATATCATTAGTATCTGTTCAGTGTTGATGAAGAACAGCCACCAAAAAAATCATAGAACCATGGAATAGTTTGGGTTGCAAGGGAAGCTTAAATATCATCTACCCCACCCTCTCCTGCAATAAGCAGCAACATCTTCTACCAGATCAATTTTCTGAGGCCCTATCCCACCTGACCTTGAATGTTTCCAGGAATGGGGCATCTACCACTTCTCTGGACAACCCAGACAGATAAATTGTGTCGTTTGTGATGAGCACCACTTATACAGGAATTGGAAAAGGTAATAATACTGCTGGAGGACCAGAAATGATTAAACGAATTTCATATTGGATTTCCACAGGCTGTTGGAAGACAGAAGATCAGGTACTGTATCGATTCAAAAATCTTCACATTCAAAAAGCAAACTCATAAAGACGATCAAAAAGAAAACCTTTTTCTTTGGACAAATACGGCTCAGAGAAAAAGAAAAATTCCTCCACAAATAATAATGAGAGGAAAAAAAGCTGTTAAATACCACTTTGTCACATCTAAGTGCCCCATGGTCTAAAAACTTCTGGTCTTATGTAGTTGGCATTTTTCTTAATCACACAGTCTCCAAAACTCTTGATCTTAAATATCTAAGCCACCTATCACGCATACACAATATATTGACCTGTAAGGATACAACTGACACCAACCACCATGAGACTTTATTAATTCATAGCCAAAGGAAATAAATTAATCAACCAAACAAAACAGCAACCCCACCCACCCCCCTCCAAACATGCATATACAGTAACTATTCATTAGAAAATGTTCCTGTTACTCTGAGTAAAAAAGTTTTTAAATCATACAGTGATATCACTTCTTCAAAACATTGCCACGTGTGGCTTTCTCCTCTTGCTAAGTAGAGGTGGCAGCACAGAAACAACAGTCAATATCAGCACGAGCAATTTCACTGCATTGACTTCAGATGTGGAAAATACTGAGGCTGAAAAGAAAAGGTATGCTGGTGATTATTCATACAAGGAGTAACTAGTTGTCCTTTTCAAAAAAGAAAGACTTAAATTCTTGTTCTACATTCACTGCTTGACTTAATACCTTAATTGAACCAACACAGGAGAATAAACAAACCTTTCAGACAAGGATGTGTGCAGAACAATAATTTACTAATGCCTTTATCAGTACAAAATGAGAGGAAAAAATGCGAGAAAGTCAGTGGATCAATTTTCCAATCTCTTCTGAAAGCCTGTTACTAGACAAAATGTAACATAAACAAGTGAAGTTTTTCATAATCAAAGCAAATTTGAAGAGAAAAACATGTGGACTTATTAAAAATCCATTAAGAATCTCAGGGATAAAATGAAGCTTCAGGAATTAAAACCATCTTTAGATAAACAGAGTCAATGAACATCAAAACATAATAACTGAAGAATAAACAAGTGAGAAAATGCTAGGAATTTTTAAATGAAGTCATTGGGCAGAATTTATACCTTATTTCAAAAAAGTCCCTTTCTTGAATAGATAGGAGAAATCTGCCTTAGCAGATGTAGACCAATCTGTGTGACTCTGTACAGAAAGAACTTGCTGTTAAAGGTTCCAGAATTTACCTTTATTAATATTTTTTTTAAATCGGCTTAATTAATTAAAGAAAATCAGAAATTAAAATGAAAGCAAGTATTTTATTGATTATTTCAAGTCTGACTATAGTCTAATACATATGGAAGGGCAAATATCTCAGAACACAAAATATAATAATACTTAGAGGAATTATCAGGAATCTGCTCCTGTTTTTCTTTGCAATGAAATAACTTGGAGGTTTCAGGGATAGGCCAATCTTTCCCTCTTTTAGTATAGAAGCTGTGAAAAAGATTAGTGAAGATTAAAAAAGGAAAGCTTAAACAAAAATATAAAAGGGAACTAGATAAGGAAAGGTGGTGGAGTAACACTGGTTTGGTTGCATATGTTTATCTGTGCTTTACTAACACTATTTTTTTTCCCCCCCCCAATAATCTTTTGCCACCTATGCACTTTTCATTACAGGGGAAAATTTACAATTATATCTTTGTTTTAACCAAATACTCATGGTCTGTCTTTCAGCAGGCACAGGAAAACAAATCCACAGTTTTGTGCAGAGAAACTGTTTGCTTGGCCCTGCCTGAATACCAGGCACCCACCAAAGCTGCTCTTTGTCAGCTAGACAGGGGAGAGAAAAAATAAAAGGCTTGTGGGTTGAGATCAGGACAGGGAGCAATCACTCACCAATCACCACCATGGGAAAAATGGGCTCAGCTTGGGGAAATTAGTGTAATTTATTGCCAGTCAAATCAGAGTAGGGTAATGAAAAATGATTAAAACACCTTTACTCCACTTCTCCCTTCTTCCCAGGCTGAGCTTCACTCCTGATTTCTCTGTCACTTCCCTTCAGTGCCAGAGGAGGGTGGGAAATATGGTCTATGTTCATCACATGTTGTCTTCTGCTCCTTCCTTCTTAGGGGAAAGACTCCTCAAACTCTTCCGCTGCTCCAGCGTGGTGTCCCTCCTACAGGGACAGCTCTCCATGAGTTTCTCCCGTGTGGATTCTTCCCGTGGACTACAGTTCTTTACAGACTGCTTCAGTGTGGGTCCCCACAGGGTCACAACTCCTGCCCTCAAACCTGCTCCAGCATGGGCTCCTCTCTCCTTGGGTCCAGAGGTCCTGCCTTGACCCTGCTCCAGCATGAGCTTCCCATGGTGGGTGTCCCCCTGCTCTGGCATGGAGTTCTCCACATGCTGCAGGGGGAATGTCTTCTCCTCCCTGGACCTCCCTGGGCTGCAGGGGCACAGCTGCCTCACCATGGTCTGCACCACAGCCTGCAGGGTGGTGGTGATGAATCTCCCTATCTTTCTGCAGTGACCTTGGTGTCTCCAGAGTTGTTTCTCTCTCACTCATATATTCTCACTCCTCTCTCCTCTGGCTGCAGTCATTGTTGCCATTACACTGGGGTTTTTTCCCCTTCTCAAATGTGTTATCCCAGAGGTGTTACCACCACCAACGATGGGCTTGACCTTGGCCAGAGGTGGGTCTGTCTTGGAGCTGGCTGGCATTGCTTATATTGGACATAGGGGGAGCTTCTGGCAGTTTCTCGTGGAAGCCACCCTTGTAGCCTCCACACTACCAAAATCTGGCCATTCAAATGCAATTTAGAAACATTTTGCTTTTTGTACCATATTTTCTGAATCTGTAAATTTACACTCTATACTTATCTAAAAAAGACTGACCTCCTTTGTACTTCAAAATTGTATTCATTGCAACACCATAGGCACAATAACTGTTCATTTTGCTAAAGAATTCTTAATATTGATTTTGATTACGAAAAGTAATTTCCAATATCAATAAATTTAATAAAATGAGAATAAAAGTGTCTCTACAGAGAAGATTGCATTAACCCAGCCAAACGAGCAAGAGAATTTTTCTCATGGGCACAAGCTTTATGTAAAGTGGGATATTCATGGCCTATTGATGCTTGAGCATAAGATCAATAACCCTGTAAATGCTTATATACATAGTTCATAGAGTTTTATATAGACTATTCAGATGGATCTCATAATTCAAATAGATCTTAGATGCATGGAGTTGCACAGATTTTTTTCTTTCACATTGCTTTCTGTTACGTAGAATCTTAAATATCAGTACTGCACTACTACTCTAGTCATTTGAGCACCTGAAGCTAGACAATATTAATTCAATGCAGATTCAGTCTCTGCTGATACATCCTTATTCATGACCAGAGTTTTTAAACACAGCAGCAAAACCAATATTAGACTTCTTTTGCTGTCATCTTATTGTCATGTTCCAGTGAACTCCAGATCTGGAGTGTAAAAAATAATAACAGTAGTGTATTTATAATATATATTGCACACAATGCTCTGTGCACGCAAAACAAACTTGCAGGATAGAATAAAGCATAAAAGAAAGAACTTACACATCTCTTTTCTCATAGCATGGCCATTCAATATTTTAATTCCCTTCCTTCCTAAAGCTCCAATTAGGATAACTAAAGTGGTAACATCTTATTTTGAAAAATAGATGCTGTTTCACCATATGGTTGTGTCAAGAGATATGCCCCTGCAGATATCAACAAATGAGAGACACCTTTGACAGTGTTATTTGCAGCCAATATGAATATGAGCTTTTAAGACAGACTTTTCAAGGAAAAAGAAATCTGATGCAATACATGTCTACACATTTACAGCTAACATAAAGCAGGGCTTAGAAAGGTAAATCACCCCATTGCAGATTGCAAGTGTTCTTTTATATTCTTATTATGCTAAAATAGGTACAGACAACAGTGTGACTTAAAATATCTCCCATGACAACAGACAAGTATAATCTAAGAAAATTTATTATGTTATCAACATTATTAAAAACTATTTGCTGCTACTTTGATAAACATATTAGTCTTTGCGTGTTTCAAGCCAAAGAACTTGAAAACTATAATCAGAAATGACAGTTATGTCCTCTCACGTTATCCTCTGCTTCTCAGAAAAAGTAATAATCATCATTTGCAAATAAATATAAGAAGCTAGTATTTATATCTTAATTGGCTCTCACTAAAATATGGGAAACTCATTTTATAGAAAATGACAAATGCTTTAAATGTACTTTCTGTCTAAATAAGGGTGAAAATTAAAAATTTGTCAGAGATTTTTTTCCATTACAGAGAGAATACAGTAATGAAAATATGTTCAATAGCAGTTAAGAAATAATTCAAAACCAGAAAAAAAAAGCCCTAAATTCTTCTAGCTTTCAATATTCAGTTAAAAATCGAGATTTAAAATTTCATTGTAATCCAGATGTTCCCAATGTCTGTTTTCCCTGGAATATTTTCCACAGATAAGCTAAATCCGCTAGTTCTGCTGATCTGTGACAACACCATGGAGTGATGATGACTTAACCCATTGTTGTCAATGAGCACTAAGATGTAGTTTAATATGAATAACACAGTGACAGAATCAGCCAATATGAAGCCTATAATGCAATCATCCATGAAATACGAATGAGGAAAGCAACTAAACCTAATCTGACATAAATAATGAATACTTCTATTTTGTAAAGAGTCTTGATATAAGCTTATTTTCTATTTTGCAACCAAAAAGTAAGCAATTTAACATCTTAGTTTTATCACTTAAAAATTTTTTTTTTTTTTTTTATCAAGCTGAAATTATAGCAAGTCATTAAAGGGTAACTAAATTTTTGTTGTAATTATTAAGCACAACCTTTTTCATGCAAGACTTTCTATTATTTACTGTTTTTTGTCTTTTATCTCTTCCCATATAATGGCCTTCTTTTAATCACTCCTTTTGACAGTCTCTGTCTTTTAAATTCCTGTATAAGTTTATGCTTACTTATGTCTTAGGAATTACCAGAATATGAAGCTCTGGTATAAACACACTTGCACCAATATAAAGAAACACTCTTTCGGTGAGTTTCCTCTTAACAAACTTTAGCCAAATAAATAGGCATCTGACCTAAGGCTCCATTAAGAGAGAAATTAGTTTCCACAGAGTTATTCATAATACTGATTTCAGAAATTCATTTTAGAACAGGATTAATCACTTAATAGAGTTGTCTATCTTTCTCTTAAGAGTAGAAGTCTTATATTACTACACAGTACTACCTATTTAAATACAGAAGAGATCAAATTATGTGATTCATAACAGATGACCTGCATTTACTCTATAAACAAAATTACTCTGAGGATTTATTCCTGTTCAGACCAAGAAAAAGCATCAGTGCAGTCTTATCTGTACAATCTTGTCTTTCTCAAGCTGCCTCTGGATAGTGGCTAGAGGGAAATGTGAGTCCTTTCCAAAGACAGCCTCCCTCAGTGGGAATGGTGACCTGTCTTATAGGAGCAAAAATTTCTCAGTGAGCAGGTGGACTCTGCAACTTCCCTTCTTCCAGCCATAGACCTCCCTCTGCTCCAGTCAGCTCAGCACCACACACTCAATACCCAAAAACAGGCTTGTAAGCCAGTTGCCTTTTTTACTTGATTGCTAACCCCTCCCACAAACCACATCATTTGTCATGTGTTTAGGGCCCAGCTGCGCTCAGTTCTTTAAAAGGTAATCTGTAATAGCAGTTGTGTGCCTAAGGACCAGGTGTTCATCGGTTCTTGTCCTAAGTACATCCAGTGAATCAATTCAGAAAATCTGTGCAGGTTCCTTGTCTCTTTTTTTGAGCATAAAACTTAAGTGAGCAACTATATGATAAATAGAAAATCAAGATATAAAGTCAATAAAACTGTGGCAAATGGGGAAAAGTGAAACAGAGGTTGGCCATTATTTCAGAAGGAATGGAGGTGGTAAGCAGGGTGAACCTGGGAGAAGAAAATAGTACATTATATAATTGAGATTATAAGGTGGTGTTGAGCAGCCCTGCACAAATTCAGTGGAGTTCTATTCACAGCAGAACAAAAAGTCTTTAATTTCTTTGACATTTGCATCTGATTTCACCCTTTGGTTCAGGCACCTGGGCTGCTCTCCCTAATGCTGGCAAGGGAATGCCAAGAGAGGGTGGATGAGATAACTTGATGTCCTAGCAACTGACACATAACACAAACAGCAGGCATAAGATTCATTTCCTAAAGAAATTGGGCTGAGGTGCTGCTCTGGCATCTCATTGTTCTTTTACCGGCAGTTGTTTTTTTTTTGTTTTACATTATCATACAACAATTTATGTGTTGTTAATCCACATTTTCATCCGTCTGAGGTAAAAAACAGATGCCAGCTGAGTTCCTGTGCCAGAATATTCCCCTAAGGCTTTGGTCTTCACCGTCTTTCCTGCAGCCAGGTATCCTGCACAGAATAAATGTCAATTGCTAATATATTTATATGATACAGCTTTATATCGAAATTAGAATAATACGGAATGATCAAAATGTAAACTGTTTTCACACTCAGTGGCAGTGCTTTTCATAATTGCCATTCAGTCTTAACTGTGCTCTAGTCATTACCAAAGTCCAGCTGAGGACAACTTTATCTTGAATGTTCTCCTTTAATAAAAGAGATCCAGCACGGGCTGATAATTGGCACAGTGAGTTATGTTATGTCTTTCAAAGTTTGTGGTAAAGGGTTTCGTCCAGAATAAATGAGCATGTCCTTAGCACATTCTCACATTGCAATTTCTGCCTGTCACAATGGTGGACTTTGAGCGCAATTAAAATAGTGACATACAAACATAATTAGGTGTGTGTTACACACAGAGGCTGAATGGTGACAAAGTTCATTGTACAGTTGGTGAAAATTCTCTTGAGCTCCTGGTACGTTGATGCTACACCTGACAGTCGACCAGTTCAGTCAGCTGCAGTTTCCCTTGTCCTTGTTTATGTCTGATGTTTTATTGTCCATGACTTCCTCAAGTTATTTTCATCTACTCTATAAATGGATGCTATGTCTAATTTTTTTTTTTCTTTTTTTTAGGGAACACAAAGTCTGTTTCAAAGCATGAAGGGAGAACAGTGCACATGAGCTACACACTTTGGATGGCAGGTGATTTATGAGTCTTGACAAGGCAATTTACAGATTTTCTGTTTCTGCATTCAAAATATGGTTTGTGTCTAACAGGAACTCCTATTACTATTAATTACCACATGAAACAAGGTCATAGTTGCTGTGACATAAAATATGGAAGATTATTTTGAAAAGTACACACTTAATCAAGTATCATAGTTGAATGAATTCAGAATCAGTGTAAAGGAAATTTGCTAATTATGTGCCCCAGCTTCTGGTACATAAACCGAAGAAAATCCCATTTCTCACATAAGTAAAAATAAAGGGGACAATAAAGGGGAAAAAACAAAACATCCACAGCAAGTCTGTTAATTAAGTATATCTTGGCAGTTTCAGTCATATTTAAAGCCAACTTTGACAGATTACAGGCCTGGATTTGCTGCATTTCTATTCTAATAATAATGCAACGTAATGTAAGAGGATTGCTTTACTGGAGTATTTACTACTGAAGAGAAAATTGCTTTTATAATGATACATCCCCAATAAAATTTAAAGAAATATTGAAGACCATAAAAAAAGTCATCAACAAATTATACGGTTTGAATTTTCCCAGTTATATGTGTACAACATTTTCATTACTTTTAAAAGGATTTAGGAGCCTACACTGAAGGATAAGCATAGCTGATTGGATTTTTCATTGTCATTCGCATTGTAGTTTTTCCTGCTAAGGATTTTCTACTGTAAAATTGTATTTATTATAATTTGTCATTTTTAATGGTTATAAAAGCAAAACAGATATCAAGTTTGTGATAGAATGTATGTGAAGGACTCCCAGAAACTAAATTTCTCTCCTCTTTTATTTGCTTCCTATGTAAAAACCAGTATTCTAGCCATGTAACATATCGTCTAACTCAAAGGAAGCTGTTTCTGCACTATATATATATATACATACACATATATATATATATACACAGACCCCTGAAGTCTTGATGCTTACACTTTGTCTCCTTCTGGAATTCATCTGATCATCAGGTCATTAGGAAACACACTATCTTCTCAGCCAAGGAACCTGTTTTTCTATTACGCCAAAAATTATTAACCTAACTGTTATAAATATCTTTAACAATGACTTTCTATTAACACTTAAATTTACATCTGTTATCTAAACCATATTGTCCATATTACTTAATAACTTTGTAAATAATGACTTTGATTTTGCTTCTTAATAATTTGTAAAGTCGGGTTTTTTATTTTTTCAGGAGCCTAAGTATCAATTTAGGAATCTCTGCTGTTGTAAAAATAGAAAACTTGGTCTTGATATCATTTGCATCAGCGAGACCTATTTTATGGCAGCAATGGCTATGTTATGTCTTCTGCTAGGAAGGGAAAATGTATGCAAAGAACTGTTTTAAGCAGGTAATTTGCAGACAAGGAAATGATAAATCTTCCTTTCTTTCTGAAGCTGGAATAGTAATGATATGTAATTTTAAAGAGGATTATTGATTAGTGACAAAAAAATATTTACCGGTTGTGCCGTTTGTTGTATCTTTGCAAAGAAAGGGGATTAGGTGCCGCATTTGTCTGTGATGCAGGGGGATTACTGTGCTCTGAACTGTAGATCTGCTAAGTATAGAAAGGGCCACTTCTTGGGAGACATCTGTTAGTTTGGATGTTACTCAGCTTCTGTTTCCCACCAAGATCATTGCAAATGAGAGAAGGGGTAAGTCATTGGCAGGAAATACTCTGCATGAGTTATTCTTACTCTATTGAGCATATGGTTCCATTATCTGTCACTACTTAGACCCGTGTCACTTCATTTTGTTGAAATAAATGAAATGTTTCTTGATTTCTAAATGCTTGTGGGATACAAATAATTCTCATGGATAAATTTGATCATGAGGGCTTTGCTTCATGGGCTTCACAAGAATATTTTTTTTTCTCTTAGGGTCATGAATTCAAATTAAAACAAGTATAAGAGATTTTAAAAGAATGTGTTATGCTTAATGCCATTAATTCTATTTTTTTCGAACGAATGTCTCTAATTAACCTAGAGATGCCCCTTGAGACAAAAAATTTTTAAAACTCCATTCAAGCACTTTTTCCCTGCTCTGCCAATTCTTGCCTAATTTTTCATGTGTCCATGGCTTTGTAAAATAAGAAATGAGCTGCATTTTTTTTTCCCCCAAGCGTCAAGGTAATTCATTCCAGAACTAGTTCTGTAAAGAGTGATCTGAAAAATAATTGAGCACACAGAGTGTGACATTTTAAAGGATATTAGAAGACATTCATTGCTTTGAAGACCTTACTGAGTGGTATACAACAGTGAAGAGCTGAAAAGATGATTAAGTCAATTAATAGTCACAGAGAATTACAAAATATTTGCAATACGTCACCCTGACATGACCTTATGTACTCTTGTGTTGATACAACATCACAGTGAAAACATTGCAAGGCATTACCAAGGCACCCTGTTGTGATTACTTTGTGGTTTTCCATAACTATTTTTTAACCCCCTTTTTACTATGTTTTTTGTTGTTGTTGCTGTTTGTTTTGTTTTCTTTCTGGGTTGATTTTTTTTTTTTTTTCTGTTATGGATGATTTTCAGCGACCTGGTTTTATTTGTTCATCATTTTATGACTTTACTAAGGCAATGGCAGAGATCTTACTCTCTGGGTATTTTCTGGTCATAAAAAAGAAAGGTGTTATAAACTCTTACTGACTATTCAGGAATTAATAGTCGGGGATCAAAAAATATACAAGTCCCAATATTCCAGAAAGATACAGCTAACTCAGCCCTTTGTGAACCCTGATAATATAATTTAAGGAAGTATATTGACTTTTTAAAAAGGTAAATTTCAAGCCTTCAGTATCTCAAATTTCAGCCCTAATGCAAGATGTGAGAGGTACAGATTCAACACAGCATATGGCTTTAAAGTTGTTATTACAGATTTAGAGCATAGAGCCATTTCCAGTCCTGTGAAATTACTTCCCATGAAATATAATCTTCAATTTGCATTTTATTCTGGTTCCCTCCATTATTTTATTCTCCATTTATATTTTAACTCCCGCAGCGCTCACTACTGGATAATGCCAGCTGATGAGTCAGTCATGAAGGCAGCACAGACACTGTGATAACTAAGTTTCATTTTCTAGTCTCTGAAGAGGCAGCCACCAGCTTTGTTGCAAAGAAAAATGACTCATATTGCACATAAGATACGTGGATATTCAGAGTGAGTTTTATATGATGTTCAGTATGAAATTAAAAAGGAAATATAATGTTTTTATCCCACAGAAGTTATAACAGTAGCTAAAGGTAAATTTGAGAGATTTATGGTTTACGAATATGCAAATAAAAACACGTATAGAAAAACTTTACTCTCGCTGTTCCTCTCTGTCTTTTCACATGGTAGCCCAAAATAGTCCAAACACAAAGACAAGAGAAAATTTATGGAATATGTGGGCTCTGAGTACCCTGGATGTGTTACTGCCACATAGACACGAGTGCTGTTGAAAGGTCAAGGGTAAACAATGTTCATTTTGAGCTAGGAAGACTGTGGTTTGGAATCCACGAGATTAGATGCTGCAAATGAAACCTTAGCTGTAGTAAATCAGGTTACATATCTGATCAAAAATGGTGAGTATAGGAGGATCGTAGAAAAGCTGCAGAATTCTGTATGTAAAACATCTGATGTAAAAAAGAACCGACTTCTACAGCGTAGCTGGTCATCTGTGGTTCCCTTTACTGTAAATGGAGATGAATCAGAATAACAAATTAATCTCATTACAAATGAAATAGCTAAAATAGATTAGATTAATCACACACAAAAAAAATTAATTCTTCTTTTTCAAAAAAACCAGCCTCTCTGATTAGCTCTGGATGTATACATCACAGATGTTTAAAGTTAAGCTAGATAAATCTTCTCTTCAGTGCACAATTCTTCCATAAATGTTTGAAAGATTTCAGATTTTTTAATACCTATAGCAACTTATAAAATTGGTACTCAGAAGATTGCAACCTTTACATCCATACAATCTTTCCTACAAAATGCAAGAAATAATCACAGATGTAAATAACACGTGGGACAAATATTTCACAGATATGTTGCACCAACAATCCAAAAAACACTACTGAATCTTACAGACAAGCAAGTAAAGTGTTATTAATAATGGTAATGGTAATATTAAAAACTTCCTTCAGTTAAAGTACGAAAATCTGATTAAATTTTGCCTTTTTTTAATCATTTCCTGAGAAGCAGAAAATTATAAAATCTATCACTTGCATTCCTCTCCTCTCTTCTTCTCTGACATGCTGTCACTCCTTATTTGTTTGCTTAGTATTTCTGTAATAACAGAGGAAGGGAGGCAGCAGTCCACAGGAAACCCAAAGAGAGGCAGTGAAAATGATAAAAACCTCGGAGGTTTTTTGAATAGGTGGGAGAATATATCATAGCCTTATCTTCTGGTAACATATTTAGACAATCTATCACAATATAATATCAGACACAAAACATGGTCACTAATGAATTATACAGATACCAGTCAATCAATCTGAACAATATTGTCTTCAAGGGGTAATGCTTTTAAGTTTGAATATTCTCACAAGGGTTGTTTGTTCACACGGTTTCTAAAAGCTAAGCCAGGATATTTTAATTTAAGCTCTGAAAAATCCAGTGGACAAGTTTTACATGTTTTAGACAGAGTATCAGGGCTCGGAAGCCATTTCAAGCTAAGACAAAACAGAGAGAACGACCTAAGCTATTGTGTGTGTGTGTGTGTGTGTGTGTGTGTGTGTGTGTGTGTGTTAAAGCGAGCAAATATAAATATTTTGTTAGCCTTTTATTATGAAGAAGCAGTGCAGCAAAGAATACTCATAAATTAGCTTCCTAACATTTTTGAATTTAAGTGGTTGTGTTTCAAATCATACTTATTAAGTTTTTTTTCTGTATTATATCTTTGCTTACTAAGAAAAAGACTAATAGAAAGATGTTTTGAAGAGTCTTGATACTCACAATTGTCTAGAGGTTTAATTTTATAATCATGAAGATGGAATTTTTTAACAGAAATCTGGCTTTTGATTTAGCAAAGAGTTAAACTGAGAAGCATAATCAGGGGTGCTAAAGAATTGTTCTTGATATATGAGAATAGAATAATAATGAATGTTCAATAAAAATTTTCTATTACCTAATTAGTATAGTAGAAGTTATGCTTTGTGATTAATTCACGGTTTACCCTCTTTACCCAGAAAGGCAGCAATCATTGATAGGTCTCTTGATGTCCCTACTTGCCCAGCTGCTGATAACTGACATCAGTTGAAATTTCCCCATATGTGAGACTGAGCAAGCGAACCCTCTGGCCTGGCAGGAGTTCATGTTCTTTACTATTTTCCATGGCTTAGCTGAGTCTACCTCTCCTTACAAGCAAGCTGTGACTGTTTTGCTTTTTGCTGCAGAGAATCATCTGAAACAAATTTTAGGTATCTTCTAATCTGTTTTGTCTTCCAAATCGTTTCCTTTCCCCAGCATGCTTGTTCCATAGCTAGAGATAAAAAGAAGCTAACAACCATGGTACCCATATTTTTGCAATAGTTTTGTAGGCTTCAGTTCACCTCTCACCATACCTAGAGTAGAAATGAAAGAACACAGACTCCTAATGCTATTCCTTTTTGCAGAGTCATTATGAGTGAAGTAATGGCAGAAGTAAAAGAACTCTGTACTTTACATAAGAAAAATGTAAAAGGATTTCTTTTCCTAATAAGCTACTTAATTCTTTCATTCTGTCATGGGCTAGCTTGCTCAACAAAGCAAGAAAAGACAATACAAGTCCCACAGATTAGTTCAATAAATCAGATAATACAGTGAGTTATTAAACTCTGTAATATTAAACATTGATAATTTCTAAGGGTAACTGGCTCCTTAAGATTTGATAATGTTCTGGATCAAAGAAATAGGGGCTTAAAGCCTACTCCAGTTTTGGTGTCCCTTGGTTTTAAGAGTTTGACAGAGCAGCCAAAGATCTCTCTCCCTCACATTCTTTCTTACTGTACAGTTTAGTTAACACTTCGCTGAAAATTCCTCAGCTCAAAACATTTTTTTAACCGTAGTTCATTGATAGAAGTATGAGGTGGAAACAGATAAGGTGGAAAAAAGTGATTGAGACCATGAGCACTGCTCTAATTCTCAAGGATGGCAGCAGCACTTGAGGTAGTCCAGCCAAGAGGTTTGTCTCATTGTTTTGAAAAGGGTGCTACTGCCATGCAAGATAAGCAAAAAAACCAGCTGGATTTTATTGTCACTCAGTTGTCTGTTTTAACATTTCTTACTCAGGAGAAATAGGTATGTGTAATGCACTAGTGTTACATGAATACTAGTAATCCAACTAGGAGGCAATCCTAAAACCTCAAACTATAATACCTTCAAAAAGTAAAAGAAATTATAGGGGGAAAAAAGTAATGCAAAATAAAAAAAGAAAATAAGAGAAAGCTTTCTAACAGATCTGAATCTGCTGGGTCAGTATATTATTTTGAAAGGTATATTTGGGATTCCATTGTAATTCCTGATTTGAGA
The DNA here is from genome assembly GCA_013397055.1 of Pachycephala philippinensis. Lineage (NCBI taxonomy): Eukaryota > Metazoa > Chordata > Aves > Passeriformes > Pachycephala > Pachycephala philippinensis. Next base: position 283,661 of record VWZT01011109.1, on the reverse strand, counting down.
TCACATTGTAAAAGGAAGTAAAGGAGTCAAATAGGGAAGAAGATTATTAGAAGGTCCTAATAAAGATTTTTCTGAAAAGTATAGTAGGCTGAAGAGCAGAATGAGAGCAGGTTGGAAGTACTATCTGAGAAACTAAATGATACTGTGGTAGAATGAGGTACAAGAAGAAAAATCTGCATACGTACATAACTTGAGAAAACCAGCCTGTTCTTTCCCTTTGACATTTTTCCAGTGATTCAATTGGAAATGATCAGAGGGGCTTTTTTTTCTTCTTCTGTTGTATAGCTTTGAGGGACAAATTATTTTTTACTTTAACAGACAGATGTAGCTTTCACAGAGTGTAGGTTCTTTAATTGAAAAAAGCCATGAAACAAATTTGAGTTAAAGAAGCTTTCGTGTCATCACCGCATAATTGATACCCCTCTGAAGACACCGAAGTATGGGAGTATTAATTTAAGTTTAAAAGAAGAAAAATCAAGATTCTAATGAAACTACAGAACACAAGTTGATTTTTTTTTTTTCCTTTGTCTTTTATCATTAAGGCAGACTGGTACTGCAAAACCAATTTACAAAGCAAGAATATGCTGTTGATTAGAGAAGCTGGTTTCTTTAAAACCCTAAATACAATTTTGATATTTCAATTTTCCTTAGAGTTGTGTCAAAGTCATAAGTTATTGTTCAGACAATGGAAAATATCAAGAAAGATATTTCTGGGAGTATTGAGTTATATAGCTGTGACAATAAGCAGTTTTATGTCTTTGGTGTTTTGTGATGTCTAGAACAACCACCTTCTCCAGAATGGGCTCCTCTCTCTACAGGTCTGCAGATCCTTTCCAGGCCCCTGACCCAACATGAGTTCCCATGGCTTCACAGCCTTCTTTTGGGCATCCACCCGCTCTGGCACGAGTCTGCTTCTCGGGCTGCAGGTGGATCCGTGCAGCCTTGTGGTCCTCCATGAGCTACAGCTTCTTCACCATGGTCCTCATCACAATCTGCAGGGGAATCTCAGCTCCTCCCTCTCCTTAGTATCTGTAGACTTCTTCCTCTCACATGTTCTCACTCCACTCTTCTCTGGCCACAATTACACCTACAGTAACTTTTTGTTTTCCTTCTTAAATATGTTACCACTGAGGCTTTACCACCATTTCTAATTGACCCAGCCTTGACCAGAGGCACATCCATCTTTGGAGACACCAGGGATTGGCTCTGCTGGACATGTAGGAAGCTTCTGGCACCTCCTCACAGAAGCCATCCCTGTAACACCCCCACTATCCAAACCTGGCCGTGGAAACCCAATACAGAAACCTTCTCTGGCTGGGATGCTAAGGATCCTAGAAGTTATAAAGTATCTGGGTCTACACCTGGAAAGGTAGACCCAGATCATAGCCCAAAGCTTTGCTGAGCAGCTGGGTACTTGGAGCTGGAAATGCAAGTTTGGGGGAGGTTCTCAACTCTCCACCAGGCAAGCTGAGAGGAAGCCAAGAGCCTTGAAGCCTTGGCTAGACAGAGCAACCTGGCAGCCAGGACTCACAGCTCAACAGCTTGCCATGTGGACTACTGAAGAGTTGGGAGCCTGGAAGTCCACCAACAGCCTTCATAAAAGGCATTTGGGTGAGCTAGCATTGTGGATTACTGTTGGAAACCTGCCTCCTTTCTGTCATGACTTTGTGAGAACTGAACTGTCTCCTGCAAACACTTTAGTTTTGATGAATTTGCAGTCTCTGCTCCATCTAACAATTTCCAAAACACTGATTCTGGAGTCTATCATTTGGGAAGTAAGGCTCTTCAGCAGGAAAACAAATGTTCTCGGGAAACACATACAGTTTTGCACAACTGGCAAGCAAAAATCCACACTAAACTAATTGAGATATTCTCTCATGCATGAAGAATGAAAGCTTCTTTGCCTGGCTTCTTTTTAACATTTTTGGTTTGTTGGGTTGATCAGCTACACTTTTGAAATAGAGAATACTGTTGCTTGTTTGTGCACTTTTTCATCAGATATTTGTCTGTTCTGAACATTATTTCGGAAAGGGTTACAACTAGTGGAATTACATAAGTGAAATAACTCAGCTAATGACTCCATCATTAAAATATTGATATTTCTATAGATTAAAAGCTCCATCTAATACTGAAAAGAGAAAGCTGAAGTACATTAATATGCATTTTTTCTCTTTTTAATAGTCTTCATAAATAACGGGTTTATTTAATCTATATTGATTTTTATTTAATCCAATGTTTCTATAACTTGAAAGACCAGGTATAAAGAAAGGAAGCTGTCTAGTAAAGTCCTGATTTTTGAATTTTCATATTTTTAGGATAATTTTTTCCACAAAAGAAATGTCATTTTATTGTTGCCCTTTAGTCAATATATCTTTCTATATAAGCTGAGAACAACATAATGTGATAAATAACTTTGAACAACTGTGTTATTCCCCTTTTAAATACAGAATGGCATTGAGATTTTGTGGGGGTTTTATCTCTGATCTCTGTAAACACTCTTTAAAAGATATATTTTATATCAGTAAAACAGATTCCAGATAGTTCAGAAGGGCATAAATGAATGCCAATAGCAAAATGGAAGTATTTCAGCAAAGGTTCAGCAGTTCTCAAGAGTATCCTTCACACAAATGTAATGTCACTGCACTAGAAATTTCTGGATATTCTGAATTTCAAAAGGACTGTGTGTTATTCATTTATTATGGCTGGGAATTTCAAAGGGACAAAGGAACTGAATTCAAAGCAAATAAGAATTGTTGTTTTGGGGTTTTTTTGGTTTTTTGTAATACGTCCTCTCTCACTGTATTCCATTTTTTTTCCTAGAATTCATCATTTCTGTGAGAACTTGTTTTGTTGGATCTTTGGGGTTTATTTTGTTTTAATTTGATTTTTTAAAATTCTTTTAAAATTTTTAAAATTTGATCTAATTTGGATTTCACTACATTTTGTTTGCCCTAACACTGATGTGAGCCTAAATTTTATAGGTACTGTGCAGTAGCACCTAATTATATCAGGTGCCCAACAACAGAGATAATAACAGGTCTCTGAAAGAAAGACACCAACAAAGGCACAGATATTTTCATTTGTGTTATTTTAGTGAGAATGTATTGGTTCTAGCAAACACCCTGAAATCACCAGAAATGTTATCATTTACAGCAATGTGAGGGCTGCACTGATCTTCTTCAGTGCAGAAAATCTCACAGTACACTCACATAACTTCTAGTTGCCTAAACCTATTGAAATCAATACTATACTCATTTTTTTCAGAGAGTGGCTGTGGATCACATTTACCTTTCAACTGGTGTAGGCTGTGCATTTCAAGAAGGCAGTCAAGTCATCTGGCCATATCTAGACCTTTCTTTCATGGTTCAAAGCACCCTTCCCTGAGAATGTAACACTTTGGATTAAACTCTGAAAAGATCATAAATGCTGTGCAAACATGCTGCAGAAATTGAGGCATCAGTTTGATATATGAGTACTTGAATGTTAGCTTCTTGTGTCTCCTGCAATAACGAGAAGAAAAATGAAGGAGAAAAAAAGGGAAAAGAGGAAAAGGTGTGTAATGCAGATATACTGACCTTGTTTCATGGGAAACAGAGAGGGAATTGGGCTGTTAAGCTCCTCTATCATGTAAGAAATTAAAAGTTTCTGTAGTAAATGATATATTCTGATCAGAAAATCTCCTCTTCCATTTTTGATCTTTGAACAGTGAGAAATTGTCTGTGCAGGCAAAAAATATTAATTTCTTTGTAGTTTCCATTTGAATTTGATCCAGAGAGTATTTTGTGAAATATGACTAATTGGTTTTGAATGTGAAACAAGGGTAATACTTTGAAACATCAAAATAGAGATACAACTAATTGTGTTACAGGTAATAATATTGGGAATCCCAATTTCAGGGCCAGAGCAGCAGACAAGGATGTTCCTGTTGCTTTTGCTTTTTTCTACTTTCAAGGAAAAATAAGTATCTAGTGACCAAGTATTTCATGGTCATTAGAGAAAAGCTCCTTTCTCTTATGAAATTTTCAATGAGAATTATAAAAAAATAAATTTTTCATTGACACCATCAAAGGAGTTATTCAAAAAATCTCCTTAGTTACCAAGTTCAGTGTTTTATATATTTACTAATATCTAGCTGACTCTTGCATTTTCCACCACTCCGGCAAGTTTTGTAACTAAGTTGCCTAGATTATATTATGTAAGAGTCTCCTAAAAGCTTTTTCCTGAATGTGTCAGTAAATACTCAGGTATTCTACAATAAAAAAACCCCCAAACATTTTTGAGTGTCATTTTTTAGTTCAGATTTTTTTTCTGTCCCCTCCTCCCTTCATCCTGCTGAATCATTTCCTTCATAAATTAAGCTACTGTTCAATTGTTTAGTACTTAGTAGACAGCTTCACTCTCTTTTTATATTTTTGGGGGGGTTGGTTTAGTTTGGTTTCGTTTGGTTTCGTTTGTTTAGGTTTGGTTTCGTTTGGTTTGGTTTTAGTCTAGAAAAATTCATGTCTGGTTTTAGGATTTGAATGGTGTGAACACAGGGTGAGGTAGATCTCGTGACAAGTCTTCTGACCTACACTTTACAGCCTATACGAATACACCCAAATATCCTTGAATCATTTAAACATTTTTGATAACATTTTCATAAGATTTCTTCTTTGCCTAAGTTTCCACTGCACTCATAGTCAGACAATAAAGTGAAAGGTTTTATTTCAAGCTTCTCCCACAGACACTATATATTTTTGCTGTCCATTCTATTTCTACATTGGCACTCTATCTGACAAAACTAAGTCAGAGTGAGTGAGTCTTTCCTGTCCTAGATGAAGAAGGATCTGTTACAAGGTTCCTAATAAGAAAGCATGCATGGCCTGACTTTCATGAAGACCTTTCTAAAGAACTTCCAAAATTATTCAAGTGCAGCTAAGGAATTCCTTATCTGTTATTGAGATGTATCTCAATGACTGTAAACCTGTTTGCCTAAATGTGTCATCCTGTGCAACCACATCTCTCAGGTTCACACACTTCAGGCTTACAAAATTATTGCACTACAGGTACAGCTATTGACCATTTCGAAGGCTAAAAGACATCTGTGGTACTAAAGACTAATTTTTCAACATACACCAGTTGGGTCAGCATTTCAGAAGATACTGACACATGGTTAAATATTCACTAATCAACTGGATTTCTCTAAAGAGCTTAGTAACCAGTAGCTCATGGATCCAAACTGACTGCATGTTAATCACTAATCTTCCCTGAAAAGCTATTTCTTAGTATCAAGTAGCACCACTGCGTTAAAAAGCATCTGAATTTCCAGTCCACCTTTGAGTTTTGTGAGTGTTTTGACTTTGTTTTGATTATTATTTTTCTAACTCATCAAGAAACACAGCATCATAATAATTTTGAAACTGTGCAGATAATGATTTCCATATGAAAATGAATGATAAATGACTGAATAGTTGTAACAATTTTTGGTGTAGTACCTTTATGAGATGTATGCATATGACCTTGATTTGCTATTTTAACTTTTCTGTTTGTCTGTTTTAGTTAAACATAATTCAGCTGCTGATTCTACCCCACCCACCCCCAACCCCCTGACTTATGTAATAAATTCCGATTCACTTTTCAGTTTTATGAAAAAATTTTGAAAGTCATGTTTTATTGTATCCACTGCATATTTATCTGGCTGAATGATCATTTCAATTGTGAGGCACATATTCTACTTCAGCTTTCATGAAGAGTCTTACGTTGTAAACGATGACAAGATAACTTAGGTAAATAGCGGCTCTGTTTCTAAGGTGAGTTCTATACTCATCTATACCCTATACTCACATAAGAAATTGAACAGTATCAAGCTACAAAAAACAGAACCCTGCATATGTATGCATTTAGTTCTAAATAGCTTTTATTAGACATTGTAATGTAATTACTTGTTTTTATTTTCTTCCTAAAAAGGCAGAGCGATGGATAAAAATATGTTCATGCTATTTACATGCAGGGAGTCAGAAAAAATCTAATGAATTAAGCCTTTCTAACAGTGAGAAATATGATTATAGAAAAGCTTTAACAAGTTGTGGTGTTGGAAAAAAACATTGCTCATTTCAAGTAACTAATCATAAATACAACAAAGAACATAAACAAGGAATGAGTTATTTCCGACTTCAAACTATCCTGAACTTGCTTCAGTCTTACATGTTTTTGTATTTTTTAAGTTGGATTTAAAGGGACTTAAAAAAAGAGCACAGCAAAGGGGACAAATCCAGGAAGAAAACCATAAAAGATAGAGAGCTCTGCAAACAAATGTAAAAGTAGACCACATAAAGGCGTAGATAAGGACGTTTAAAAAATCTAATAAAAAAAAGTCAGATCACTTTTTACCACAACCTGGATTATTTGTATTTATTTTATCTATGAACTATGTTTTATCTATATATAGCTTTCTCTTTCCTCTAGCTATCTGTAATATTAGCTTTAGCTTTATTTGCTTCCCTAGTGGAAAATTAAATTGGTTGAAAAATTTACTCTTCCTTCTTTTTATTTTTTATCTGGAAAACAGGGAAACAAACAAATATAAGGTCCAAACAAGCTTTTGTAGGAATAAAAATTCTTTTGCTTCATTAGTAGTTACAAAATTATTTCAAGAATAAGTACTTCTGACTGTTACTTGATGAAGTTACATATGGTGTTTTCCCCTTTCAAGAACAAATTATGCATGTCGCACATGCTGACAGGTATATATTTTCAGGTTTATCAGCAATGTCACAGAATGCCCAGAGTCTTAAATTTTAATTTTTCTCCCTAAGTGGCAAAGTACCAAACTACCTTTTTCAGTGTTGAGAACAGATTAACTGATTTTATTCTCTTTCTTAGAAGAAAACCAGAATATGCAGCCAGTTAAAAATATTGCAAAACGTCTGTCTAAATGGCATATTTTCTTACCCTTAAGAATTCTTCAAAGTCCTCTGATTAAAAGAATTCAATGAGGTTTTTGTGCTTCCTCCTGTCCACCACATGAAAAACTCCAGCCAAACATTCAGAGCTCAGTTTGGGATTAGCTGAGGGTGTCCATCCAGCTACAGGAAATATGTTATTTAATTCTTCAACTGATTTTTTTTTTATTATTATCTTTAGCACAATGAAATCTTTTTAGCAAAAATGAGGACTATAAAATCACATTATACAAATATGAATGATGCCCAAGGGTTTGAATTTTCTTCCTAAACTGGAAGTGAGTTACAGCTAGGAATAAACATTCGCAATAACAGAGTTGCTTATTTTAAAGAGTTGCTAACAACTGGATCCATACTTCTATTACTGCTATTTGGAAAAGAAGTGTTGGATGTGTTCTCTGAACTTATTTCCAATGTTGAAATTGAATTCAGCAGATTTGTGCAAATCTGGTTCATACAGCTTTGCTTTTCTGCTTGAACTGTTAATTTTCTCCAAATAGGAAGTGCAGATGAGGACTTCAGAAAGGACAGAGAGTTAGATGAAGGGATTATTGATATATAAAGTGATGAAGCAATAAAGTGGTAAAATTAGCTACAGTCTAATGAGTGATGATAAGGACTAATGTAACAGCATGTGAAAGGAAGGTGGGAAAAAAAGCCTGCATGAAAAACTACACTTACCAGTAAGCAATTCATCCTTTCATTCCTTTACAAAAAAAAAAAAAAAAAAAAAAAAAAAAAAAAAAAAAAAAAAAAAAAAAAAAAAGAAGAAAAGAAAAAAAAAGAATAGGACTGGGAAAAAATGTGGGTTAAATTGTGCCCTGCTATTCTAGTCACTTCATCTCACAATCCCTTTCATAAACATACTGAGATCTGTCTCATAAGTGGTAAGATTTGTTCCTCCTCTCAGTCCCAACAAGCTGTTCCTGAACATCTGACTGATCATTAAGATCTTTCATCTCACACCAGATTAAATTTTTCATCACCACTTTGCACTTCTGTGTGATGTGATAGTCACCACATAAGAGCTGTTGTACTTTCATGCAAGGTCTGACATTATCAACAATTAATATTTAGGGACCTTGAATTCCAGAACCCCAGCTAAACTGGACACCAGAAACGCCACTCTTGTTTCTTTCACTGTGGTAATGTGGCTAGAATGACAAAGTGAGGTTTTGGCAAAATGTTGGAAAAATGATTAAAAATGTCACATAACTGTTCAGTGATGAGAATCTGAATGTGACAAGCCAAATTTTCCTTTCTTTGTAATACATGTTCCAATCTATTTTATATAAAGAAGTGTCTGCAGATTCAGAGCTCCAAACTGTATCTACACAGCCCAGGAATCCAGATCAAGGGTTTCAGCTTTAATTTCTCAGCCACAGTTTCAATATGGCCTTTTGAACTAGATGTAAGTAGGTAGTAAGTAAGCAGTAAGTAGATCTAACTAGAAGAAAGTATTTTTCTCCAAATCCACTTTAGGGCAGCTGAATTGTATGTTGGCTTTTGGGTTATTTTTCCTCTCAATAATTTGTCAAGGTATACATTACCTGGCATTTCTCAGCCCTGTATAAGATGTAATAGATAACAGTTGTTAGCCATATATTTAGTTTTTTTCTTATTAGCTACACTTATATCTAAAAATACTTCTTAGATATTAACAACTTTCATATTAACTTTGATATTAAGAAATCAGGTAACTTCTTAGCTTCCTTAGCCAAATTAAACAAGTCACATTTTTTAGCCTCCTGTCAAGTTTCTGAGCAGCTTCCTTGGCCTTCCTGTGTTTGCTCCATTCTGAGTTCTCTTTTCATGAGCATGAGTGACATGAGTTGTATACGCATTCTGCAAGAAGACTAAGCTGGCATAAATTTACAGTGGGATCAATATCTTCCTGCCTCCACTGGAAATCCCTGTTCTGCTTTACTAAGATATATTTTGTGTTTTTCACAGCTACATCAAGTGAGCAGCTGGAAATGATTCTGTGATCAACAAGCAGCGCTAAAGTCCTTTCATCTGTTTGTCTACAGATAAGTTCCTAGACTGATGTCACAGAAGTTTATCTTATTAAACCCAAAGCATAAACCTGCATGTTTACCAATTGCATTGCATCTTAAAATTCCTGTCATCCCAGCAGCTAGTTCCTCCTGTATATGTTTTTTTTTTTTTTTTTCTAGACAATATTTTCAAACTTTATTTCATCACAAATTCTCTGAGTCAAATCCTGTCCTTTGTGTTTTAGGTAAAAAAATGAAATAAATCTGTCCTAAAAATTGTTCTTGTGAAATACCACTGAACTGATATCTGATCCTTCAAAAACCCTTGTCATCTCCTTTTCAGGTTGTTTTTCCTTTGCTTTTTAATTAAAGGATAATCCAACCTACACTACTTTTTTCCATAAAGTATTGAAATAGATGCTCTCCTCTGGTCCAAATACAAAAAGTACTGCAGGTGTCACCTAACTAAAAAAAGCCAGAAAATCATGGTAATTTATGTTAGAATATTTTATGATTGATAAACCAAGATTACGTATTTCATTTTGTATTTGTTAAGCCTTTACATATCCTTAATAATTTTTTGTGACTATTCAAACAATAGAAGTCAGAGAGCTTCTGACTAAATCTCTTATTCTCAGATAGTAAAACCCAAATTTCCTCATTAAACTGAATTAAGTAATATTATTTTTGCTTCACCTGAGTTTCCATTAGCCAACTTACTTTTTCTCTTATATTCAATACCCTCCTCTTTTTTTGAGTGCAAAGACCAAATAATCTTTTAATATACATCTACATCCTAAATTTGAAGAAACTTCATGATTCTTCCAGTTTTAATTGCACAAGCTACAACTTTCAACTGATTTGATTTGCTGGTCCTACTAATAATTATAGGTCATATTTTTGAAAATGCATTTCACACACAGCTAGGTTTGCTTTTTTTTTTTTCTAGCTGAATTCAAGTAGTTTATGAAACTTACAATTATTCTGTCCATTTTTATTGCTCAGTCATGTGTCTTATGAACCTGCGGAAGACAGGTTTGCACCACTGAGCTTTGAAACTCCTCTGCAACATAAAATTTCCCTAATTGAAATATATTTTTGAAAGCTAATCAAGCCAGGATTCTTCGGTAGAAACTGGGCTACATGTTATTGAGAATGTATTGTCTGGATTTTAGATTGCTAGAAGAAAATAGCTATGAATAAATTTGTCTCTGGATGTCTCAATTTCCACTTCAACACAAGAGAAAGGTTGTAAATGGAGATTTAGGCAGAGTCATTGGAATGCTTGTAAAACATCCCTGTACAAACGAACTTGACATCTGTTAACTCTAATATGTATCTGGCCCTGTATTCAGGTGCTGAAGAATCTAACAGCATACTTTCTAAACCACCATTTGTTAAACTTTTTCATGAGTGAAATGTTCCTTTTAGAGCCAGCAACTTGGCTGTTGTGAATAAACTTAATTTTAACTGTTTTTAAGACTCTTAAATTACAGTTAGTCAGACATATGTGTTTTTTGTTATATCTGTCCCACAGGACCTTCAGGATATGAAACCTTCTTGCATTTTAGAACAAGGATCTATAGTTAGGCAAGATTTTTGGGAAGGAATTATTTTAGTTTGCGCTCTCTATAATACAAGAAAACGAACACATATAAGTGCACAATGCATATTCAACATCTTCATTAACAGTGTTCTATTACAATCTACTTTTAGCGTAATATGACACAGAACTATGAACTCAAATTTGAGCCGATTCTGGGGTGCCTGTAAGATTAAATAAAAACACAGTATGTGATGGTATGAATGTTCTTAAAAGAGCTTCCACATATCAATTCCATGAATAATGTGATGTAAAATATCAATATTTATTTTTCATTTCCCAGGAATGTGAAACCCTTACACATATTTAATGACAGCAGAGACTGTTTTCTATTACTGCAAGATGTACCCTAAGCATCAAGTAAAGAAGTGTCATGGTTTAATCCCATCCAGCAACTTGGCTGTTGTGAATAAACTTAATTTTAACTGTTTTTAAGACTCTTAAATTACAGTTAGTCAGATATATGTGTTAGTCCCCACGCAGCTGCTCATTCACTCCTGCACCAGTAGGATTGGGAGAGTATTAGAAGAGTAAAATCTAGAAAATTTTGGGTTGAGATATAGACAGTTTAATAGGGAAAGCAAAATCCACACACATAAACAAAGGAAAACTAAGAATTCTGTCACTACTTCCCATGGTCAGGCAGGAGTTCAGCCATTCCCAGGAGAGCAGGGCCCCGTCATGCATGATAGTGACTTGGGAAGGAAAATGCCATCACTCCAAATCTCCTCCCCTTCCTCCTTCTTCCCCCCACTTTATGTACTGAGCATGATGCCATATGGTCTGGAACATCCCTTTGGTCAGCTGGGATAACCTGTCACAGTTGTGTCTCCTCCCAGCTTCCCACGGACTCCCAACTGCTGTGCCACCGTGGCTGCACAAAAAGCAGAAATGACCTTGGCTCTGCGTAAGCCCTGCTCAGCAATAACAAAAATGTCTCTATATTATCAACCCTGTATTGAGGGTGTTGAAACCCAAAACGTAACCCCATACAAGCCACTGTGAGGAAAATTAACTCATTAATCCAAAACCAACACAAGAAGATAAATTTTTCTTGGTTTTAATTTTAGCTTTATTATTAAATCAGTTCCTTTAAAAAAATATTCCTCAAAGAAAGAACTGGCAGATAGTTGGAATAAGGAGAAAACATACAGTGTATCCTGAAGCAAATTTTAAATAATGACTTAATTTTTGTCAGTTTTCGTAGTTATTAAGTGATTTGTTTACTAATTTATTAATGATGTTGTGAAAGTAATATTACTTATTTTCTGGACCATACAGTCTGTAATGTGTTTTTCAATGAGAAAAATCACTTACTAAACTATGACAACTTTTATTTACAGAAGAGCATCATGCTACTTTCAGACTTTTATGTGAAAAACAGCCTTTTGCTATTAGTGTTCATTATAATACAACTGTCCTAAACATATCCCAAATGGTATAATCAGTTCTCCTGAAATGCAGCTATTATGATACCCTTATATTTGGCTCTTCTTGCGAATGATCAACATTTTTTCTATACTCAGTATGGGAAGAGAGTTTTAGGGGATAAAACTCGTATCAAAAAAAGGAGTTACTTGATTGAAACAGGTTGCACTAGTTTTTTGTGTTGTCCCACACCAATTTTTGTTTTAAAGCTTTTCCAACACACTTCACGAGTCCACTCTCCAATGGGTCCCATTTCTGCAGCCCCTTTACATTATGGGAAATGGCAGGTGATACTGTGATGTTTTCCATTTGTTTTTCAACATTTGGCACACTGAAACAAAATCTCCCATGGCATCTCTTTAAACGATCAATTAGCCTCAGCACTCGGTATGTCTGGTTTCCACAGCTTGGACATGATGGATTTTTTTCCAGGACCTTCCCCACTGATGTCCTCTGATGCCAGATCTGTGCTGCTCACCAGGGTAGGAGAGGCAGGCAACAGAGAGTGTCCTATTGTTCCTTGCTACTCTCACCTTCTCCCTCACCATGGCTGATGTTTCTTCCCATGGCAGGTTCAGAGGTGGGAACCTCATGTACCTTGGGATATCTGACTAAGCTCTCCCACCAGATGGAAGGATGAATATCCTTCCATATCAACTGCCACAGTGTTACAGAACTCCAGTCTCATCAAAACAATTTTGTCTTCCACCAGTTCACTGTGGATTGTGGTCAAACATGTGGCCAGGATGTCATTCCAGTCTGAAGGACTGCTCTGTGTCGCCCTCAATGCATATATTAAGGCGTCAATTGGGCCATTTTGTCAACTTTGGTCAAGTCAGTCAATTAGTGTGAGAGTAGGATAAGTCAACAGTATAACCTCAGTAACTGTTGAGCTGTGCCCAACTAAAAACCCATGGGCCTGGCTCAGAAAGAAACACATTAAAATTGTTGCCATAAATTTTTTCATCTTATATAGTACCGTCGCTGGTGAGTGAGTCCAAGCAAAAGGGAGAGATTAATTATAATTACATATCCCTGGGACACAGGTTGACTCAGTTACCCTGCGGGTATTTGGTGGGACTACAGGGGTGTGTGACCTCTGCAGCAGAGCCCAGTTACAACCACAATCCTGTCCAAGAAAGTCATAGTCATTCCTGCTGTTGAATGGGGTCTAGATGCAGTCTGCAGACCACCCAAACCACTTCTCCGTATATATTCCTCTATCACATCACTTCATGTTTACATTTACATAGGGCCTGAACCCACTAGTTAGGTGAACTCAGCTTTTGCTGGAGACCTGATGCAGAACAGCTGTACAGCACCAAAGAATCTGTCAACTGATGCACGCTACATTAATCTTATGGGACTCTGCTACCTCCTCATTCAAGGAAGTCCCCAGTGTTAGGGATCCAGGTGGAAAATGATTATACAACATCCCATGTGTTGTACGATTATTCCCCAGTCTCCTTCATGGCTATTTTGGAAGGAAAGAGTAGGCTCAGACGGATAGATAGACATCACTTCTTTGCCTATTTTTTCAGCTTCAGTAGACACAGCTTCAGAAACTCATCCCATTCTACCATATGTTATGACCTATATCTAGGTCATACCTCTGGAGAGTCCAGCTCTGAGTGATTTTCTAAAGAACTTTGATTACAAATTTAATATGTTTTTGTATTGTTTATAAAATAAAATCAATTGAGGACTGCTTTGGGAATAAGTTTAAATGAATAAGTCAGATAGGGAGGGGTCCCAAGGCCTGCAATAGTGCAAATACCTTTTGCACCTTTGGTAGAGGGTCATCCAGAAATAAAATCAGATTTATTATAAAGGACCTCAAGATACTGTCAAAGGCTTTTAGAAAAGAAATTGTTTGCCTATCTATGCAACTTAAAACATATTACTGGTGACTGAGAAGTCTCTGCATATTCTAGAAATGAGATCTCTAAATGCACCTTTATGCTATTAGCATACTAAAATTTTAAGGAAAATACTGGTGCTTTTAGAACAGCAGTAATAACAGTGAGTATTTCTTCTCTGTTTTGAAGGGGGTTGGGTGTCTCTCTGTCCTTCTCCCTCTCACCCTCGGTAAATAAAATATTTTATATAACACCATGATATACTTTTTTGTTGGAAAAAAACCCCAAACAAAACAAACTTCCCACCCCCCCCAAAGAAAACCAACTCAGAAACAACCAGAACCAAAACAAAAATAAAAAGTCCACAAATCACATAAAAAAAACCAGATCCTTTTGAACCTTTGCTTAGTTTGAATCTTTTTTTTCAGAGGAATATAAGTCACAGAAACAAAGGAAAAAGACTAGATCACAGCAAGTTCTGTGAGAACTAGTCGCTAAATACTGAGAGGAGACACACTAATGCCCACAGGCAATGCTGTAAGACAGAAAAAGCTCCAGTAGTCTTGAGGATCCACACAGAACCTCAGTATAAAGAAATAAAACCTGCAGTAATCAAAGTATTGTTGGTTCCACTACTGACAGATACAGCCATTTTGAAAAGCTTCTATGGATGTATTGTGACAGGAATTCAGAAGGTTAAAAGTGTGGATGTTCAGAAAATAAACCACAATGTGGTCCTTCACTATTTTTCTGGTTCTTTGTTCTTGCTAGATTGTCTTCTCATACACTTGAATATTTATATTTCATTTGAAATAAAGATTTGAGTATTTTTTTTTTTGACAGGCAGGCTCTTTAACGCTAGAATGAAACAATTTACAATTGAGAGATCGAGGCTGATGTGCCAAGGTTGAAGTGTTCCACCATTGTAACTATGTACAGATTATTACATTAGAGGCTCAAAACATAGGAAAAGCAATGTCATGCTCTGTACAGAGAAACCATCCTGTCAGTTGAGATAAACTTTTATTGTGTATTATCCATAATAGGCTAAATTCTTCCCTGTTTGCTGTTCTTAGCCGAAGAGGTGACTTCATTGAGGTAGGTAGCACTGTTTTTCACGTTTTCTGATGCATTGAAAATTATCTAATGCTATCCAAATATTAAAAAACCAATCTGCTTTATAACTGGTCTGTACAGATTCCTTTTCTTTTAAATCTCTATTCATTCCATAAAAAGTAGCAGAATGGGGGCTCATTCTTAACATACTGAAAGCTGAAATAAAAAATTGTTTATTTTGCACTCATAATAATTTCATTTTATATTTTATCCATTTTACTTTACACTGCACTGGATTAGGTATGGTAGTTAGAGAAATGACATTTTCACTGAGAAATAACTTCCTTAGCTGTTCTCCAATGGTCACTTATAAATATCCAAATATCTCTTAATGTTTATTGCTATGGGTTATTAAAGATCTGATACTTTGTAATGGAGATTTATTTTGATCCCATAGAAAATTTGGTCATGTGTTAGATGTTTTCATGCGTATTTTTTCCTGCCTACCCACATATCAAATAGATAAACTGTAGCTAGTCAAAAGAGCGTGTCACTGTAGGTTGATTTTGTGTTTAAGAATATGCAGCAGTAACTTCAAAATAAAATATGTAAAGTTAAGTGTTTTACTTCATAAGCATACTTAATTTAAATGTTCAAATGCCTGGAAAACTTGACTTTAAAGATATTTTGCAGTTCAGAACGTACTCCATAATTGATTGCTTATTTGGTTAGATTATCTTACTTTTCTCAAAATTTATTGATTGTTTTCCAACAGATCCATATTTCTTAACACTTTTTTGGAAATAATATCTTAGAGAATTAATGACTTTTGATTGGTATTTGATTTTCCATTCATACAAACACATGTGACACTGTTTCTAATCTATAATAAGTTAAGTATTATCTAGAAAAAGCACATTGAGGATTCATTGTTCATTAGTCAAAAAGGGCAAAGCTTTAAACTGTTCTGTCCGTGAGGATTCAGAACATTGAAATCAAGTCACATGAATATTGGTGCATGTCTCAGCTGGTGATAGGACAGACACTCTAAAGCTGCATATGCTTTGCACACAGTTTCCATCAGCAGGCAGAGCAGAGAATGCCAGGAAGGTGCCATGAGCTCCGTTTTCAGCAAGCATCTTTTTCTTTCTTTCATCAGTACTGGCTCCTTGTGACTGACCTTGTAGATGGAAAGTGGACATTTTTAACAGGATAAATCTGACCAATGCAGAGCCTAAAATATAGGCTGCTGTGTCTGACACTGTCATCTGAAGTTCCTTTATAGTCAATAGGAACAGGAAACATTTAGGATTAAATTAATGTGATGTCATGTGAATGTATTCATCTATCAGATGAGTGACACCTTAAAAGAACCTGTTCCCTTCAGTGACATTGAAGGGTGCCAGAAGTGACTTTCTTGGATGCAGAAACTTTCTAAATTTAGTTAAGGCCTCTATTTGAAAATGGACAACATGAGGAAAAAGTATTTTTATAATAGCTGACAAGTACTTCATTGTCATAAACCACCTACAAGCATAGCAGTCTGTAACAATTTACAGCATATTTCATGGGAAAGGCTGTACTTTCAAATTTTGATAGAATAAAATAACTCGCATTGTCAGAACTTCACTGAAAAGAAAAAAGGAATGGAAATTCCATCCTTCTTTTTCCCCAACAGACAAATATATACAGGTCATTAATATAACAAAAGTGCCAACTCACATTCACTAATGAATTGTTAGTTTTATAACAATATGCTGTGGCAGACTCTTGCACTTGTTCTCTCACAGCAAGAAAATGTGAACAGTCCTAGTTAGCATGTTACTGTATAGTTCAGTAGGAGAGGGAACACAAGAGGGTTTTTGACATTAAAAGTAAAGAAGTTATATTTTACTATTAACTGTAATTTAGTTTCTCAGCTTATTAAATGAGGCATGAAAGACTTCAGACAAGGACATATTTTGAAGCTTTTCTTACTGCGTATTTAGTGAACCACTATAGGCCTACCTATCCTTCTGTTATTTCAGCTGTTAAAGTTCTGAAATGGAAATGATTTTCTGTCATGAAGTGCTAGATACTATTTAAAGTCAACAAAATATGCCCAAGGACATTGAGCGTGATGTGTTCCTCTGTCATCTGTTTTACTCACGCAGCAGAGTCTATTTGACTAGCTTGTTGGCTGGGAAAAGCAGAAATAAAATAGAAGAAAATTGAAGCCAATATTATTCTTTTTTACTTCGAGGACAAGGTGCTTTCAAAGTTATGTAGAACTTTGTGATTCTGACACATACACACAATACAGAGTTAAGACTAAGCAAATAAAACCAATTTTATAGCCTACTTTGAGGAAGCTATGCTCACCAGCCTTTTTCATGTTAAGAATCTAGAAATCATTTTATCATATAGATGAGAGTAAAACTTCCTCTATCACTAAAAATTTGTTTTTAGAAAGAAACAGATTTTTACTTACCCAAGAAATGTACAACTGCACTTCAGCTATTGTCTGGATTCTAACCTAATTTGTATTAGTTAAAATAAGCTGAAGTCACTGATGCTACACAGTGTGAATCTGGGGAGAAGCAATATGTATATAACTATAGGAACTTACTTTACAGTCTCTCCAATACCTAATAAGCACAGCATGCTATTGTTTTAAGAAATAGTGTAGCTGTAAGATTTCGGCAATCTATAGACCAAATGAATGCTGTTACTATGTACTTTGCCCTTAAATGTCACATTTGGAATTAGTTGCTGCTGAGGTACCTCAGACTATTTTCACTGTTGTGACAATGATTTTATATGTTGTGTGCATATACGTACACACTATAACACAAACAAAACCAAGTAAAAAAAAACTAGTGTAATTGTATAAATAGACTTTATATCAGTCTGTATATATTTATGACCATATATAATTATACACATAAATGCAATAGTGTCTTTTCTCCTAAAAGAAAAAAAAATTCAGAGGCCATAATCAACTAAGTATATTTGCACAGTGATATATATGTGTGTGTGTGTGTGTGTGTGTGTGTGTGTGTGTGTGTGTGTGTGTGTGTATGACTTGTTTTTAGAAACCCTTTAAAGGCCTTGGATGAATAATAATACTAGAAAAGTCAAGTAAAAGTCATCTAGACCAATTTAGATGCTTTGTTTTAGGATCAAATGAATCAAACTCTGGAGGTACTTTTCCCACTCTTCTGAATGTAAAGCATTTGTAGGGTGACTTGTTTAGCCTTGAATATCTACTCATTCAATTTTGGGAGAATATCCAAAACCATTATCAATTAATGAATTCCCCACTTACATGTAGATATCAACAGATAGAGACAGCAATAGAAATAGAGAGCAACAGATTCTATGGTAGCTAGAGACAGAAAAGATACAGATTTAGACATAGATAGATATAGATATATCAACATAACCAGCAAGCCATTGCAATCTGTTCTGGGAACAGAAATTTTTGACTACAATTTCTTTGACTGGAGCTGTAACAGTATTTAGAAAAAATGTCGCGCTTATTTACACATTTGCATTGCTGCCTATTGTTGAGGCACTTAAAACTGACTGCCTCTTCAGCCTGAGAGGTGTTTAGAACTTATCTGTTTGTGACTTCTGAAAATCCTGGTCTGAACAGTAACCACCTTGACAAAGCCTTCTCTAATCTAAACACACCATAATTCCTTGTACGGGCAATTTATCAGGCCTTTTCTGTCCTTTCCTCACAAAGCCACGGCCATAAGTTCAGCACAAAGCACAGGGGACGTGACTGGTTTTGTCAAGCTGGATTAAAGATCTGGACATGTTTGACAACAGTCTCTGGTTTAGTGCTCCCTCTGAGGAAGCAAGTGATAAAAATTATTAGGCACAGAAAAGATTCAAAACTAGACTTCCTAAGACAATTATCTTGTCTAATACTTTAACTGAGGCGGGTCGATCCCTTAGTATTGAGGCTATAGTTATGGGATAAAGGTATTATTCTGTGATCTTTGAATATATCTATTTTCAAAAATATTAAAGATATTAAATATTGCAAGACCTGGGAATTGAAGTCAGTTTGCCCGTTGATGCTTGAACAGTTAGTTCTTAGAATCCACAACTTGCTTTTTTTCTGTTATAGTCCTTTTTTATATAGTGTCACATACAGGACCTGTACAGATAGCCTGTTCTCTTTTATTTATATCTAGAAATAACTTACTGTAATTACTGTTCTGGAATGCAGTTCATGATTAATTTGAAGAACCCAAATTTCCCATATCTTCGATGATACGTAAAAAAGTGAGTACTATCATTATTATGCTCTGTTCAAAAAGATATTTATTCTCCAAAGATGTTTCAATGCTCTGCATAGTGGGTGGCCCAAGATTTAGTAATCTCAAAAATGTAATAATCAAATGAGGGTAGAATTTGAGACGTTGCTGTGCCTGGCATCCTCCATTTGTTACTGCTATGCTGGTTTTCCCTATTTCCTTTCAAGCACTTTCAAATCCCCTGCTGCATTGACCATTTTTTGTGTGAAATCTGGTTTTTCACTAACATCCGAATTAGCCTCAAAACAGATTTTTTGAAATGCTTTGCTGTACTTCCTAAAGAGCTCTAAACAAAACAGCTAGTATGAATCTGTGAAAATGCAAACAATACTGAAAATATCAAATGAGAAATTATTAGAGGGGACCTGTGGGTCTGTATGGGAAGGTATTACCAACAGCTAAACCCTCCTTTCAGTTATGATGAGCATGCCTGTTACTAGTTTTTCACAAAAAAATACAAATATCTCTCAAGATAAGAAAGCCTGAACCTGAAACAGCATAATCAACACTGCAGTGCTCTCACAGTCATAGAATTGTAAACCGTATAGGTTGGAAGGGACCTTTAGAGGTCTATTCAACCCCAAAATGTTTTCAAAAGTTACGAAATGTCATGTATATGGCAGTAAAAATGGCATAATTCTTATGTACTTACACTTTGATATAGTCTTCTCTTATATGGTCACATTTTTTTCCTGCGTATCTTCCCAGATAGCCTGTCTCTCATTCATTTAACATCATAGAAAGCTCTTGAGACATAGATCATTCATAATAATCATTAACAATAAGTTTTTAAGAAAAGGGTTTTTTTTTCTTTTGCCCAGTATCCAAACTGTGATTTGAAGAAAAAGAATTTCCTTGTGTACTTTTTATGGCACTCATCACTTGCTAGCATGCCTAAGTTTTTTAAAGGCATCAATACATTCACTTTTATGACACTACTTTTCCATTATCTCTCCAGTAGGTAAACTGAGCTATATGCTAGAATGAACATAGTAATGTTCTGTCCTTATTTTAAAAAGTTATGCACGGGTTTTTGAACCTTACTTTTCTTTAAATAAAACACGTAAGTTAAAAGCATTGACAGAATTTTTGTCAGAATTTCTGCCAGAAAAATCCAGGTTGTTAAGGCAGTCATAAGCAGCATATAGACTGCAGGGACCCAGAAAAATTCAGGTAACAATTTTGCCTAGCATACCATGGAGTTTCATGGCACAGTAAGTATACGTCTGTTCAACTCCCCAAACAGAAAAATACATTCTATTCCTTACTTCAGTTCTTTGCCTTGCTTACTAGAAAAACCACTAGAACCTCTTTTACTGCAACCTTATTCTGCCAGAATTTGTTGAGATCAAACTTGCAGAGAAATGTGATATTTCCATAAGACCTGCTAACAAGACAGATCAGTTTTGAAGTTCACTTTCCCATCTGTTTTTTACTAGGTCTCTTGTCCTTTTTGCTTGTTAGTTTTAGGTTCATCCACACTCTTTTCTTAGGAGTAGGATCACAAAATCCTCCATCCTCGAGTTCCCAAGGACCCTTATTTTTCAGCTGCCTCATCCCAGGCCCCCTGAACTAGGAGACTGGGGATTTTCCAAAATCTGTTTTCTCCATTTTCAAAACCATTTCACTACAAATTTTCCCTCCATATTCACCCAGAGATAGATCCTTGGCTCACCACCAGTCTGATTACATACAGGTGAAATCTTACAAGTGTTAATCTCGGACCAGCAAGCTTGCTGCCTTAGGCATGAAATTGACCCAGTGGGATCCTACTCCCCTCCTGTTCCCAGTCACTGGCCTCTCCTGTAGTGGCCATGTGGCAGCCTCTGCTTTGCTCTGGGTGCCACCAAGCCTCTGCATGCTGTCAGGTGTGCCAGCTCCTGGAAGAGGTGTCTGGGGGCAGCAGAGGAGATCTCCAGCTCCAGGGAGCTCAGCCAGGAGGGTTGGCCTCCACGGGCAGCCCCAGCTCTGCACACAAGCTGACGTGCTATCTTTGTGCTCTCCCTGGCCAGCAGCCACACGGACAGCCAAGAGGTTTGTGTAAATAAAGTCTAGAAAGAATGGGAGCAATCACTTGTTCATCTCCACCAAAAGATCATCAAAGGTTTGTGGATAAACAAGCAAAAAGACAAGTATTGCAGTATGTAAACACTTGATCACGCTTCCGGAGAGGCAAAGAACTCTCTTGGTGCCATGTGAGTCGTCACCTGCAGGTGTTCATTTAATGCTGGCTTGAAACTCCTTTCCTTCCAACTGCAGTAGAAAGGTAATTTATTAGTACAAGAACTTTAAACAGCCTAATAATATGCTGTTAAAATATTATTACTGTATCACTTTTTAGTTTTTTAAAGAATCAATTTCCTGGAACTTTTTATGGAAATATTATACTGAAGGAAATGTTTTAGTAGTAAGTTTCGGAAATACTACTCATTTTTCCAATTAGCATTTTGTTAATTATATCCTAAATGTCACTAATATTAAGATTTTTTACTCAAAATATGGCCTCTGACTTATAAGTGTTCTGTCTTTGATTTATTATTGATTAAAAAGTCACTTATACCTGCATTAAGTGAATATGAAACTGATAAGACATATGTATTTGTATTTATAGTAAATGGTTTTGGTTTGGGGTTTTATTTCATTTTTGCCTAATTTCTTTCTTTCCTCTTGTTTCTTTTTCAGAGCTTCCATTTTATTTATTTACTTATTTATTTATTTGCTTTTAGTTAATGGCTCAGCTTCTTTTTGTTTGGTTGAAATCTGAGTAACTCAGTGTCACACCAGCTTAGCCACAAAAGCAGCTGACAATATGTGGAAAAAGACAGCCAGTGATACCTTATAAATAGGCATTTTAAATGCTGGCAAGCTGTTAGAGAAAGTGAGAGAAATTACATTTCTCTGAACACTAGCACCTGAAGAACATTCACAAAAGTCATTGATTGCTACAGAAAATACAACATTATGTGTTGCATGGGTTAGTGTATTTTTTTACCGTATTATTTCCAGTCTTGAAATCTCTGTGTAGAAGTATCCACTGGAAGATCTTGATATTAAGATACAGAGGATAGAGATAAGTGGCATTCGTGCTTACATTCAGAACCAGAACATGGATAATCTCTCATGTCACCATCCTCTGGATATTCTTCACAGTGTAGTGTCGCGGTCTTCTCGACAACGTCGGCAAGGATCTCTCCCCCGGGAGCCTCGCCTCCTCGTCTCTCCCCAGCAGACGTCCTCCGGTCTGCGGGCTGAGAGA
>VWZT01011109.1:242959-261135 GCA_013397055.1 Pachycephala philippinensis | reverse complement strand
GGCGGAGAGAAGAGAGGGAGGCTCAGGCCGCGTGGGGTTCCAAGGCTATCTTTATTGTCATGGCGGCGGCGGGGTCCCGAGACCGCCACGCCTGTCTACCGCCACGACCTGCCCGAAACCCGATACAAAATGGAGGGTTACATATTTATACAGAGGGGGCGGTACACGAACGGTGGGGTGAGGTACAAGGGACTAATGGGGAGGGGGACAAGGGATCAGGAGATCCTCAGGGATTGGGAGAGGAGAGGGTGCTTCGGCGGGGGGGAACCGCCTCCACACCTCTCAGGGGGAGGGAGTGTTGGCATGGCGACTAAAAGACCAGTCTGCCACAGTGTAGGGCTACAAATAGGGTTTCAATTTGTATTATTAAAATCCAATAATTTCTCAGTGGATTTTCGTAGGGGGGGAAAAAAGTATTTCCTGAGAAAAAAATGGTTTTTCTGTTTCTCTCAACCTATATTGCCATCTCTAGAAGGATTAAAAAAAGGTGCAATTACAGTTTACCTATAACAAATCAACAGAATTCAGAAAAGTCAGGTGCAAAGTAGAATTCTCCACACTGGTTATATTTCCCATAACAGAAGTAGAGCTGTGTGACATTGCTTTTGCTAGCCTATTCATATATTTTTGCTGCTAAATCAGCCATATTACATCTAGAAGTTCTAGTCCTTCAAGAAGAATTATTTATAGAAGAGTAGTAGACTGAATTAGAGCTTCTGTAACACAAGGACTTAAAAAATACACTATAATAATTTCTGTTCTTTTGCTGAATTGGAGGTATTTGCTTAAGTTGTGCATTTAGGATTATGCCCATGCAGCAAAATATTCTGACTCAGGTTAAACATACTTAAATAAAAATAGTTATTTTTACTTTCCTGCTTTTTCATTCTTTCACTCTTAATACATATATGTATATTTAAACACACATATATGAAGCTAAAGTTGTTTTTTTTTTTTTAATTTACTATTTTTGTAATATTTTAGAACACTGTGAATTCAAGGATGTATTACAAAAAAATTGCTTGGTTAAATGCTCTACACTGTAAAAAAAGCACAGACAATTAGAATTTATAGGCTTTTTTAGTTACATCACTGGAAAAAACCACACAAAACTATCACTCTTCATGACTCAGCAGAATACAGACATGCTAGGAAATATGACTGTCTGACCTTATGTCCCAGTGAGCACTGGAACCTAGTGCTTTCCCAAAATGCATTGGGAAAATTCAGTGCTCTGTAATCCTCTGAATCTCAAACTATAGTTCTTAGTCAGAGCACCTGCTTATTAGCAGGAAAATGGTGCAGGGGGAAGAAATGCTGATATGTAATTCTTCAATATTTTTCTTAAGCATTTTATTTAATCTTAAATGTATAACATGTAAATTCATTTGTAGCAAGAATGAGTTGCACTAGGACATTTTTTCTTTCCTTTTTTTTGTTGAAACAATTGGTTCACAAAGAGATTAATTGCTTGATTTACCCAGATAGAAGTAATAGCTTTTGTACTGAGAGAAAAAATGTGGAATTAACTGGTGTTTAACATGAATGACATTTCTGTATCTTTCAGATCATCATACACAACCAGCTGGAAAGCAGGTAGACAAAATCCTGGGAATACTGGCTAAAACAGTAGTTGATGATTTGTCACAAAATCATTTCCTTTCCTCAGTAAGATGTTCTTTAGAAGGTGATATAAGGAGATTAAGATGACGGATGATGTTACTGTCACAGTCTAAACAGTACAGGTATTTCACTGGTCATTTGTGTAAGGCTGAAAGTCACCTGGAACTTCTTCAGTTTTTGTCTCTGTAGTTTTATGCATTTTCCTAAGGCCCAGCACAAAAAAATAACCTAATTTAAAGCAGCCATTCACAATAATAATACTGATTCTTTCTTATGTTTCATATCACATCAGAACAGTGCTGATTGAACACTTTTAACAACTTCTCAGTATAAACAAATGGACAAGTAAAGATCCTGCTTCAGAATTATTTGCTATGTAGAGAAACTGATGGTTCTTATGAAAGCTCTTTTTCCATTTTTCTTTATCTGTGAAAAAAACCACTGTTTTTAATATTTTAACCTGTGTAATAAAGTGTCTTCATTAATGACTTGGGTGATGTGATGGAGTGCTCTCTGACAATGAGACTGCAGACTTGGCTGCTTGGAGTGGTCACCATATTGTATGTTCAGAAAGCCTGGCTTCACCAGGCTGGAAAACTCATGAAGTTCTACAGAGACAAGTGCAAAGGCTCGCATCTGTGATGCAATTACCACATGAACAATAGAAAGCAGTGCCAAGGAAAAAGAGATGATGTACAAGTTTAATGAGTTGAACCCTTCTAGCAAAGAAGCCAAGCTGTTGCCAGCAGCTCCAGGGAGGTGAACCTTTCCCTGTGTTCAACACTTGTGAGACTCCATCTGGAGCATTGTGTCCAGTTGTGGTCTCTCCCACACAAGAAACACATTGTCACATTGGAACAAGTCCAGTGGAAAGCCAACAAGATGATTGAAGGTTCATGACTTGGAAGGAAAGGATGAGAGAACAGAGTTTATTCAACCTCAAGAAAACAAGGCAACCAGTGAGGGTGTGAAGAGAAGACAGAGCCAGACTCTCTGCTCCAGGGTGCACAGGGATAGGAAGAGAGGCAGTGAATAAAAGCTGGAGCAAAGAAATTCTGATTAGATACAAAAGAAAAAAATTTTCTCATAAGGATGGTCAAATACTGGAACAGGTTGCCCAAAGCTGATGTGGTATCTCAATCACTGAATTAAAAACTCATATGTACATGTGCCTGAGCACCCTGATGTAATTGTACCTTCTGTGAGGGAAGGATCAGACTAGGAGATCTCCAGACATCTCCATAACATAAAATACTCTATGATTCTGGAAAATGAACCCATGCCTTTTCTTTGAAAAGAAAATATTCTTTAAAAAGAAAATAACTTACTGCTTACCTGTGGTAACAGTCAATACCTTTCTAGATCCGTGCATGAAGATCAGTCCTTTGGTGCTTCTTTACAACTTCTTTTACTTCTGCAACTTTTATTTTTTCCTCTATCATTCCATCAGAGTTGCTATATAGTATGTAAATTCTAGTTGCTAGTCTTTAAATAAGCAGTAACTCTTCCCTTTTCCTCATACAGTATCACTGTCTTCAAGCCTTCTGTGCTGCTAAATAATGAAAATGGAAGGGAAAAAAATTATTACATGATAGCAATATGAGATCTCTGACTCCTGCTGACTGTAAATTTGTATCTCTATCAAAATTGGGATCCTAGTCACTTGCAGCTGAAACTTTCTGAACCATGAAATTCGTTCTTTCTACATTTTAATAGACAAAATAGATTTGTGAAATCACATTACACTGTCTCTTTACAGCGTAACATTACATACGCTGTCCACTTTATTAATATCCTTATAGACAATCAGGCCTTTGAAAGTTTGTAGACAAGGAATCAGAAACCTGCTTAGAATAAGCAGGTTTTGATCTTGCCAGTATTTTAGCACCACAGGTTAGTTACCTCTAAACTGCTACTATTTTCTCCTATTGTACTTACACATGTACACAGATATTAATGTTAAAAACACCTGTTGATGTCCTTTTTTGTTCTTTGTATTACTGGACTTGATGGATTTCAGTCATCGGGTGACTGCTTTGAAACTCTGCAGTGTGAATATGAACTGTTGGCACTACACAGAGAGACGAATGCATGAGCACCAAGGACTGTGATCTCAAGTCCCATTAGAATCAATAGGAATTTATCAACTGGAAGCAAGAAAATTCCTGACAGAACTAGGTCCTTAGAGTCCCAGGACTCAGACAAAATACTTTTCGTCTCATGAAAAACTGACAGAATTTCTCCCCAAACAGACAAAACCTGCGAAATAGGATTAACAGTACCTGGACAGAGATATTATGAATCAATTCCATATGATGTTACAAGGAGCATTAAAAAAAAAAGAAAAGGTAGGAAAACACTCTTACTGTGTTGCTAGTGCCCTATGGCAGAGTAATAGTGAATAATAGTAGTGTACTGATAGCACTAATTAACCAGGGATATCAAGCTGCTGAGTGATGCAGAAGGAAAAAAAATGAGGAAAATTAGGAACAAAGCAAGCACAATAGGATAGAAAAAAAGCTGAGGAAACAGGCAGAACTGACATGGAACAAATTATTTTTCAGGGACAAGAGTGCTTGAAAAAATTGATCATCTCGAAGGGAAAAATAAATCATTGATTCAAAAGCAAAAGAACATGGTAGAAAAATTAGATTGAACATATGTATCCTCATAGAGATAAATGGAAGCAAGATGAAAAATGTGAGAAGAAAAAGAAAATTTCCAACTCTCCAGTAATACAGGGACACATAAAAATGGTATAATAGTAGTCTTTTTTTTTTCAGACATACTAAAATAACTGCAAACCTAGACAGATTTTAATAGGGAAGGCAGAAGACCTGGGAATCGATGGATGGCAGCACATGCAGTTTTAACTAGTTTCAGCCATATAAATGGCAGCTCCTTACAGACATTTTTCAGCCTTATCTATACCTTTTTTTGTGCCTAAGCCAAAAGGTATATTATAAAGTCATATACTGGTTAAATGTTAGGGATTGGAAGGAACCTTAAAAGTCATCTAGTCCCAATCCCTCCTGCAATGGGAAGGGACACCTCTCACTAGATCAGGTTGCTCAAGTCCTTGTCCAACCTGGCCTTGAACGTTTCCAGGGTTGGGGCATTGACAGCCTCCCTGGGCGATGTGTGCCTGTGTCTCATCACCCTCACAGTGAAGAATTTCTTCCTAGTATCCAGCCTGAATTTCCTCTCTTTCAATTTCTACCCATTATTCCTTGTCCTATTATCTACAGTGTACAAGTATTCTGTTTTGTAATATTCTTTCCAATTAGTACTCAAGCTGTATTTAATTTTATTTTATTGTGAGAGTTTAATGAGACTAGCTGTAGTCACCCAGATTTGATTAACATTTCTCTTATTATGATGTTAAAGTCAGGACAATTTGAAGTGAAAAGACTGAAACATAGGGAGGTTGCAAAGCTTTTCTTTCTGACAGTGTAATTTAATCACTGGAATAGACAGTCTCAAATAATACAATATTTGTGTTGCAAAACAATATGCACTCCTGGGGTTTTATCAGTTTTAGTTTGGCTCTTGTTAAAGGTCAAGGTATGTTTCTCTAAATAGAAAACAGCTGAGGATCCTCAGAATGACACAGCATATTTTTCATTGATCATAATACAGTATTATATATATTCTTATTGCTGAGATCTAGCAAAGCTTTGAGTAAATCTGAACATGTCAGTTTTTATACATAATCTTATAAAAATGAAAACATGCAAAGTAACAACAATTTTCAATTAGCTCTTATTTAGGTATTTTCTTGTATGATCCCTCAATAACAGACTCAATCCTAAAAATATAGTAGATTTGTAGATAGAGAACAGTTTTGTGAAACACACCAGCTCAAACTGATACATTACTATTTCTGTACTTTGTACTTGTCTACTGCACACAGAAATCACAAGTGAGTGAAATAATGCAATCTAAATATAAATAATTTTAAATACATGTTAGTTCAGCCACATGGATATGAGAATATGATGTGTGGGAAACATTAAGTGCAGGGCAAATCATGCAGAAACTATAAAACTCAGAAGGATGATGGACATGCCTCTGTTGGAAGTGGTCACACCTCACAGCTCACAGTCCAAACAGCAGGTCTGGCATGTAAGAAGTATATTTCTAATGAGCAATATTATTCAACTGAGAAAATCACCTCCTACTTAGGTTGGAGCTTTAAAGCTAATTTGGCAACCAAAATAGTCTTTGAAGTAGTTTATGTGTTTTGATTACCAAGTTCTTCAGAAACACTGGTACCACTCATGCTGCGTTTGCTGGAGTTCAAATTCTCTCAAAATAATCCAACAAAGAAAAGGAGTTAGAAACATCAGATTATCCATTCACTAAAACATGGGTTGTGCTCATTCCCCATCCTGATCAGGTCTGGTTCAAGGGCTAGTGACTTCTTTTGGATGTTTCACAGTCCAAAAAACGATGGTCTGTTATCAGTTTCTCATATAGAAGATTTCACTCTCTCATAATTTTGGTAGGAACAAATTAGTTCTTCTGCTTTGTGGGTGATGCACAGTGAATACTGGAGGCAGTACCTTGTGCTAGTACCAATGATTAAAGTGTTCTTTTGGGTTGCTATGACCACTCAGTTGCTTGAAACATCAACGTTTGCATTGTTGCCTTCTGTTGAAATACATTTCAACAATACTTTTCTTTTACTTATGCTTAATTCCCTTGCAACACTGTATGACCATTGCTAGTATGAAATACTAGCATTTTCCACTTAATCTGTGGTTTTCTAAGAAATGCAGTACTGTAGAAAAGAAAGGAAGTGAGGAATCAAAGTCTCTCATTATTGCTGAGCAGTATCTTGAATATGACTGCTCTTTTGCATAGGCATGTAAGTATGGGTGTGTATGTGTGTATACAGTTTATTTATGATAGAAGAAAGATTTTATTTATATTAGAAATTCTATTCCATTATCAAATAGTACCTCCCCATCTTAAAAACATAATAATACCAAATGTATCAAAAGATTGTTTTGTGTATTTAAGAGACAGCTTAGTGGTGGACTCCATAGTGTTAACGGTTGAACTCAATGATTTTAAGAGTATTTTTTCAATTTGAATGATTCTCTGATTCTATTTCAGTTTGTTCCTGAGAGGGCAACTGAGAGAAGTATTACATGCCAAATTTCTCACTGAGAGCATACATGATTGTACTTTACAGTAGCAAAATCTTGCACAAGTTTTTCACAAGCAGCAGGAGCTGTATTTCACAAAGGGTGAGTTACCTTAAGTTAGTGGTTTCAGGTTTCAGGTTTTAATATTACTCTCTATTGAGTTTTTGGGACATGACAATGATATATATCAAATTAATATCCATGCAGCAAAAGCTATTTCTTATTCTTAGGAATTTATTAATCCTTGAAATTGTCTTTAGTATTATGAACTTCCTTTGCTAGTGATTTGTATTTTCCAACAAATTTTGTTAGTTTACAGCCTTAAAATACACTGAGGAGTTTTTTTTTTATATTGAATAAGTAATATTTTCTTATTGATACATATTGATTATATCTTTGCAATATCTGAGTTTTACACTTTCTCTCCTTGTCTACAGTATTTAATAAATCCCTCTATGTTTATTAAATCAATGAAGTTCATCAGTTATAGAGAGTAGAATTCCATTCCAGTAAACAAATACGAAAATACAGGGGAAATATCAATCTATCTATTGAAATATCTATTGATCTACCTAGCTATCTATAGGGCATCACCCAGCTGGTTCAGTTCTATGGTATCAATCTGCTTGTCATGTATAAAAACTGGAGCAAAAACACACATTCACCTTTTAAAAATTCTTGATTTCCTCACCAAAGGATCACACTACATATAATTAGGTAGGAAAATTGAGTGAATGCAGGTGAAAAAAACCAATTTTCTTTGTCTGGCAAACAGAACAGAAGAATTGCTGCAGATAAACAGTGGCATTGATCAGGCATAACATCCTTAAACCAGGGGCAATACTAGAGGTATTTATATTTCATCTCCTTTTTTCATTCATCACTCGTTCCCTCATCATTTAACTTCCATGTTATTACCTTTGTTTTGACAGCATATAGGGTGATTTACATTTGCTGCATGTATGTTTTTTGTCCTCTTCATTACTTCATAAACCAGCTCTGCCCAGCTTTCAAGACTGCTTTCCTTTAGTGAGCAGATATTGACTGTTTCTGATTTGCAGCTACATGTCCAGAATCCTCGCGTTCATCTGCACCTGTATTCTCAAAGCATTTGTTGTTATCTTGTGCTCACACAGTTCACGTATCATGTTACAACCTGTATTGTATCTATCTTCATAAAAAGATAGGTTTTATTTGTGTGCATGTGAAATTGCAATTATTGTGGGGTTTTTCCAGTGTTCATCTTGTATTCTACCACTCCCTGCTGTCACAAGAACTTCTGGGTGTAAAACTGAGGCTTGAGAAAAAGAAATCGTTAAAAGATAAATGCTCTCTGGGTTTTTGAGTGAGTAGGAGTATAAAAAGAGCTGATCTGCAGCATATGTTGAAGTAATGATAGAACTGAAAGACTGGAGTGTTTGCTGTGGGTATGCTCAGACTGTGGAGAATGCATGCATATCAGCACTCCCCCTGGAATACTCTGAAGACCCATTAGCCTCTTCCTGCTTACGATTTTCTTTTTACTGTCACGGAGTTGGCACATGGTAGTGGATCCAGTTTTACATCTATGATCACAAGCCAGAAAATCCTGCTCTGTCTTACTGCATAGACAGAGAGTGATTGAGCAGTTGTACTGTCCCAAATTCTGGACTGCCTAGAACTCTATCAGAGAACTAAGATGATTGCATGGTAAATAAAATGCAGAAAAAAAAACCCCAGGAGCTGACAAAGCCCTATTTTAATGGAGGTTCTGGAGGTATATAGTCATTGAGTTGTGTTACACAATTCAGGAGAGTGCACCAGAACCTACTAGTTAATGGACGCTCTGTTCTATTAGTCCTGTCTACGTGCATCTGTAAAATCACCATGTTCTTTTATAGGATGGAAACTGGACTATTAGAAAAGTAAGAACTTGAAACATGATTACTTTTCTGGATGTGTTTTATATCTGCAAGAAAAATATTCATCTCACTTTGCCTCACTTTCTTATACTTTTGTAAATTTTGTTAAACAGCAAAATATTAGGTCCAGACAGACACTGTCTAAAAATCAATTCAGTGTTGATATGGAGAGGTTAAAAAAAATGCCACAATCCATGTAGAGTTCCAAAAAGTGCTTTGGCATTGGTATTGAACATTACAACATATAATTTACTGGCAGGTGGTCCATAGAGCAGGGTTCACAGCTCACAGATGTCCTCAGGGAGTGTTGACTACATAAACACCGGACAGGAAATGACCAGCTTGGTAACAGTTCTTCAGAAAATATTTTAGGTCATGAGTCAACAGTATCACGCTGTTGAGAAATAAAAAAAGCATCACACAGATGTATATGAACAGGAAAAAAATATTTAAATAAAGAAGATAAAAAAGAGAGAGAAAGAGTGAGAGAGAAAGAAAGAGAGAGAGAGAGACAGAAAGAGAGGCAGAGAGAAAGAGAGAAAGCAAGACTAGCATTACACAACCTGCAGAAAGATGACTTCCAACCCTGAAGATGCTCGAACTTCAAGAACAGAAAAGGCTTTCAAAAAGTAATAGAATAATCTCTCGTGGCAGATGGGAAGTAAAAACCAGCTTAAATTGCAGTGAGACAGTTCAAGTCTTGTTAATAATAAAGGTGGTAACCATTAAACAGACTGTCTGGCAAAGTTATAGCCTTTGTCACTGAAAATCTGATGGAACAAGTTAAGTTTATATCTGAGGGGAAAAAAAGGCCTGAAAAATACATGGGAAAAAAATGGAAAGTAGAGACTGAAAGAGGTTTTTAGACTATACTAGTTTTTGTAAACGAAGATCTGAATTTTGTTCCAACTTCAAAAATGTGTATTTCAATACTATATTCAGTAACACTATATCCAATGACCATTTCCTAAAGAACATATCACTCCCTGTATTTAGCATCAAACAAAAAGTTCCATGATTTCTAAAATAATGTTCTAAGCATGATCATAGAAAATCATTTTATGTCTACTTCATCTCTGTGGTCAAATGAATCCTTAAACGTGTTTGCTTAAATAGTGCATTATGCGTATTTCCTCTCTTTAGCCCCAAATCTGGTTGTTCGGGTATTCATATGGAGGACAGAGCTTTTATCCTCCTTCTGGCAGAGGAAGATACTGAATATGGTCTCCTGGTGTCTGATGTTTGATCGATTTGTGATATTGAGTTATGTAAGTCCCAGTTCTGTTACCTTTACTTTCCCATTAAATTTTTCAGTATTACTGTTATTTAAAAAACAAAACAAAACACACACAAAAAAAATTCTATTGAAAGTACTGCTATTTTCAATGACATTTGCTGATTTTGCATTGACATAGTCAGTTTACAACTCCTATTAACAGTTGCTGAAGTTATAGATTTGTAATCCAAAATAGTTTGACATCATTGTCAATAGCTATTCTTTATAGATGCTTGAAATTAAAATGTCATTTTAAAAAGTAAAAATTTCAATACTAATTTCCATGAAATGTTGATGTTTAAACAGATTGCCATTTTCAAGAACAACCTTGAGCTCAGCTTTGAAAAGAGAAAATCTTTCCTATTTTCTGTGACAAATGCGAAGAGTTAATGCTTGGGAAGTGCCGAGATAAATGCTTATTGATGACTCAGTTAACATCTTGGAGTGAGCAGAGTATAAACAGGCAAAATATGTCCTCTTTTTTTATAGCTCAACAAGCAAGGCAATGCAGTCATAAAAAAAGGAAATGTAATGAAATGAAATCAAAACAAACCAAAGACTGACTCCCAGACTGTGGTGCTGATGACTCATTTTCAACCTCCTTTTCAAACTGTCACTTTATTTTCTATGTTGCACTCCTCACCTGCGACCGCTTGTGTGACATTTATAAATGAAAATGTGGGACTTAATTATGTAAGCCCTCCTAACGTTTTGTGTGCATCTTACATGTATTTAATTCCACCTTTGGATGTGCGAGATAAACTATTTCTAGCTGAGGTGAAGGCTGCCCGATGGTGTTGAAGGGCTGAGTCACAGGGCAGACAGTCGGTGCTCCGTGCCGGACACCGGGGCTGGGAGGTGGATGCCCACCTCTGACTGATGCCCAGTGCGCAGAGCCCTCGCCGGGCCCGTGGGATGTGGCCGTCGGGAGCTTGCTTTCCTGGGACTCAGACTGATGGATACAGTAGTTGCTAGACCGATGAGTGAAGAGGACGATCAGCTCCACAGCAGCCCAGCAGCAGCTGGCATTGCAGAGGAATTTCAATTAGTCAGGTGACAATCAGCTGCAGTCCCCAAGGAGACAGCTACCACCTCTTCTGCACAATGCTCTGTCACTGCTACAAAAAGCTCAGTTGTGACACCACTTGCAACACCAGGGGTAAAAGCGGCTACTTGAAGGCATTTGTCCTCTCTGCATGGTTTAATTTAAAAACTGAGATCTTCTATTCTGTGTTTGGATATCAATGAGTCAGTTGTAAACAAAGAGCTAAAATAGATGAGTCTGGCGTGGAGAGGTAGCTGAGTCATTCTGTAAACCCTGTTCCTTAAATGTAAATGGCAGAGGTTTTCTTTTTTGACACAATAATTGCTACTTTAGCTTAATGAACTATGAGGCTTTGAAGCAAAACAGCTCCTGAAAGTTACTGGCCCAGTCTGTGCCTCCACTTTTAAACTTTTTTACCCATGATTTTACTTCTTGACCACTATGAAGAGAAACTCAAAGTATTTTCTTCAGGAGCTTTCTTTTCATTTTAGCCATTTATTTTAATAAACCGTGTTTGACTTATGTACCTCTTTGTCTTATGAAGATAGCATTTCTTCATTGCACTATGCCTTTTATACAATTTAAAAGGGGGACACAATCAAATGTTGATATTAAATCTTTGGAGTTTTGATTCAGAATAATAGGTTAGCACAGAAGAGGATTGTTCTATTTTGGTTTAAAATAGCTAAGATAGTTCTAGAAAACATTATAGGTTTCAGCAAATATATCCATTGTTTGAATGAGAAAAACTTTCCCCAAAACATGAAATAAAATTTCTTTTCCTTCCTCAGTACAACTTTGGAAAGATACTATATTAATAAAGCAATATTATTCCACAGAAACTGATAAAATTTATCTTCCGTGCAGCATTATACTTATATGCTATATTGTACATACACTATGAAATTTTTAAAAAAATCTATTTTCTTAAAATACCTTACCTAGATAGATTTACTGCTTTAAAAGGCTAAAGAAATTGTAATATCCTCTAATAAATACTTTGGAAAAAGATTAATACTGTTTTGGATGCATATTTTCGATAAAAATTTTATTGCAAGCAACATGAAAACCTAAATCAGAACATGTTCCTCTTGTCACCCTTGATAAAATTAGTAATAGCCACGTAAGATGGGATCTTTTAAATCAGCAGAGAACAGGATTCTCTAGAGTAACAGGTTGCAGCATTAGCTGGCAAACACTATTCTTGGGTCCACAAGTAGAAATGTTGAGTGTAAAACTGTGATTTTACTGTGTTCAGAGCTGATAAATCCTTAGCATTTCAAATTTGGGGCAATGCAAGTTCAAAGGAGTGGTTCAACTTAAAGAGATTCTCAGGGAGAGCAGGAAGCTTTTCAAAGGTCTGGAAAAATCAAACACTGAAAAGAAGATGAAAGGTCTAAGTATATTTAGACTAAGGAAAGTAAAAGACAGTAGCAGTGTTCATATATATAAATCATAGCTTCTAAGGAGTTTATTCCCTTCTCAAAACTCATTTCAGACCAGACATTAAATAATGTAAGGGAAGCTCTGTGTTGGGATGTGCAGCAGTGAGGACTGTGCAGTACTACAGCTGTTTCTTGGGAGGCTGCAGCAACTCCCTGAGATCCACTTCCTCAGAACAGGTTGTAAAGGTGTTTCTTCAGAAATGGTGCAGATATAGCTGACCCAACATTTGCAAAGGAGGTGGGAGTAAAAACTCCCTTCTAATATTGTTCAGCCTCAATTTCTGCTATTTTGGTGATTTTATTATCCAGCTTCATTGAATATATTTTTATGCAGAAAATAAAATAATGAAGTAATTAATTCAGAATGTTGAAGTTAAAGCAAAATTTTTGTAAAAAGTGAAACACAGGACTATGTCCTGGAGATTAACAACACTTTCATTTAAAATTTACAGCAAGTATTTTCAGATTGAAATAATATTTTATCTTCAAATGTTCTAACTTTCCCATAATTATTATATTATTACCCTCTATAATTATTTCATTGCTTGCACACTGGCTTTTTACACATCATATGTGTAAATACCAGTATCAGGCTTCAACAACAAGGTTGATAAATGTAATTTCATGGTGCCAGCTTGGCTTAGTGACAGGTTTAGAAATCTCATGCCAATCCAACTGAATACTACAAAATATAGCTGTGAATTCTTCTTTTTCTTTCTTCAATCTCCTTAAATATTTTACACTGCTCAGTAAGGATGAGACAAATTATAAGTTAATTTTAAGAATTATAATGGATGGCAATTACATCTGTATTATTTCATATTTTCATTATTCTAATTATCCTGACAATAGGCTGATGGTGTTCTGCCTCATTGTTCTCATCACAGTTTGCCAGAGAAGTGCTGTATCAGAATGCTAATTACTTGCCACATCCCCTCTTTGACAGTCGACAGTAAACCTCAACTATCTGATTTTACTGATGTTCAATAGTTTTGTTCAGTGGGTCCATATCACTTTAAAGTGGTAGCAACCCACATGGAAGAACTAAGAATGGACTAGCTATCAAAATACA
Source organism: Pachycephala philippinensis (assembly GCA_013397055.1). Lineage (NCBI taxonomy): Eukaryota > Metazoa > Chordata > Aves > Passeriformes > Pachycephala > Pachycephala philippinensis. The sequence goes on along the minus strand of VWZT01011109.1, from coordinate 247,620 downwards.
GAAAAGGCTGAATCATGCTTTTAAATTTATATCTTTAATATTTTCTTAAATAAGGCATTTCAACTTAAACATATATTTTTAAACTATAAGGTGAAGGATTTACTAGCCCATTTTTAAAATATCCATTCGCAGCTATACTTTAGCTAGGAAATGTATACGTGATCACTGAGGTCCCATATATTTTATCTGATAAATATTCTTTTATAATATTCAACCAACTAAACATCACATGTGCTTTTGATCAAAATTGATCAACCTTTGTCTTGCAATGTATTTCCTCAATAATCAAGCAGATTTTCGTTGGCTAAATTCTGTTTAGAAATATGGTATCTTAGTCAAATATAATTGGTTTATTTAATATTAATATACTCATGTACATAGTCCACAGCTGTATCCATGTCTGGGGTCCCCAGACAAGGAAGGACATGGAACTGTTGGAGTAAGTCCAGAGGAAGGCCACCAAGTTGGTTAGAGGGATGGAGCACCTTTCTGACAAAGACTAAGAGAATTGGATTGTTCAGCCTGTAGAAGAAAAGGCTACAGGGTGACCCAATAGTGTCCTTCCAGTTCCTTAAGGGAGTCTACAAAAAAGCTGGCGAGGGACTTTCTACAAGAGCATGTAGTAACAGGACAAGGGGGAATGGCCTCAAACTGAAAGTAAGGTGAGATTCAATATTAGACAGAAATTCTTTGCTGTGAGGGTGGTGAGGCACTGGAACAGGTTGCCCAGAGAAGTTTTGGATGCCCCATCTCTGGAAGTGTTCAAGGTCAGGTTGGATGAGGCTCTGAGCAACCTGGTCTAGTGGAAGGTATCCCTGCTTATGGCAGGAGGGTTGGACCTAGATGACCTCTAAGGTCCCTTCCAACCCAAACCATTCTATGATTCTATGATATCAATTGCCCAGCATAATTTTGCATATTCATTTCAGCATGCACATAAATGAAGCTGGTGGGTAATCATCCCACTCTGTAAAATACAAATATTCATTTGATTTTAAGTTCACTGTCTTAGACATTCTGGCTTCCTTAAATGTGAGAAGGTGTTTAACTGCTACGCGGTGATGGGGCCCAAAGTATTTAATGAGTCATTTATTCAGTGTGAAAGATAAAAATAAGAAGCTTGTTGCTAATCATCTAACCTTAATTTCTACAATTCTCCAAACTCCCTAGTTCATGAGAAACAAGCTTAACCTTGGAACCAGACTGAAATTAATTGTTGTGGATCAAAAGTCGATTCTGTCTTCGGATGAGAACAAATTAACTGATCTTTATGGAGTGGATTATTGCTGTTTAAAAGAAAAGAGCAGAAAGAAAGGACAAAAAGAAGTGTGCAATTCTTCTTGGATTTGAGAGAAGTTTCTGAATTAATAGAATTGGCACAAAAAAATAAAACTTCCTTGGTACTTTATCAGTATCCTTCTTTTAGAGAAAATTTCAGCATTTCTTATGGGTTTACTAGAGGCTGTTGCCATAAAACAGAGGGGTTGCATAAGAGTGCTGTGTTGAAGAGCTGAATTTGAGACAAGATCAGGATGTTCATCCACTTAATTCAGCCCAAGATACTGTTTTTGATGGAGATAACTTATGAGCCTAAACACTTGGCACAAACATTTAATATTATTAATTTAATATTTTTTGAAAACAGGAAGGAGTTCAGGGCAAAAGAGGAGATATTTACACTTTTACAGATCTGGGTCATAAGCCTGTTCTCCTTCTGTTTCTTGTTCTAACATAATTTACATTGGAATATAACTCAATAGTACTAAATCCAGCCTACTGAAGCATTTCTGCCTGTTGAATCCTGGATATCAGATGAAGCCAAATGTCACAGGAGTACGAATTAGTCATGTTCCTGCACTCATGATCATCATGAACCTGGAAATCTTTGAAGCAGTAGTAGGGAAATAATTCATTTCCCTGGTCCCTTTGTCAGTTAATTCAAATGTCAATGGACAATTAGAGTTTTTGCACTCCAAGGTTCTTCACTATATCAATCTTCATGGTTCTTCAACAGCCTCACCTGACTGAGACTCCAAAAGCTTCCAGACAATTTGTGAATTTTTAATAAAAGAAATTGCCCAAATACTGAAATAATTCACACAACAAAGTTGCGTATCAGCCCAACTGAAGTGACTATGTTTTATAGTCAGTTACCAGCTCCATCCTTTTTCTTAAACAACAATGTTAAATCACCTGTCTTCAAAAGTCTATGAAAACATCGTGACACAGTCACCTAGGAATTTTAATTGTGTGTGTAAAACTCATTGGACCTCAATGATTATCTTTCAGTTTGTTCTATCTTTCACTCTTCCCCATTTATCACGATGTACTTAATAACTCAGAGTAAAACACAGCCCAAATCAAAGTATTCAACATTTTCTACATTTTATTTCTGCTGTGTATCCATCTGTATTGGTAAGGTCACTTTTTATATTCTGAAAACGCAGAAATGCTGAGACATTCACACTACCAAGCTTAATATCTGTGGTGCAACAAAGTTAAAAAGAAATACCAAAACCTCAGAATAAGAAAGCATTCATGATCTTTTGCTTAGATTCTGTTTTGTAGATATCACTTTTTCCTAAGATCCTACTTTTAAAATTCATTTGGGAACTTAACTCACACTTTTCTGGAGTTTGAAATTTTGTGTAAAATTGTCTCAAGCAGTCTTCAAAATATTTTTTTCTGAAGGTGTGAATGATGAGTTATTACTGTGCATGACAACAGCATCAGAAGAAAATGCAAGCACTGTTTATAAATCACTTCATTCCCTAAAACCTGAAAATAAATAATACAAGGCAGTTCAAACAACAGCAACTGAAAGTTGCAGCACTAAATGCAGAATCTTCTGTCAAAATCATTTGAATAGTTTCAGAAATATAGTGATATTTTAATATTTCAGTATTTTAGATACAACTTCAGTGCTACCATTTAGACAACCTAGTCTAAATATGGGGTTTTTAATATAAATTTCTGAAGAAAAGAGAAGATAGACACATTATACAGTCCTACTCTAAGTGTCATTTTCCATTATTTTATGGTTCATTTCACATAATATGCCAAAGAAAAAGTACGCATAGGCTGTTCTTAACAGTGGTGCTATTTCTGTTCTGTGTGTTTGTGTTCTATTTCTCCTTTGCAAAACTGACATAACTATTGCTGTAATTATGGTTGTTTTCTGAGTATTTTAATTGAACACATTCTTGCAACCCTACTCAACTTTGTATTATTTAATCCATTAGATGCTTTAGGCCATTTGTATAAGAAGTCAATTCAACTGTTCTAATGTCTGGAACAAAGCGAGAAATACTTTATTTTAGTTACTGAAGCAAGCCATCACATGCAAATTCCCTTTTTTATTTATGAAGGACTAAGCACATGCATTCCATTCTTTTCTTCTATATAGTAGTAAATGGTTGGCAGTAAGAGTTGGGAGTCTTCAGCAAAGGAAAGTAGGATGTCTTAGGTTAAATATTTTCTCCAGAGTTAGAAGGCTTAAGTGACTCTGACCAGGCATCCTGTTTCACTCCTTGTTATGGCTCCAAGTCTTTTATCCTTCTCTGTACAGATCAACACAAATTTGGCAATGCTTCTTGTTTTATCTTCATGTTTGGATGTCCTAAGCCATATATTAAGGAAAAAAATCTCCCCTCAGAATATACTACAAAGCCTTCATGCAGGGCCAATCATTAAGAGAAACATAACAGTCAGTCAGAAAAAAATATCTTCTTTAGTGAATTTCAAGCAGACACTTTTGAGGTAAGATCTAACTCTAGCTTAGGAAGCAGGCAATTACTAATGGAATGCTGCAATTGAAGGTAATGCTGAACAGCGCTGCTCTCTGTGCTTCTCTGGGGTAATTCCTCTCTGCCATTAGGGAAGGAATCTATTTTACACAAAGAAAAACTTGTTCAGTATCTACTAACGGCTTAATGAGGGGCAGTGAGAGGATGTTATGAGCACTTATCTGTACACAGTAAAAATTGCAGAAAAACAACTTGGTTTAATCCTGATAGCGTGTCTAAAAGTTACTACCTCAGTTGAGAGGCAGACCTTCACTGTTTAGAGCGTGACCACAATCACACTGGATAATGACCATATAATGAAAAGTCAATTTGCATCACAACCTCTCTTTTCATCTGGAAAAGTTTACTCAGAAGAGATAATTTAACAAGACTTTTAATTCTTCTAGGGTCAGAATGTAATCTTGTTCTTATCCTGCTCTTAGACCCTCTTTGCAAAGCGGAAAAAAAAGCTCTCAGTTTCTTAGAGGTGCTGAGAAGAGATAAATAATGACCATTAGTGCCTCTTGGGGAATGCAAACAAATTTATAAAACACGATTAATTGGCTTTTATTCCAATCATTTGTATATTCCTAGGAGGCTTTTTTTTTCAAAATATCACCTTTCTGTTCTGGCCCTACAAAAAAAGAGTAATCACAAGCATTTCGACTAATAGATATGATTGACTAATAACAAATTTTTATTACAATATTTTCCCGATTTTAAAAGTTTTTATTTTATTGAATAAAAAGCCTCATTTTCATTCAATAGAAGTTTCAGTTCTAAGTAATTTCGCCAACAAATAGCTTTAGCACAGCCCTTCAACTAATCATATACCCAAAAACCTTGATTTTCAAGAAAGAAAATTTATTAACCTGA
>VWZT01011109.1:224039-242730 GCA_013397055.1 Pachycephala philippinensis | reverse complement strand
CGGCTCGGCTTGGCCCAGCCCGGTGGGGCCCGGCCCCGCCACCCCTCCCAGCTCAGGGACCAGAAAAGAAGAGAGCGACTTCCCTTCACCAGTGCCCTTTTATATGCAAAATCGTGAGAAGCGATTGGTCTAAAACCCTGTCTATCAACTCAGTCTCTTCAAACCACCACACCTGAGTCCAGTTTTCTCTAATTTCTTGGACCTTATTTATTTCTTCTGAAAGGAGGTGAAATTATTGATCCATATTTCCCAGTGTACCTGCACCCTACCGCAGTAAAATGCTCTGCCTGAAGAAACTGTGCCACAGCTACACTTTTGAAAGGTGCAAGTAACAGAGTGTTAAACTGAAAAAGAAGAAAAAGAAATGCTGACATCCATGAATCACGGTTCACCTAAGAGCAAACATGATAAAATTGTTCACAGGAAATAAAGTGGTACTGAGATTCTGTGTGACATGGCACAGATGAATCATCACTAGACAGAGAGCTTCTGTGCATGTCTGTTCATCAGAAGGGACAGCTGAATAGAGCACACGGTGAGTATAAGGCAATGACATATAGACCTATACATGGAAAAATGAGCTTTGCAATCAAGGCTTGAAGCTCCCTTTGGGGCCATAAAAGAGCTGTTATTTAGCTTTCTTGTGTTATCTTTAAGTGTTCTGGTACAAAATCCTTCTTTTTTTTTTGGGAAGTTCACCTACGCATTAAGATCTCTATGTGAATGATATGAACAATAACATTTATTCAGTTGGTCTTTTCAGATTCTCTGGTATGTTTCATATATTTTAATTTTTTGAGACAAGCAGGTTGCCAAAGTATATTTTCCTCAGTAGCTTCACTTTTATAGTGGCAGCTGGGAACCACAGAAATGTTTTATTCTTTGCTCAGTGTATAACACAGGTGTTATAATATCAACAACATTTTCCACTCACTTGAGAGACCTATGTGAAAGGAAGATGAAAGGCACATTGACTGAGTAGGAAATGTAATGCAATAGAACTAGCTCCAAGCAGAAAATGTAGAGATTTTTCTTCAGTGATTTATGCTTTGAAAAAGAGGGCAGATCAAAAATGTATGGGTTTATATGAGGACAAATTTTACCCAATATACTCATATGACTGTTCTTGCAGCAGTTCGTACTCTGTTGTAACTTTGCTGGTTAACTGGAAATATTTTGAATTAAAGAATAGATTTTATGTTCGTATGTTTATTAAAAAATATATTGCCTCTCAAAAAAAAAGTTAAAATATACTTCTTTCAAAATCAATAATTGAAAAGTCTCACTTTAAATATGCTTGAGTTAAAGAATTTGTGATTCTTCACCATTTTTTGAACCAAACATTGACCAACTCAATGTGGGTATAGAGATAATTTCAACAAAACCAGATCTTTGTGTTCTAAAGGACAAAATTGGTAGATAAGATCTTTCTCAGCATATTATAATGGTTGGCACGTGTCTGCCTTGCTGTTAAAACACTTCTGAAGTCTATGCTATTGAAGTTCTTTGTAAGAGCTACAGAAGAAGTTTGCAAAGAATTAATGATAAAAATACAATTTAGGAATTTATTAGCAAAAATTTATTAAAATAGGTTTGTGGGGGAGGGAATTAAATTTATATGTCAGGTATAAAGTAAATTTTATTTATTGTTATTAAAGGGATTCAGCAGTTACTGAATGTTGCTGAATCAAACATGATGATTGAAAAGAGTTGATGATCATGAGAACTCTTTCAGCTTTACGCAAGAGGAAAGTATTTTTCCAATTTTGTTTACCCTCTGAAATGAACTCTTAAAATGTTCATTCAATCTTTAAAAAAGCAAAAAAACAATATGACAAGCACTAATGCACAGTCAAATTTCATAATTTGCAAATAGATAACAGACTGAAAACAGTTTATCTGGATTATTAAATCAATATATGTGAATAGCGGGTATCCTCACATGGAACATCATGGGATTATGTACTTGTAACAATATTAGATATTCATGGACTCATCAACTTACAAGTTCTAAAAAATCTATTTTGCTGGTTTTAGTTTAAAAATCCACATATAGTCAATGCAGGTCTTACAGTCAACATTAATCCATGGGGTTTAGCATCACAATGCATCCAGTAATCAAAGTCTACAAAAGCTGGTGAAAAGGATTCTTGCTTTCCAGAAAGTCTTGAATCTAACTGTATAGAAGAAACGACATGTTCATGCATGATAGAAACTAACGGTCTTGAAAGTTTAAAAAAATTCTTCAACTGTAGTTATTTTAATTTTTTCCCTTTCTCAGTTTTACAACTCTACAGCAAAAGCTAGCTTTCTAAAAGCCTTCTGAAGTGTCTATGTCATGATATTTATTGTTGGACTGTCTCTGGGTTCAACTATAGGTAACTTACTCTAATAAATAATCAGTCTCCAAGTAAAAAACAGATTCAGTTATTAAAACTGAATACTTGATTGGGTTTAACATTTTTAACATTCTTATATTTAATATTATTTATATTATTATTCTCTCCTCTCAGATGTTTGTGTTCTTGGTTTTTATTACCAGAAGCTACTGTTCATGAGCCTGTAAATGTTTATATACTTATATCAGCCGAAATGTTTTTCATACTGCTGGATGTTATCGCTTAAATGTGCAAACTTAACATTACAATTTAAATCAAGTGTAAACTCTAACAAAAACATAACTCGTAGATTAAAAAAGAGTAAAAATGTCTCTAATATTTTCTTTACAAGCAAACTTAGGTGATTTCTTTTTCTAGCTTATTAATTGGTCCATGATATGCTGCCTTTTACAGGTTTTTTACCATCTGTTTTCTGAAGTTGTTTTAAAACTTCTGTGTCAAGAATTTTGAACCTTTATCAGAAGTGAACACCATGTATATCTTTTCATTTTTGACATCTCTCATTAAAGGAGTTAAAAGAGCTTTTGCACAAACAGTTCTGTCTTTGGAAGCTGAAAATAGATTTCCATCATCTTGAAACCTGAAAATCCAAAAGTTGCTCTTTGGATGTCTCCTGAAAATAAGGACTGATACTATCAGCAAAGGCTACCAACATGTCACAATGTGTTTAATAATCAAAATAAGTTTAAAAGAAGTAAGAAAAAGTCAAACTGCTGTGCATTCTATTTTGGAAGGGTTTGGCGTCATCTATTAAAAAAAAAGAAAAAAGAAAAATCCTGCTTTTCTTTCCTAATGGTCATTTGAAAAGATAAATTCAAACAGTTTTTCATGTTTATACATTGTCAGCTAAAAGCATCTAAGAAGTCTGAGAAAACATCTGGAAATAGGAATTCATAAACTGAGAGAGAAAAAGTAAAAAATTAATAAACAACAAAAAGTAAAAAATCTCTAAGCAAAAAGTCAGCTCTTTAGGTTTCATCAGAGACACTCATGACAGAGTGAAATTAAACTGAGAAGAGATATCTGTATTAGCAAATTTTGGATCACAAATACATTCCAGGTTGTGACTCAGGATAGAGAGCAATATCACTGTAAAGAAATGCACCCATTATTGTAGGTAACTGCCCAGATGGAGAGGAATTCAGGCTGATGGTGGAGAAGCAACAAGCCTTTCAATTCCAGTGAAAGACCTTTTAAGAGAAATAAGCTTTCAGAGCAGTTCTTTTCCTAAGGTAGCCTCAGAAACACAGAAAATGGTGCTCTGTCTTCAGGCCCTCTGTGGGTTGCTCTAGCAGCTGCAAGATGCAAAGAAGTGCAGGGATCATATTGATGCATCAGTACTGCATTATATATTAACTCCAAAAAGAAGTGACATTATTCTGAATTTATAAAAACACTGGATGCTATTTATGGATTAAATTGTTGTTAACACTCTTGTTAAACTGTTTTTAGCCCACATAATTGCAAAGATAGAAAGGTAAGAAATATATGCTATCAACTAGTCTGTTTTGCCTGTCCAAGAAAAAATAGTCCAGAGGAAGATGACTGAAAATTACTAGAAAGAGATAATTTAAGATGTTGTATCTCACAAACAATTAAAATACAGCAGCAGTTCTATGATGATGAGAGAGAGTTGGGGTTCTTCAGCCTGGAGAAGAGAAGGCTCTGAGGAGACCTCATGGTGGCCTTCCAATACTTAAAGTGGGATTTTAAGGAAAAGGAGGAGTGATTTTTACATGGGCAGATGGTGATAGGACAAGGGGGAATGGTTTTAAACTCAAAGAGATTGGGATTAAATGTTAGGAAGGATTAATTGCTCAAAGGGGAGAGAGGCACTAGAACAGGTTGCCCAGAGAAACTGGGGATGCCCCATCCCTGGAAGTGTTCAAGGCCAGCTTGGATGAGGCCCAGAGCAAACTGATTTAGTGGGTGGCATCCCTGCCCATGGCAGGAGGATTGGAACTAAGTGATCTTTAAGGTCCCTTCCAACCCAAGCCTTTCTATAATTCTATGATTCTCTGAAGCTATTTTTAGCTCTAAGTACAAACCAACTTGATCTCCACTTCCTTCTGGTATCACAACAGGATTGTCTTCCCACATTTGCAAATGACATTTAATTTCTGTACACATCTTCCTACACTTACATGCTTTCATGTTATCTTCTATTTACTTTGGAAATAATGCAATGCAAAAATTCTTAAATGCGATATGTATTTGTCATGACTGTTTTCACTAAATTGTTTTCTTTTTCTTTAATCTTGTAATTACAACACTAATTGGACCACTTGTGGATTAAGATATTCCCAAGGTATTTTGTAACAGTATCTTCTCTTTAACAAGGATACTGAATGTCCTCTTGTGGAAATACTTGCTATTATTCTGCTTTAGAAGTTCTTTTCTATTCCAGAGTATGAAAAAATTTAAGGCTGTGTGTACGACAGGCTTAGGTTTTATAATATTAAGCAGTAAATTAGATGTCTAGGATCTCAATACAATGAAGAACTAGATACCTCTGGTATGGAGTCACTGACATAAGCAAAGAAGGTTTTACATTAAACAATAAGAAATGCTGAAAAGCTGATATTCTTTTATCTTTAAGAAGTGTGCCTTCACTGCACTTCAGCTTTAGGAGTGAGCTAAACTTACATGCAGATTTACATACTTCTACCAGTCCAACCAAAGAGATTGACTGTCAACTGACTAAAAGGTATTTATTAAAATCCTTGCAAGGAAAATAAGTTCTTTCATCCATCAGGAGAAAGTTATTAGAGTATGCGGGAATTGTTCAAATCCAGAACTTGCTGATAAGTTTTTTACTAACAAAGTAACTTTTGATACTGTTTTTGAAAAGCATCTCAATAATTGTTAGTACTTCACATGGTAGGAGATCTTTAAATATGTGTTTCTGTGCATGAGCCCATTTATCATAATTTTAAATATTTTAATCTACTTGTCATACTTTAGTGCATAAAAACACAAATTAAAACAGCCTGTTATAGACCTACTGCAGTTATTCTCCATTTAGCTTCGTGCCAGTTTTCATTGTTAATTTTACTTCACCCATAAAAACTGATCTTAAGGAAAATTTTAATCATATAACAACTGGGTCAAGAAGCATTGTATAGAACAGATTAGTATATTTATTTACAAAAATTATAAATGGACTAGCAAATGGTGGGAATAACAAGTTTATAAAGTTATTTGATGGCCATGAGAAGCTGTAGAAAGATCTCTTAATAATTATCACTCTAATGTAGATGGCATTCAGTGCCAAGAAATTACAAGTAAAGTGTACGAGGAAAGAGTATTCTGAAGTAGGTATTGCCTGCTTAGGAAAACCAAAAAAGAAAAATTATGGTAATTCTTTGAAGACAGTTGAATATTGATAAAGTAGTAAGCAAAAAAACCCCACAAATACTGTGCAGTTAATAGAGCAAAACAGAGAATAAAATATGAAACATCATTATGCCAGTACATAAATTAATAACAGATGTAAATATTTGACAGTTAATCTCTGAAAGTAAAGCATATTATTGGAAAGGCATAAATGTGGAGGGCTTTAACTGGAAGGAGATCAGATAGCTTGAGGTATAGTGTGAGTTCCATGCAAATAGAAGTTACACAGACAGATTCTTTGGCCTTGTTTGTCAAAAAAGGGATATATCAAAGTCTGATTTACACAGAGAAGGAGACAAATCAATTATTCCCAGTTTCTCAAAAAGTAGGCAAGAACCAAACTATATTTTCCATGACAGGATGAAAACAAAAGGTGAAATCTAGAGTTCATTATAACGAGACAAGGTAAGCATGGAAAGTTTAAATGGGTTCAAAAACTGATTGTACAAATTCATTGAGGAGATTCAGAGAAACCTTGGTCTCAAGCATTTCAGACACAAATTTTAAAAGGATGTGTCAGAAGTGTAACTGTCTGCTTGCCTTGTCCTGCACTTTTTCCTAGGCATTCACTCATGATTCAGTGTCAGAAATATTGGACACAGTCTCTGAAAGAAAAAATGAAGAAACCTCTTGATACCAGAAATATGTTCTATTTTTATTTATTTAGCCGTGAGTCATCTGCACTGTAATAACTGTTGAGAACTGGCCTCATGGGCTCTTTTAGACACCCCTCAGGATATAAACTTACCTGTTACTTAAGTAAGGATTCGGTTGCTGGGGAGCAGCAAGGACCAGCAGCTCCAGGAGGACTGCTCAATCCCAGCTTGTCCTGTGCCCTCACCAAGGAGCACAGTCCCGTGGGGTATGGGCACAACAGGCAGTGCCAGATATTGGGAACAGGTGCATCAACAGACAAAAAGATGACAAGTGATGACCCAGGTCCAGAGAACATCCAGAGACCCAAGTTCAGAGCGAAGAAGATGAGGTCTGGGACATTAAAGTGAGGTGATGTGACTCAATGTATCTTAGGGAAAGAACTTCAAGCAATGTCAGTTTATCTCCCAGTTCAGGTGTGATAGGTGACAACTCATAGCACGGCCTCAAGTGTTGAGTCTAGATATTAGCTCAGCCCTTTGTGCTTACAGACTTGTGTGTTTCACTCTGCTTTATGCAGAGTCCATTAAAGAACAGAAGGCTGCTTTTCAGTCTTGCAATGTACATATGCTAAGTATTTATCTGAACACCATAAGCATATAGAAAGGTACAAAATCACAGTAGCATTTGACATTGATATAGATTTATTCTGAATTCAAAAATTAATCAAAAAACTTATTCTGCAAACACATGGAGGTATTAGTAAAACTGACACTTCAAAGACTACTGACAGCTAAAATTTAATTTAGTTTCTATAATGTCAAGAATGAGTTGCCTTACATCTAAATAGACCATAAGAAATCATCTTAAACTTGAAGGAAGCCATATGTAATCTTTTTGAGAAGAGGAAATGAAAATCAAATTCTCAATTCTAGTTGAATTGAAACATCCCAGGCAAAGGTGACAGAATAGATAAAACATTTATATTAAAAAATGCCATGTTGCCTGGAGCTTATTGATAAATGTTGCTTTATTAGACTCAGCTATTGCTGAAGATAAATGCATACAACTTTCATTGATTTCCTTCAGCTTACATTTTGATAATCATTCAGAGTACCAGTGACACGTGACATTTCATGCTACTGAGTCAAGTTAGTCTTACTGAGCAGTCATAAAAACTGTAGAATCACTGAATCATTCATACTGGAAGGAACCTTGACAAGTCATCCAATCCACCTTCCTGCTCAAAACAGAGACAGCTTTAAATTCAGACAAGAGATTTAGAACTTTGTTCAGAAGAGCCTTGAGTTACTAAAAGAACTCAGATTTTCTGGGAAACATATGGAAAAGCCTAATAAGTCTGATAGTGATTTTGTTTTGTTTCAGTTTTGTTGGTTTGGTTTGGTTTTCCCTAGCTAGGCTCTCAGAATCTCTTCTGTTTCAATTCATGTCCCCTGTCTCTCATTCTTTCATTGGGTCCCTTAGAAGAAAGCTTGGCTCTATCTCTTTGGTTACCTACTAGTAGGTATCAGAAGGCTGCTATTTACTCTCCCCCTACATTTTTTTTACTTCTTCAGACAAAAAAACCCCTGATCAATTCACAGTAAGGCAGAATAGCATTTCTTAATTTGACCTATTGACAAGTCCTGCCAGCTCAGGAGCTGTTGGCCACCTTTGTTGCCAAGGCACTCCTGGCTCCTGCTCATCCCACTGCCCACAGGCACATCCAGGCTCAGGCAGCCTGCCCCAGCCTGTGCCACTGCTCAGAGCACCACACCTCACTGCAGGCTGCACAGAAGGCCGTGGCTGCCAATTTTCCTGGTGTACTTTCTCCAGTCACTGATGGGGACTGAGCCCCGTGGTGTATTAGCACCACTGTGATTTCAGAATTTAGAAATTTATTATTATTATTATTATTATTATTATTATTATTATTATTATTATTATTATCTTACTTTTTCGTCTTTATTCCTTGTTCTGCCGAAGTTAAATGAAACAAAGCATGTACACATACGCACACATAAAATACTTCTTAATTTGACTTTCAAAACCCTAAGTTTGTATTTTTAAAGCAGCCATTAACATTTTTTGTTACCATCGTTCTACTAAGTGTAATAAAATGTGTGCCTCACCGGAAGAAGTGCAGAAAAAAGACAAATTGCTGCTTAAAATAACAAGGTATCTGAGAAAAAATTGCCCCAAAATCTCTTGATGAAATGTTATGTCTAGTCAGGAAAATGGTAAAACTCCTGTTAACTCTGATGATAATCATGATTCCACTTCATCCCACCACGTAAGGCCTGTGTCAACTCTTTATCACAGTAAAATATTATCTTGGGAAGCAGCCAGTGGACAATTTTTTCTGCCTAATGCTGATAGTGAAGGACTCAATAATCTAACCTAAACAATGTCCTCACATAATGAGAAGCAGCTGGACCTTGTGAAAAGGAGCCTGTACTTCAAAAGCAGCCTTCCTTAATGCAGAAGTCATGTCCCTGTACCTGTCCTGAGTATGTTTTCTGAAAACAGCAAGTACTAAAAGCTCAAGAGGAGAAGGCTGAAACATTTTCAGTTTAAAAAAAGAAACTTGACCGCCAGGAAACGACACTAGTTTAAGGTCAAAGTTTCTGTATAAAATCTAGTTATTTTTGTTGATGTGTTTTGAAGTATTTTTACAAATATACTTTATTATTACAGGCTTTGAACACATGTATTTGTTTATATAGATGATAACATTCATATTAATGCTGGAAGAAGGAAAAAATATCAAAGTCAAGATAAAAATTTTTTAAAAAATAATCAGAAAAGAACAAGCTATAAATCAAACATTTTCCTGTGATGATTTACCAGATAACAGGCAGAAATGTAACTTCACTTCCCATTTGGCATCCATATTTCCTGTTAAGCAGCTAACCACTTTTGCATAACCTCAGAGGTTCATCATTCTTTGTGAGTCCTTTTCCCTTTGGCAGTAGTTATCTATTATTGCTGCTACAATCTGTATAACTAAAGAGACTCTGATGACACAGCTGCTGCAGGAAAAGGTGGCTGCAGCGATTATGTTAATGAGATCACTAATTTCTTGCATAAACATAGCTTAAAGCTTTTCTGCTGCTTCATGAGGCACTAGCTGGGTTGATAAAATATCTTGAACAAAATATAAAAATGTTATTAACTCAGTTGTTATTTATTTGTATTTCAGTAGCACCTACAACCCACAATAAGCTGAGACTTCAGCCAAAAATATCCTGTTTCCCTATAAAAACCTATATAATCAGACAACAGAACTTTAGTCTCTCCCTCTATGTGCTCTTCTAACCCTCTACCTCACTCTTATAAAACTTCCAGCTGAGGTCCCCAGTCCAAAAAAGACATAGACCAGTTGGAACGGGTCCAGAGGAGAGCCATGAACATTATCAGAGGGCTGCAGCACCTCTCGTGTGAAGAAAGGTTGAGAGTTGCCATTGTTCATCTTGGAGAAGAGAAGGCTCCAGAGAATTTTGCGGGCTTTCAATATATAAAGGGAATTATAAAAAAGGCCGAGAAAGACCTTTTACAAGGACCTACAGTGATAGGACAAGGTGCAATGGTTTTGTTCTGAAGGAGGGTAGATTGAATATAAGGAAGACATTTTTTACAATAACAATGGTGAGACACTGGAACACGTTGCCCAGACAAGTCGCTCCATCTTTGAAATTGTTTAATATGAGGTTTGACAATACTCTGAGCAACCTGGTCTAGCAGAAGGCATCCCTGTTCATGGCAGGGGGGTTGGAACTAAATGAACTTTATGGTCCCTTTCAAACCAAAGAGTTCTATGATTCTATGATGCTATAAAAGAGAGATAAGAGACCACAAGGAAATAGAGATATAATGATCTTATGTACCTAAATACATCATTGTCCTGGGGTGACTGTATGATGCTGTATTCCCTATTGTCTGCCCTATGCCAGACATGAATCCTGTGCCTTCCTGTGTCTTTAAGCTGTTTCTCAGGGGAGGGAGGAGAGAAGCCAGGAGAATTTTTCAGAGCAGTTTGTGATCAAGGACACACACACTCCCCCACATTGCTGCTGCTACAGAGCCGAGGAAAGCGCCTTCCTGTTTTTTCCCAGCTCTCGGCTCCTTTTCTCAGGAGAGAGACGGAGAGTTAAAACTCTTTGCTTTTTAGCTATCCTGCTAGCTGAGGCAAGAACTATTCTTGGGACTGTTCTGTTCCAGTCCGGAACAACATCACTGGGAGGTCCTACACCGCAGCCCAGAGGGGTCCACACCGAACCCCAGCTCCAGAGAGGGAAGAGTCACACCTACAAAGAACTCTGAATCTTCCTAAGTCTTCTCCACAGTGAGAGGTTTTATTATTTAACATTATTAATTCATTTTTCCGTGCCTGCGTGCACTTCGCTTGTTAAATAAATAGGTTTTTTTTCACTTTCCTCTGAGGAATTTCTTTCCAAACCTGGTGGGGGAGGGGCTGCTGAAATCTGCCTTCTAACAGAGGGACGTTCATTTCGGACATTTTCCTCCAAATTTGTCTCAAACTAGGACAACCATTTAACAGACCATCAATAAAATGTTGGAAGCCTCTTCACTCCTAAATTTATCATATAATAGGGAAAAATATTTGTTTCAACATTAACAAAAGGAAAGATACATTTTAGTATATAAGGGGGTCAGTTTTCCTGACCATAAAAGCTTAATTCCTCGGCCCATGAGATATTCACCATCTGTTCCATCAATCAAGATGCAGGAGAGATCTAGGATTAGTTCATACATGTGCTGACTCTGAGACTTGACAATTTATTTTTTCATTTCTGCAGATAATATCAACTTTTGTGGTTAATTACCTCCCGCAGACAAGGCCTTGTGTTGCCATCAGTCCATGGGACCACTGCAGATACATACACGGGCAGGTGTTGTAATTCCTACTTTAAAGCCTTTGTTGGCCTAAAGTTGGCCACATAGAGACATAGTTTGCATATTCTTGAGGTTCATCTTTTTTGATGACAAGAGTTTGCCAGGATTTTTGCCATTGACTATAAATAGAAGCTCAATTTGGAGAGTTGAAATGTGTCTCAAGCTTGGTGATTTGATAGCCATATCTGCCTTTTAACAAGGGGCTTTGGGTTTTTTGTAAGACCAGTTACCTGTTAGTATTGTTGATATATTCACATTCAAAACACAGACTTAGCCTAAGTTCCTTGGAAGACGGCAGCAGTCACAGCAACAGACTAATAACTTACCAGTCTCATCTGTAGACAAGACTGCCAAATCTTTAGAACTTTTACAGTAATATCCCTTCCAATAAAGCTTTTTAAAAAATGGGCAGGAAGCCATGATAGTTCAGCCATAGCCTGTCCTCAGCTAGAAATGTGACTTGGGTAGACAGCACTCATGGTGGGCCTTTTGCATATTTTGAAAATGCACACTGTGATGTATTTGCAGAGCACATCAGAAATTTACAGAGCAAGTGTGACAAGCATGGATAACTGAAGGCAATGTCCATATCCAAAGATGAGCCCAAACAGAGATGGAAATCTTTATTTTGGCAACTGCTGATACTTGTACTTCTAAAAGTTTTTAGGCTTACATTATACAACGTGTAAACACAAACATGTGTATAGACATAATTCGGGGGGTACCATTACCACAGCGTCTCTTCTAGTAGTGACTCTTTTCTACGTTCTACCTGCACTTAGGGTTTGGCTTTCAAAGGCTTCAGTCTGGCTCTTCCAAGAAAAGATGTGGGGTTTTCATTGTGTAACAGACTGCCACAAGATTTGTGTAGCCGCTTTAGAACCAGTAAAGTGAGGAAGACATATACATAATGTCCAGTCTCAAGGTAAATATGGAAAAATGAGAAGAAAAGTAACAACATAGTGTGATCTCAAACAACTGAAAAATATTCTAGTAAAGAAAAAAACACTATAAACAAAGAGAATAAGCAAATCAGAATACTTGGTTTGTTTTTAAATTAGTTTTTTTAAGACTGAGGTTGTTCAGAGATACCCTAGGTACTTCTGAATAAAGTAGTTTGAGTGTTGAAGAATATCTGTGCTTCATGGTGTTTTTCCAAAGTTGTTTTACCCCATTTCTCATAGATCCCCATGGGAAGACTGCCACACTACAATATTAGTCAACATCCGAACTAAGTTGTTAAGAGCTAGGCCAGGCTGTTCTCTTTTACTCTGTACTGGTCTGTGGTGATGTCTTTCCTTAGGTATTTAATAATTAATTTCTTGGCTAGCTTCAGCATTTCAACCATTAGTGAGCCCCCTGGAACTAACTATATGTTACTATCTCCATGCATGCTGCACTCTTCTTTCAAATTTATTTCAAAACATGTTTCAAAAGCAATTTATGCTGGATTGTTTTCAAGCTCCTTTTAGACACAGCTTCTTCAGTCTGAAGGATTGTTAGGTCTGATTTTACACGGAGAGTCCCTGTACAACATGCTTGAATATTCATTTCCATTGTATTTTGAGAATGAAATATTCTCAAAAATATATTTTTGCTGTAATTTTTGCTGTAAAGTTATGTGTCCTGTTAGAAATACAAGTTGAATGACAGAATCTCCCACTGGTAAAAAAGCAACTCTACAGTACTTCAATACTTTACTGAACATTCAGTCTTCACAAGATACTACAAGTAACCTTTCACCCAACTGCTCATTTAGTTTTAGGTTATGCAACCCTTGCAGTAAATTCACATGCACAACTGCAAAATACTCCTATAATGCGAATTGAAAATTGCACAGTTGAGAAACAAATATATTCTGATAAAATACACCATTCAAGCTTCTGGAAGCATCTAAAATATAGAAATATAACTAAAAAATTTAATAGTAGCATATTATTCGCTGACTTCGGTAGGTCTGATAATGTGAGGCCAGAAAGAAAGGCAGACAGTCTGAAGCGTAAATTCTTCAAGTAAAATAACAGTTTGCTGCTTTTACATAAGCCTATTTCCTTGCAATTTACTGGAAATTATATGCTCTCTGGTTACTGCAGCAGCAGAGCAGACTTTGCAGTGGCAAGGCAATGTGATTTATGAATTTGATGTTGTTACAGTTGGTGGGTTCATGCTTTCCAAAAGTTGTCTTAATAGCCCAGATCGGTCATTAAAAGTCAAAAATTGCAACAAAAAGAACTAGAGAAACTTAATCTCTATATGGAAATAAACTGATATGCCCTACAGGTTAAACCATTAAACACCTGGATTACCCCTAAAAAGAAAATATAACTTTTTGGTTTGGGTCTATATCTCTGAAAATTCCAGTTAAAAAACCCCAAACAAACATGGAAAGGCACATGATTTCTTTAGAGAATCCTATTGTGCTATTGACCACAGATCCTGCACTCTTTCTGGATGTAGTGTGTTGACACTGACTGGATGCCAGGTGCTCACCAAAGCCTCTCTATCACTCCCTTCCACAGCTGGACAGGGGACAGAAAATATAACAGAAGACTCGTTGGTCAAGATAAGGACATGGAGGTCATTCACCACTTCACCACTCACCACCCACTGTCATGGGCACCTCTTGTAGGAGACCATCCTCCATGGATTTCTCCTGTGTAGGCCCCTTTCTCTGGCTCCAGTTCCTCAAGAACTGCTCCACTGTGAGCTTCCCACAGGGTCACAGTCTTCTTTGGGCACCCTCCTGCTCTGGTGTGAGGTGTCCTACAGGCTGCAGGTGGATCTCTGCTCCACTGGGGATCTCCATGGGCTGCAAGTGGATATCTGGTCCAACACGGACATCCACAGGCTGCAGGGGGACAGCCTGCCTCACCATGGTTTTTGTCACAGACTGCAGCATCTGGAGAACCTCCTCCTCCATCCTAATATTTGGCATTTGTATTTTTATTATTTTAGATACACAGCCATGTCTCTTTCAAAGTATTCCTTATTTTTCCACTGATGTTTTATCCTCTTAAAGTTTCTATCAAGATCTGTACAACAAAACATTCAGAGAACTCATTGGGAATCTGGTCAGAACCTGTTGCTGTTGTGCCTGAAATAGCCAAAGTTCTGATGTAATGCAAGGTGACATAAACAAACTGCCAGAGCAGCATTCCCTTCTAACGACAGCTCAGTGACTGAGCATCTGAATCTATGGCTCAATTTTATCTGTCTAAAGGTAATTCAGGAAACACTAACTGCTGTTCAGATGCACACTTATTATGGAATGTTTTAATTACTATTAATTATAATTATTAATTTCCAAACTTCTCTTTGTTTTCCAGAATTGTTGGAATTGTCTGAAATAAGCCAACCTCCTCTGGAAAGTCTGTGTGCTTCTTTCAGCTCAAATCAAAATCTTTTGCTGGCTGGTTTCCGCTGGGCACCAGATATGAAACTGTTGATCCTTCTGTACTTTCATTAAAGGAATGTGGTTTATGTTTTCTCTTCCTTTGACAGAGGACAAGAAAGTCACTTTATCACAAGGATCTTGACTTCAGTAGACCCCAACTCATTTTGATATCAAATTCTCTTTTATTTAGGCAATTTATAGCATTGGCATTTTTTCTGACCAAAGCACAAAAACAGGAACAGAAATTCAGCCTAACACAGATATAATTTCTATTTTTACTTATGTATAAAATTTTATCCTTCGTATTTTACATTTCACAATGAGTGGCTTGGTAAATTTTTGCACTTTAGACAATTAAACATAAGTTTGATACATATAAAGCTGCCAGCCAGCTTGGCCTGGTCTGGAAAATCACGTATCAGACTCAATTGCTTAAAACTAGAGTTTTGAGTACTTCCTTCTATTTATTCAGGCTTGCTAATGCCTTCTTTTTTCATCTACCTTCATTTACAGAATTTATGTTTTACTGTACAAACATTCTGTTTGTATTTTAGGCATTCTTACTGAGATACACATATACTCATCTACAATTTATAGACATAAATCAATGAAGAATCTGAGATTATTGAAGTGTACTTTCAATACATATATTTAGAGATATTGAATACAACACCTGATCTAAAAACCAGTATTTTTAAGTAGGTTTTTGCTTACATTTCCTTAGTTCCTTTCTGCTACTTAAATTTGATTTGTGGGCCCTGAAGGTGCTATTCTACAATTTCAGAATCACTACGGGTTTCAACATTCCTATGGGAGAGTTCAAGGTATTTTCCACTGTCTCCTCCCTTCTACTGGCTCAGTCCTGAGCTATATGAGATTTTATTTCAGGGAAAACTGAAATAAACAGATTCTGTCATTTAGGATCATAAAATTCCTATTTTGTCCGATTTATAAAGACAGCTGCATTTAAAAAAAAAGTTGAAGTTCCAAAGCAGTATCTTTACATCTAGATTATTAACTAGTATGATTAGCAATTTTTCCAGCTGAGACTGTTTCCCTCCCTATTAAATAATTGAACATTCAATAGGACTGAGAAAGAGAAGGAGAAATTGCAAACCTGATTGTACAGCTTGTTGTTTGGTGTTCTCCTTTGGGATACAGAAAAGTCAGGTTACAAGTTTCTGCTTCAAAATCTGGTTTAATTATTTATACAAGGAGAAATAGGTTCAATTGTATACCGAGAGGAGTTCACACTAGGATATCCAATATCTTGATGATTAGGGTACTCCCACGGGGTGCTGGAAACCTCTCTTACCATTCCTATGCCAGTGAATACTTAATAATTTATACACAGTAAAATTACTTCAAGACAATCTCACAAAAGATGATCCAGTACCTCAAAGATTAGAATACTTATTTGCAATTGAAAAAGACCTGATTTCAACCTTCTCATCAAATCAGAACACCAAATAAAGAAGCACAAATGTTTGGAAACAGATTCCTCTCTCCTAATGCTTTGAACTCTGGACTGCAGAGTAAAATAAAGATTGTTTATGGAACAGAGGATTTGTGAGACAGCTGAACTGGAACTGGATTTTTTTTTCCTGAAGAGGATACTTTATTGTGAATATATAATATCAAGAGTTCTTGATACCTGTCTTAAAGTGCTCCCATATCTTGACACTTTCATTTTGTGACCAGGTGTTAGCTTTTGTGAATCTTACTTGTAGACACCTGGTTTCCTATACTGTGCATAAGAAGTCTGGCCTTTAAATTTGGAACCCAAGCTTATAGCAGATTGCAGTGTGCCTCAAGGTTAGAAATGCTAAAATCCAAAACTAATCAACTTCATTTCTATGCACAGAGAAAATATTCGTTTGTATCCAAATTGCTTGTACACCTATACCACAGATGAAACAAGGCTACTTCAAAATATGTAGCAGTACAGATGAATTCCAGTTGGCCCCCAAAAGAACATTTTACTTAAATCTATTCTCTGTGTAATGATAGGGAAATGTTTAGCAACTAAAAGTTCTTAAAAGATTTTATGAAAATAGGAGTAACTTATAGAAAAGCTATGCTTTATCTGACATGCTATGGCTTACTTAATCCTTATAGCCTTTATAATGTGGATTTATTTATATATTATTTGCATATTTATATATGCATCTACAAGTATTCATTAGCATAAAAGGTAAATAAAAGCACCAATAGCCTTGTTAAACATTGGAAAACAAAATAAAGAAAAAAACCTTCTTCTTGACTAAAGGTGAAATACATTTCTTTCTCTAAAGAATATTAGCTTCTAAATGTCAAATTCATAGTATGTATGAGTCAATAACAGTCAGGTAATTGTGTAGTCCAAAAACATGCTTATTCCCCTTGAATACTTATATTACTTAAATATACATAAGGTCTATAAATTTCTCGGATTATCTAAATAAAGCTATTCAATAAGCACTCAAAGCAAAATAGGAAAAATGGAAACTTTGAGCACTATCAGAGTGAAAAAAATGACTGCAATTTCAGAGAAGACCTGGGATTTTACTTTACATTACTGTTACAGAAAAAAATGAACTTGCACAGCAAACTATTATTCTAAATGATCACTATCATTATCATTGTAAATAATAAAAGGAATAATAAATATAAAATGTGCATCATAATTTTATTTCTAGTATATGTATCTGAAACTCCTAAGTGAAAGAGAAACTGTTTAGAAGAGACTGCCAATTTTAATACCTCCCCTGAGCAATGAAATTATTTACTCAACAACAATAAAATATGAAATTTATCACCATGAAACAAAATGTATAATCTACACTGTGCAGGGAGATAATTGTAGTAGTAATAATAGTAATAGTAGTAATAATGTTGCCATCTATAAAATACATTTTCCCCATACAATCACCAAAACAAAAATCTGTAACACTTGCTTACAGGGTATAAAAGTGCTTTAATTTAACATATTTTTCCCTTTTATATGCCTATTGTATTATGTCGTAGAAAGCGTGTAACTCATTTTCTTTCCAATTGGTCTGTCACACCATTTTCAAACTGCATGTATACCTCAGGCTTTGATCAGCACAAAGGTAAAAATTAAACTGGAGTACACAAATAATTAAAGGTGGATGTGATCCCAATGCACACTATGATCACATCAATTTTCAAAGAAAGCTGTGTCATAACATATTTAGAGTGCTCTCATTTAAAGCTTTTACTGTGTGACCTCCTCTCCATCCAGGAGCTATTCATTTTAGTGTCACTTGCCGGGCAAACAGAAATTGAAATACCTAAAACTCCTATTTGTACATCTGACCAATATGTGTCCAGAACAACCAGCAAAGGGTTTTCTGAACTGAACACATTCAGTGTGAAACTGCCTAGAACTAATTGACGAAGATGAGGGTAAATATTGGCATATTATGGCCTTTTATTAGTAGACCCAGGCAGCCAAATCTATTGCTTTCTGCATTCTCGAGATGTGAAAAAATCCCCTGAAACTGTGTCTGTTTCTTTTAAACTTTTGAATAGAGTTTGAATTGAGTTAAAATATGGTCAGTAGTTCATATTGCCCTTACTTAAACCCTTAATCTTACACAAAACTTGAAGGGAGATTTATATCCAGTAATTGTTAACTATGTAAAAACCAGCATGTACTCAGTATTAGTCAGATAAATCACCTTTTTAGCTCCCTTCAGAACTTCACAAATAGACCTGCTAGGGTCTCATGATTTCCCAACCATCCTCTGCTACCAAAAAGACTGTTGTGGTTTGACACTGGCCCAACGCCAGGCACCCACCAGAGCCACTCACTCACCCTTCCCTGCCACAGCTGGGCAGAGGAGGGAAAAGGAAAAAAAATTAACAAACGCTTCATGAGTGAGATAAGGACTGGGAGAAACACTTCAAGGGCGAAACAGGCTCAACTGAAGTTGTGAACTGAATTTATTATTAACAGAATCAGAGAAGGATAATGAGAAGTAAAATA
>VWZT01011109.1:123368-223678 GCA_013397055.1 Pachycephala philippinensis | reverse complement strand
GGATCTCTGCGTTCCCCGTGGATCCCCACGGGCTGCGGGTGGATCTCTGCGTTCCCCGTGGGCCCAGGGGCTGCAGGGGCACAGCTGCTCCACCATGGGCTGCACCACGGCCTGCAGGGGAATCTCGGCTCCGGCACCTGGAGCACCTCCTCCCCCTCCTTCTCCACTGACCTTGGTGTCTCCATGTTGTTTTCCCTCATATGCTCTCACCTCCTCTTCTCTGACTGACTAGACTCCAAAACCTTGTGACTTTGTTTTGATTTTCTTCTTAAATATGTCATCACAGAGGTATTTCCAACCTTTCTCATTGGCCCAGTTCTGGCCAGCAGCATGTCCATCTTCCAGAGTCATCAGCCATTGGCTCTGCTGGACATGGTGGGAAGCTTCCAGCACCTTCCTCACAGGAGCCGTCTTTGTGGTCCCCCTGCTACCTGAAACCAGGCTGTGCTAAACCAATACCTAGGGCAAGACCTTTGTGATGTCTTTTGTACAGCTCAAGATTGATGTCAGTTGTTACTTTATGGAGAAGAAGGTGTTCAATAAGCCATTTCTACCTTAAGAAAGAGACTATAGTAGATCAAAAATTTCAAATACCAAATACCATAGTTTCAAATTAAGACTTGCGATGAATGATGATCTTCCTTTCTTCCTTCCTTCTTCCTACCTTGATCCAATCCCACATCATTCTTCCATCACAAAATTAATTTTACTATGATTCTATCTACTTGGTCACCTTGTCTCCAGAGAAGTCTTGAAACTCTCTGAGATATGAGAGCTCACTGTGCCTGACAGATTTCCTCTAGAATTCCTCAGTAAAGCTATGTCTACGGCTTACCTTGGTTGGGGAGTACTATTAAACAGCTGTTGAAAGATAAGCATAGCCAAGTTTCTTTCCTGGCAAAAGCAGGTTATAAAATCCTTATGCTGAGTCGAGGTTAGTTGTGCTGAGCGTTGTCTCTGCTCTCCTATCAGGCAGCATAGACAAGTAAAGAATAAGACCTAATGACAAACCTGGAAATATAAACAGAACTTTTCAATCAAAAATATAAAAATCAAAAATATAGATTTTTTCCTATGACAGAATATTCTGGGTAAAATATTTTGGCATTGGGCAGGTAGTTAATATGAAATTCCGTTTATAAGAAGCACAGTTTGGAAAGTGAGCATCATTTGGAAATAAGAGCATCCTTATTTTTTTGTGGCTTATGATGTAAAGCATGGGAGAAAACCAGTCCTTTACTTTCTCAGGTTAAGGAAAGGGCAGATCTTCATCAAGAAAAACCTGCTTATCTCTGTGGTTTGCGAGAGACAGGCTATTAATGGTGTTTAACAATCCCAATCATGTTAATTCTTTAAACCGTCCAATAGAAAATGTACTTAACATCTTCAAGTAAAGTATATGGGAAGCTATTATTCAATAAGAATTGATGTCCAATACACAGTTCAAACAGCGGTTTGAACCTGAGTTTGAGATTTTGATTTTTTCACTTGGGAGAAGTTTTTTTGCATCAGTAAATTGATGAAGTCATCAATTTAAAAAGAAAATGAGAGGGGAAAATGGGAATTAAACAAAGCAAGCTCTGGTCTAAGAGGTAAGATTAAAAAAAAAATAAAATAAAAGAGAATTTGTAGAGTATTTAACAAAACTGTTTCCTATTTTAACTGTTTTCTAAATTATTGTCCTAAACAATTCCTCTAAAAATTTTAGAGTTTGCGCAGCATACTCACGCTGTGATATATACACACAGACTGAAAGTCACAAAAATATTGCAATGAAGAATCTTAAGCTCTGTGATGCATTTTATTATTAAATTATACAGGAAGTTTAAATGCACAGGAGGAATACTAAAATTAGTGGGTTTTAACTCTAATGAATTATATATTGATTGTGTTATGAAAGTTAAGGAGACATCTTTGTTCCAGGAAAACCTACATGAAGGCATGCTGAATGATATCTTCAATCGTAATTTCGGAAATATTCTGAAATTCTTCTCATCATATGAATGTTTAACTGTTTCAATCGTGCAATCTCTCTATTTAGAGATCAGCATACAGAATATCCTTCCTTGTGTCTGGAGAGAAGTATCATCATTGCAGCTGCTACAGCTCTTTGTGCTTCACTGGGCTTCAAAAGACCAAATGTTGCACCCATGTAAACATTACAGATTGATAAATGAATGACAACCACAGTTATGTAAGTGCTTAACAATAAATTGTTTCACAAGAGCATCGTGTATTTTGAAGAAGTTGCGCATTTTTTTAGGTGTGAGGGTTACTAGCGAATAAGACTGGCAGAATTCACCCAAAAGATCTCCTGAGACAGCTTTGCAAATGAGACACGATCATATTGCATCTACCTTGCAGATGGCTACAGTGTGAAGTGCTAAACCAATGTCTAACAAGGTTAGTACTAGAATATGTATCACATAGCATTTTATATTGCTGAATACATGTACTATAATAAAACCAACTTAAAACTCCCTATAGAATCAGTGAAGACAAAGAGACTAGGTAATCCCATCTACTTCAGGCGTTTAATTTAGGGTATAAACTACCTTGTAAATCTTCCTTGCTCTCCAGCAACTACAGAGGAAGTTTCCACCACTAGATCAGATGGGAAACTTAACATTTAGGCAGATAAAGTTGTTTCATGATCTCTGTCACAGAGTTTTTAAGTTCTTCTTTGATGCAGTAGCCAAAATGTAGTACTAGATCGCCATTTGTGTTTTTATGTTTACTAACTGAATATGGAATGGAAAATTGTTTGGCATTTAGGATGAAATGAGATTGAAACAATGCATTTGTGTTTTATTTGATAATTCATCTCATGTATCAGTAACATTTTGTTTTAACAATATTATATAGCTCTATATAAGATAAATTTCTGTAATTCTGACCTATTTTCTTATCCCAGTCATTTAAGAACCACTATGAAGAAGGAGAGTGTGCTATAAAAATACATTTTTGTAAGTGTGTTTTCTGTGTCAAATCAAGGCTTTTGGCATGTCTCATGTGTCCAGTGTAAGTGTTACCTGTCAGCGTGAGAACTGAATCAAAATCAGCAGGAAACTGAAAACTTGCAATAAGAAACACTGTCAGGAACAAAGGAAACCAATAACAATTGACGAGTAGCTAATGAAAATGGATGGGAAAAAGGAGAAGAAAGAATTGACAAAAGAAGACTGCTCATACTAAGGATAAATAATGAAGTAGCATTGTTTATCTTCATTTGGCTACCCATCTTAAAGGATAAACCCCCAAAGTTGACATTGTAAAGAAAGAGAAAATATGAACCCTTTCTAAACTTGCTCTGTATGCAAGTTGACTCCTGTTGTGGAATCTTCTACTGTCTCTCTTCTTTTTCCACGTTAAAAGTTATTTTTTCCACATGTGTTACAGACACCTCCTCAAAAAACAAACAAAAAAAGCCCCCCAAAAACCCCCAAAAAACAAACAACAACAACAACAAAAAAAAAACCAAGCAAAAAACCCCCAAGCTAAATAACTAAACAAACATGAAGCCTTTCTGTATTTGTTTTGTATTGTGCAGATAAAAAAAAAATGGTAGTTTAACTCAAGAATAATTTTGTAAATTTCCTTTTATCTATTCCATTTTTAAAATTTCTCACCTCTCTGATCTTTCTAAACCTTACGATTATAATAATGAAAAAATACGTTTTCTTTGTCTTCTAAACTGAGCATATTCTTCCAAACATCTCATTTAGCAATTGTTCAGTTACTTTATCCGCAGAAAAATCTGCAATTTTGCTTTTCCTTGGTTTATAATTTTATGGCTGCCAAAGTTCAGTAGAAGAGGCAGACAATTAAATCCCATAGTTTTATAATCTGCCAGCTGCAGTAGACTTACTCTAGTACCTTTTTGTTATTGCTGTGCTCTTACTCTTCTTTCCTGATTTTAAATGATCTATTTAATGATCACACAATCTATGATCACACAATCTATGATCACACAAAGTAAGACATTTGAAACGTTTGAAATATGTCACCTGTTCCTCAAATATATGTAAGGCAAAAAAGTGCATTGTGAACTAATATTCCTTGAGAAACAGGGCATCTTCCTTTAATTACTCTAAAAATGTAATCATTGCATTGACAGGAAAATGCCACTGCCTAGGATTTACGATCCAGAGCTAAAGACGTACTAGATAGATCTCAGTGGTTTATGCTAGGTGAAAACTAGGTCCAAAAATTGGATTAATCAAGACTTTTTCTCTAAAAACCTTAAGGGTCTTGTCCCTTGTGCTGGTTTTGGCTGGGATAGAGTTCATTCTCCTCATAATAGCTACTATGGTCTACCCGGGGAATGAGTGAATGTCTGAGTATTTCCTGGTTGTCAGTTGGGGTTAAACCATGATATCTTGGACAACTCAAAAATTAACCAAGTTTGTCCATTAACTGTTTTTCAGGCCATAATAACCACCAAAAAATGCTTCTGCTTAATACAGGATAGATCTCTGTTCCCAGAGGAAATCTGAAATCACAAAATAAGTTATTTTTGACATACTGGGAATATGTTATCAGGTATTATCAAATCTTGTTTAGAATCACTTTAAAAAGTAAAAATAAGCACTTTTTAAAATATGAGTGCTCTTGAGTTATGATTCATCTCACCTAGACTTTGCTATTAAATTCACACATTTTTTGTTCCTAGTGCCACAATGTAGGTTATTCTAGTCCCTCAAGAAGTTACCTTCAAAAGATCATCCTACCAAAGACACATAGCTTAGGAAAGTATGACTCACACTCTGGAAGTACCTGTGTTGCTTTGTCTACTTTGGAAGGAAGACAGACAAGCAGCTGACACAACAATGCAAAGGCTAAAGATGTGACACGAGTGCTGTTTCCAGTGGCTTTTCTACCTTCCCATGAGAATCAGAATTTTAAAAAATCTAGTTTTTTAGACTATATACACATACATGGGTCAACCCTTGGAAATTGATCTGTCTTGATTTTAAATTCACTCTGGATGGATCGTTAGTTAATTTAAATTTAATTTAACATTTAATGTTAATGCTTGCAACTTCTGACTTTTCAATACATAGATTTCTTCTTCCTCAGATTCAGAAATGTATGTCCTGATCATTCATGTTCAGCTGTCAATAATGCAATTTTGTCCTAGATTTATGCTTCAAGGTTTAGTGTTTCATTCATTTGCTCATGACTTCCATTGCATTTTATGGTAACTGCTGCTGTTTTTTTAAGATAGTAATCATTTATATCACATCATCTGGCATTATTTGAAGAAGATAATACTATTAATATGGCAAGTGACAGTCTGCTAGCAGTACTTGAATGAAAACTGATTTCTTACTTTATTTCTGAAAGATAACTCTAGGTTTTTCTTGATGACAATAAATCAAAATATTTCAAGAAATCCATGAAAAGATTGTACTGTAAAAACTTTATAAAACCCAGCACAAACAGTTTGCAGTTTTCCTGAGTCAAAATAGTCTTCTGGTTCTATTCTGATCTACTGTATCAAGACAATAAAATCTCACCCAGAAATTCCCTCATTCAGCCACTATCTTCTGCTTAGCTTTAGGGCATAGCTTTATGACATACAGCTTGGATTTAATGCGGTCTGACTTACAACAAAACAAAACAAAGCAAAACCCCAAAGATATTTAACTTTAGACTGAACTTTAGGGATAAAATCATTAATTCAGTGGAATGAATTGGACTTTTGCCACTGATGCCTTTCAGATTAGTATATCTACAGAGAAGATTTTGACATGCATAAAACCATGTCCCAAGCCTGGGAATCAAATGATGAAACTTTTATGGTGTAATCAGATTGGTTCAAAGAGCTGCTTTCTACTTCCTTCCAATTTATATACCGAAGACATACTGATAATTCTGCTGTAGTACCCTCATAATCACTGGAAGTTTATTATATAATGAAAATTAACAGTGGCTTTTAAAGCTCTGCAGATGAACATCAGTTTTGATCAGCCAAGCTACGCAAGAAATGCTGAATCCTGAGCTGTCACAAAACATAGATAGATGTATCCTAGCTCCCTATTTTAGCTCTTGCCTCATATATTTACTTCAAACAAGCAACATGGCAAGGGCAAGTGGGTATAAAGAGATAAGAAGAAAGCAAAGTTGCTTATCAATGTAGGATCTGTACGCAAATATTCTGTTGTGTTACAGAATCTCAAAAGTATTTTCATAAGTCAATGCTGTCAAGAAAAGCAAATTTTGTCTATTATTTAATGTGGAGAAAACACTGAAATTTCCAGAAAAATGGAAATTCCAAAACAAATTAAGTTAAAGTTCTTACTGACATAAATTAAAAATTTTCTGTATTCACTGGCAGAACTTAATCCTAGCCTGAGAATATGGATGGCCATCACTACCTAGATTGCTCTAATGGAAAATAAAATCAAAACACTAATAAATCTTAAATGGAGCAAAGAAGCTTCAAACAATAATGTAAAACATGTTTAAGACTATTCTGCAATTTAATTTTAATAAGCTTCAGTATACTATTCCTCTCAAATAAAAAAAAAGTGGAGGTTGCGAAGCTAATTGTATTTCTGTATTTTTTGTTTCAAGACAGAGAGAGAAACTTCAAAACTGAAGAAAGATTGTTGGGGACAAACCCCAAAGAAACGAAAAATATATCCCCAAAGAAAGTCAGAGTCCTGAAGAGAAATGCTGCTGTGTTTGTTTCATGTGTACTTCAACAGTCAGAACAATACCTGACAGAGCATGTTAGTGTAGGAGTTCTTCATGAAACCAATTCTGCACACATAAAATTGTCATTTTTTAAATAGAAATAGTGCATGAGGATCACTGAATTTTGAAAAAAAAGGGACCAGATTTATATGAGCTTTAATTGCTTTTTATATTTTTCTCTGCTTTAGACTGTAACAGAAATATGAGAGACTAGTATTTGACTATCTTGTACATCTTTGATGCTAATAACTACTCATTTCAAGAAAACAAGTGACCATGCTAACTTTATATATCTAAAAAGCATGTATCAGGCAATTTCAGGAAATGGCTACTTGAACTTGTGTCCTATAGGGATGTCTTTCTACGCAGAGAACACAATTTGGTTTGAGACAAACAGGAGTTTCCTATTATAATAGTCAGTGTGAAATCAGTGCTGTGCAAATACAGAAGGAGAACATTTTAGCACCTCGAGTATTCAATATATCACCAATGTTGTGCAGTTTGCACACTTCCACAGTTAGGCAATTTTATGGCAGTAGACATTGTCAGGATTACAGGATAAGCACTAGGTCTGTGAGGTCCCTCTACTTCTTTTGTCAGTCCTAATCCTTGAAGATTTAAATACTAAATTTCCTAAGGAAACAGGTAAAGATATTTAACTTCGAATACGGATTTTAACTTTCAACACATGCATGTAGTTCAGTTTACAGGTTCTCTACTTAACTAAAAAGTCATCAGCATATAATTTTCATTATGTTGTACTTAGATTTATTCAACAAAGCTTCAACCAGCTATTAAAAAGTGAAGAGAATAGACCAAAATTCCAGCCCGCAATACATTTGTGCCAGAAATTTGAAGTACACCCTTACTAGATCCAATGACAACTTTACAAGGTTAAAACCCAGGAATTGCACCCATAGCAGGGATCCCATATCCATCAGAATATGCGTGTGGAAATGATAATTTGGATAAGCATATCCAGTTGTAACATCTTGAAAAGACAAAAACTTATGGAAATTCCTTTCCTAGAATTCATCAAAACACCTCATATGTGTTATATGAAGAATAAATTCTTCAGAAAAACCACATATTTAACATTAGTCTTCATATTAGTAACTCAAAGCTTAAAACAGCATGAAATTGCTCATACTATGAGATGAATAGCTGAGATACTTAGATGAACGACTGCTCTACACTTTTATCCATTAATTCACCTCCCATTGGGCTGTTCAGAAAAAGATTAATTGGAATTAACATCAAATAAGAAAAAATAAAAATAGTTTTGTGTGTCAATTTTCCAGTTAAGGAAACAAGAACTCTTCAAAACTTCCTTTTTTTCTTGAAAATGTTCAGAAATCCATTGCCGTAATCTTCTGTTATCTTAATGATGGATGGAAAGTTATCAAAGATCAAAACAGGCAGAAAGAAACAGGTTTGGAAGCCTTACAATGGTGTTTTCATACCAGCTTTCATGGTTTTTTTCCCAAAATGAATGAGAGCTGCTTGCAGTATTTCTACAAGCTTTGCCAGGAGAGAGTATAAATGTGCTTATGTTACAGTCAGGCAGACAAGAGGTGAGGTATAAAGAAAAATCACATGTTTTCTAGGACAACATGATTTATTGACTTCTAGAAGAAATGATAAAAATAAGAAAAGGGAGAAGCAAAAAAGAATAAAAACTCAGAAGCTTGTAAAAACGTTCTTGTTCTCTATGTCAATATAAGAAACCAGTGACTGTCTTGCTATGAAGAGCTTTCAAGTGTGTTTGGGTGAATAAACTGAAATAGTCACTAGACTAACTGCTAATAGCTGTTTGGATGTTTTTTAAATTAAATACAAACTTACACATTTTTGGTTGATTATTAAAACATTTGTCAACATCACCTCCATCTGTGAAATATCTCTGAAATCAAGACAAATTACCTGACTCTGTTCTGTTCTTCCTTAACTTTTTGTTTTGTGAAACAATAAACATCACTCTCATATATACACTACATTAAAAATATACCTTGTTCCTCTTCCATTATAACACGGCATACAACTTATTCTACTGCACATATTTTCTATTTTGATATTCAGAATTCAAATTCCACAAACAATTGCAACAACTTTAAGTTAATTCTCTGAACGTTTTCCAGCAAACAAATGATTCCTGAGCCGAAATTTTCTTCTGTAAACAAAAGCAGTTTACAAATGGCATAATGGAATTAATTAAAAAATACAAATTAAAATTTGATTTTTTGTCAGTACGCAATTGCTTTGTTACATTGTGTGCACAATTCATTTTGAGAACTACACAGCAGTTATGAGTCAACATTTAATAACTTTTTTATTTTTCAGTTGTTTCATTGGAAATTTAGAGACTTCTTGTGAAGAAAAACAGTCTTTTTTTGTTTGTTTGTGTAATTTTGGCTTATATGGTTCTTCTTCTAATACTCAGAAACTTTAAGTACTAATTAAAAAAAATATTATTCTTCTACACGGTAATGAGACCACTTCATTGAAAAGAATACCAGTGTTTTGATTTTTTTTCCCTGCTTTGGATGTGGGGACAAATTTGGCATTTGTTGTTAGTTTTCTGGTTAAGATTTATTGAATAGGATTCAATGCAAAATGTTTTCCAACACTGGCGCATGAAATTATTTGTATTTGACAATACCGAATCTGGTGCAAGAAAAAAAAATGGATATGCGGAATATTCTCACAGGCTGCTAAGACTATTGGATAAAATATCCTCCATAAAGCAATATAAAACCACATTTTTTTATTCAGGATCCTAGTTGTTCTGTTATTCCCAGTGAAGCTTTGTTAGGTCAGATGCCTTCAGCAATAACCATTGTCTGTTTCAGTGTCAGCAAAGGCTGTGCAATTCCTGTGGCCATAAAGGCTTTACAGTATTGTAGTTAACAGGAAAGGTTAACCACAAGGTTTTAACAAGTTTGCTATCCACCATTGTGTTTGCTGTTATACATCATCAAATGCCGAAGAGATTCTACCCAAGGCAATGCTGTCTGGTGATTTGGAATGGCAGACAAGTGACTTAAAGAGTAAGAAAATAACATCAGTCAACGTGAGTGACCCTTACACCAGAAGTTTAAAATTTGTGAGACAAAAGTATTTTGCTTCACTAGGCTTTGGATTCACTGAAGCAGACAATGTAGAGGCTATCATGGGAAACAGAAATAGATATGTGTTGCAAGTAGTGACACTGAAGACTAATATATTTACATATTTTTTTGTAAACTAACTACACTGATGTGACACTCTTCCCTGGAAAATATTCAGCTGTCTATTCCCTTTATTGCACATATCTGCAAAATTTAATGTATAAATACTCAATATAATTGCATATTTATGTTGAAAATTATTGCATAATTCTGTATTAATGCATGAAATCAGTCTGGTGTAATCTTCATCTGTATTTTAATGTCTTATCTCATGAAGTGTAATACTGAAGGCTACATACTAGTGACATATTCAGTTCAAAGGATTATGCTCATCGTCTTTAACAGCAGGCAATGCTAATAGAATTAATCATTAACAACTTTTTAATAGGGTCAACTGCAACTATGGAATGGGAAGGATAATATTAGCTTATACTTAGGGGATACCACATTGCAATCAGCCACGTATTAGGACACCAGCATGAGGCATTCACAACAGTGATTGAACAACAGAATTTTGCTGAAGTGTCCACAATTTCTTCTCTGCAGAGGCTTTCTGACAAATCCTTAGATCATTTTGACCCTTGACACTTCTCATTTGAAATTGCAGTTTACAAGAAGAATACTAAAAATATTTTTTTATTATCACTTTCCATTTTTTATTTCAGTCGAAGAAGTCTGTTATTTTAACCTGTGAGACCCAGTATCATGGTTATCATAAAGTATCATTTTGTATCAAAGTATCATTGGCTTTCATACACAGGTGCATATGTTTTAGGATATGCTCAGAGAATGGAAGACTTTTTTTTAAAGTATTTAAAACTTTCCGTTTTTTCAGAGTTAAAATTTATATTCAAATTGATGAAAGTGGGAAGCCACGAAAAGAATGAAAGGAAGGAAAAGTGAAAATTCAAAAACTAAGCTCAATTATTATTTTCACTTTTTTTTCCTCTTTTTCCGTTCCATCTTATGAGAAAGAATGCATTAGCAAATGTTTCTAGTGTGACCTTGGTTTTGTGGCAAAGCTACTATAAATAGATTGTACCTCGATGTTCCAGAAGTTGAGTTCATTGGTCGTTCTACTGTCTTGCAGGAGGGCAATGTCTGCAATGGCTCTTTTAAAGGCTGTAATGAAGAGTACAATGCCAGTGATGTGCCTTGGTATTTCCATAAGTCCAAAAGCTCAAATCTGCAAAGAGCTGTGGAAGAAAGGACCTACTTGTGGTGTAACAATGCTTGGAGCACTCAGCACGTGCCAAAGAGTACTGAGCACCTTGATGGATTATCCCAATGGTCAGAAGATTTAATAGGATGAAAAAAGGCATCCTTAATCCACAGCTCATCTAGCATATACACTGCCTGCAGCATTAAGCACTGCCCAGTTGCTATTACATAGAGAATTTTGCTCTTTTTTTGGAAAAAAATATAGATTATTTTGATTCTTCGAACTGTCTGCTGTGTTTCTTTGATAGAAGTAAGGCATTTGCAGCATAATTCTTCTAGCACTAGTAGCATTACAACAAAAGCAGCAAAATTCTTTGTTCCATATTTTTTAATGCAAAAAAATTGAGTCTAATTTTTCTTCTGTTATATCCTCTGTCATCTAAAATATTTGATAAGCATCAAAAAAGCCAGGTAATTGTATATTTGGCTACCAGATCTAAAGAATCTAGCAATCTATTTTGCAAATTCTGGATAACCAGTGGCTGGTTAAATAAGGTCATTGAAATAAAGTTAAGTAAAGTTCTTGGGGAGACTGCTCTCAAGTTCTCATTTAAATGGTAGTCAGTAAATGTGTTTATCTCTACTACATTAGCAGTCCTATGCAGTTTACAAGGATTATTCAGGTAATTAAAATGCTATGTGTTCTTAAGTAACATGTAGCGTTTAAGTTTAATCTCTGTTTTCAATACTCAAGTGGCTGCTGAGAGAAGATTTTGGGTTTATATTATTGTAGTGGCAACTTCAATCCTTGATTAATCCTGAACTCCTGAACATGCAAAAAAAGAAAAAAAAAAAAAAGAAAAAGAGCAAGATACAGGCCCACAATGCTCTTGATATAATTATCCTGAAATATGCCTCTGTGCAAGATACCAGATTCACACAGAAGTCCATTCCTCTGTTTTATCCTTTTGACTTTGCAGGTGAGGTTAAGCATTCATAATAACTTAATCTGCTCATGAAGTTCCTTTTTGTTTTTTTCATTCTTTGGATAAGAGAACACTGACTAAAGGAGATTTACAGTTAGGTAGTCTTGGTCTCAAACTGCTGAAAGTTATTAAATATAAACTTACTTTTTCTATCCTCTTTTATGGCCCAGTGATCAGAATAATTGATCTTCATGAGCAGAAGGTGTCTGTATTCTTGTCTCCTAAATTCGTGGATGTTCCAGCTAGTAGAACATTATTCATCAGAGTATTTTGGACGCTAGTAGTAATCAAAGATCAATTGTTGTTTTCAAAATTTATTACTGAGAGAGTGTCTATCCTAAAAAAAATTGTAGTTTAATAGGTAAAGCTGTAAAGGTAGGAAGGCAGGAAGAGTGAAGCATTAGTTTGACACTGAAGTGCAGTAGCTCCCTACTAAGGAAAGGATTTTTCAGGCATTAGGTCATCAGTGTGTTCTGAAAGAAATAAATGAGAAATGAGAAGCAGTACTTTTATATTTCCTAGCCATGGAAGGGTATTTCTTTTTAAAGAACAACAGGCTGAAGTGTTAGAGTAATAAGAGAAGTGAAAATGCCTGGGATTAATTAAATTACTTAAAAGGTAGTGCAATGATTGTGTATAATGATATCTGAGGCAATTGGAAATGACCATTAAAATGCCTGGAATAACAGATGCTTAGGCTTGAAAATGATCAATAACATGACTGTGAGACAGCTGGTTTCATTAATTGAAGAAATTAGCTAACTGGTTAGGAACTTGCATCAGTTAGATCAATTAAAAACAACCAACTGAATAGAAGGAGAATTGTGCTTCATTGGTGCAAATAAAATAAGTTTAGTAAAAGATTTAAGAAATCACAGATGGGTGTCTAATTAATAACAGCAACAATGACAAGAAAGGTCTTCAGTGGTTAAATGAGGAAAAAAGAGTTTGAGCAGACGTAAGGGATTGAGTGCATTGAGGGCAGATACCTGAGGACCTTCAGGTAAGGGCTAGGTTAATTGAAATCTATTGGATCAGACTGTAGAGAAAGTGAATGGCTGTCTCATGTGCAGCCTTTGGAATATCTTATTCCTCATCTACTTTTCGAAGAAAACAGGATTTGGGAATATGTGTCACAAAAATAATGAGAGGCATGTCTAAAACATCTGCTAGGGTACAAAAAAATAGAGGTAGACACCATGAGTTTCCAACTGGAAAAATATGATCCACAAAACTTCATACCACGGATTTCCTAGGAGCACCAGAGTTAAATGTCAGTTTTCATTTCAGTGTGAAAAGTCATTAAAACATAAAAACAGCTCCAGCGAGACTTTAAAGAAGCTTGCCAGTATCTAGAGGGGGCTACAAGAGAGCCACAGAGGGATTTTTTCAAAGGTTGTGTGGCAACCTGGTCCAGTGAAAGGTGTTACTGCCCATGGCAGCAGGGGTTGGAACTAAATGTTCTTTAAGGTCTCTCCCAAACTAAACCATTCTATGACTTTTTAAATGTAGCTGCCTATTGCCCTTATGAGTAGGTAGTGCCTGTGAGATATGAAGGAGTTTTCCAGACATTACTTAAACATATATAAAGAATACACATAAAATATGGACTATGTATAGAATTCATTTTACTATATGTAGAGGATATTATTAGTATATAGTACTAATATGGTTTGAAAAGTGCCACAAATTAATTTTTTTCATTGTCTTTGTAAACCGATGACTGAAAAATAAAGATAAGAACCTTTTAAAAAGGTAATGTGTAGAATTCTCAAGTAGCTGTTTTCAGCTTGTTATTTGGGACTGGAGGAAGGGAAAAAAGTGCACAAGTTTATTACTCCTCCTACTCTACAAATAATTATACTAATTAATTTAACAATTGTGGTATGTTCTTTTGATGGCTCTATAACTAGCTTCCATTTGCATTAATTCTCCTGGTAATTATGCTTATTATAACATCATATTTTTACAACAGCATCACAAACACCCATCTCCTAAGGCCACGCCAGTATAATAAAGGTGTAGTGTTTTTAGTTTTGCCACATTGCAAGTACTTGACTCCAGACTTGACAAAAAGCATTTTGTATTCAATTAACCCTAATGATGAGCTATCAAACCTGTAAAATGCTGCAAGACATTACATTACCTAACACAACAAATGAGTCCAAATAATCAGCAACAGTGGGGTCTGATTCAGAACATTTGTTTGATATCAGAGCTTAATTCTGATAATTGTTTTTAAACAGAAAAACCCTATCATGGTAATTCTGTGCAAACCCAGCTATATATGAGTATTGCATTTTAAAATTCCAGTCTCGCAAAATCATGCAATCAACAAAGAACATTTTAAAACTCTTAAAATTAGTTCTGCATCTGTACCTCTGAGACAAGACAATAAGCCCTATGACTCACTGATAAACTTTTTAGGTTCTAATGAGAATGTTCTATAGCTTTCAGGTACATCTTCTACAAAAGGTTTGGAAAGAATTCATCTTGAGGAGGATAGAACGTGTCTGCAAAGCAAGTATAGCAAGTCTCTTCTACAAACGGAACTTTTTTCCTTTTTTTGAAGGCAAACAAGGAAGAACTTCATTCTGCATGAGAATCGCTGTGACACCCTGTCTTTGGCATCTGTTTCTAGAACCAATCACTTCTAGTTCCTATGATAAGGACAATATTTTATTGATCCCTTTTCAAAAAAATATCAACAGAAAGAGGGGGAGTTAAGTGGAGGGTCTACGCTCAGAAAGTTGAAGTCTGCACCAATTAAACTCATCAGAAGACAGTTCTTCCACTCTCCTTAGAAGAACTAGAACTTCATTCCACAGATTCCACAATTATAAAGCCCTAAAATACTACCTGTGCAACAGTGAATTTCATCACATCAAGTGAATTCTATTAAACGGACAAGAGATCCCAAAAATAGGAAAAAAGAATTTATAACTCTTGGATGTTGCAGCTATAAAAAAGAAGACATATTATACAAAAAATACACATTATTTTAAAGGAGATTTGATTTTTGTTTTCTATATATCTAGATATTTTTACTTTCTGTTCATCATCTTTGCCTTTTTTTTTGCCATCTAAAAATAATTTTGGTTTTCCTACTGAAAATACCTGTTTTAATTGGCATGGGCAAAATACTTTTACAGTTGAATTTAATTCCTCCTTGTCATCCATAATGGCTTCTTCACTCTCCTCTGTTTCTCTTTTTGCAGTCTGAGAATCACTGAAAGAGTAGAACAACTCTTTTGCCCCAAGTGTTTAACTTTTTTTCTCATCACAGCCAGGGACTGCTTTGGATCTTCTAACCCCAAGGGGGATCAGTCGCTTAAATTTAAATATTAAGAATATTATAACTTTTGATTTCATATGTATAATATTTACATGTTAATTTTTTATTTTGCCTTCAATAACAAAGCATTAATTGCTGCTCTAAAGTTAATGGATTCCCCATGTTCTGTCTGTTCTAATATGTATATTTTAGCTACGTGTCCTCAGACCACTCTGGATACCACTTTGAAATGTTGTTCATTAATTAATACAGGGTATTAATTACAATTGTTCCAACTAAGTTTTGCATGTGCAAGCTTGAAACTTTTAGCATCTTATTTTATGAGATAGATCAGGAGAGGGATGAAGAACTTGTTTTACAAAGCGTTTTCTGACAATCATGTTTCTATGACACTAAGCATACAAAACTGGGGTGCTTTAGCATCTGGATAACTTCTGAAAAAAGTCATACCCTTGTGACTATATGATGCCATTTTGATACACCTACATATAGTTCTGACAAATGTACTGAACGGTGGTTTTCTTGCAATATGAATAGAAATTATACAATCCAGTTTCTAACTATCAGTAAAGATCTATTGTTTCCACAGCATGAGAAGAACTAAAATTCCCTTTCTGAAGTTCAGCTATGTTGCTGATACTGCAGGAAGAGATCTGGTGGAGGTTCCCCAGGCCTCATGCCAAAAATGTCTTTGAAATCTTATTGGAAAAAATACAGCGTATGTCATGCTTGCATCTTCTGATTTGAAATTAGTAACTTGAAGTTCTTACAGTAATCAAGTAGTGCAAGGTTTTGTTAGTTCAATAGTTGTAATGTTTTCATATATTTAAATGTCAATAATTTCCACCTTGGAAATTGGTGATGGGTTTTTTCTGCTTTCTAGGTAAATAATTGTATTT
Source organism: Pachycephala philippinensis (assembly GCA_013397055.1). Lineage (NCBI taxonomy): Eukaryota > Metazoa > Chordata > Aves > Passeriformes > Pachycephala > Pachycephala philippinensis. The sequence goes on along the minus strand of VWZT01011109.1, from coordinate 207,468 downwards.
TAAAATACCATTTTGATTTCAGCAATCATTCTGCAAAAGCTCCTTACAATGTGCATACGCCTTCAGTTTTTCTAGTACAAACATTAGCAGGTGCTATCCTGGGTTCTATACACAAAATATAAGACCCTTATATTAGCTCTCACCAGCGACACAGTTATCCATGAAAAACAGGAAGTGAAGTCCTGCAGAAACTTGCAGATAAATGTTCTGAAGCACTGTGATAAAGGAGCCAACACAAACCCACTTTCTTTCCTCTGCCTTTCTCATTGGTTGCTTAAACATCAAAATTACTTAATGTTCTCTAAGCAGGAAATTTTATATGCACTAATAGAATTAGATTCACTTAGGATGACATTTTTAATTAAGTAAGGTACTGGGAAATCCACCTTGAGAAGATGTATTAGGATTGGTTTTCATGGATATCTCTCCACTTGCCAGAACTATTTGCATGAAATTCAGTATGTGTTAAAGGATTAATAACATTATATGAGAGGGCCAATAGGAAAAAGCTCTTCAAATATATATTTATTTATAAAGGGTTTTGAAAATTGCTGTATGTCCTTATAAGAATAATAATAGATGTTTCAACTGGGATTTATATACAAATTGGAATAGCATCTGGGTGGGAACTCCAAAGAAGGAAAGATGCAGACCAAATGTTCATCAGTGCCATCACAGAAAACTAACTGCATGAATGTTTTTCATCCAGATACCTGGGCATATGAGCTCCACCTGGGAATGACTGAAAAAATGTATCTACCTTTCCTGGTAGGTCAGACTATGTAACATATTGCTGCTTAGCCTAAACCTACTTTCTATCTTTCACTGTCTTTGAAAAGCAATGTAAATTTTGTCTGAGTGAGGAAAGCAGAACTGATCTCATAAATTCTGTGGTCACTTTTAGCCCTCCATCTGATGAAACTAAAACAAATATATTTTGAATGTGCTGTGTTGTATTTAAAATAAAGTAGGGTGATTATTTTTCATAAAATGGCTAATAGTTGAACCTAGCTGCCTCATAGAACGGTATGAGTTCTATGAAGTTTCTAATTTTTAAATGTGATTCAGAAAATGGAATATTAATCTATTCTGAGATTAAAACAGTAACTAGCTATAACGATACTCAGTAAAATTTCTTTACAACTTATACACAGCTACTGTGAAGTAGCTCCTAAAAATCCATTTATCCTCATGGTAAAAATTATGATTGTCATCACATGAAGAATGAATGACACCGGCTTTCTGTATAAACTCAGCTGAGCTCTATTGCATTGCAAAAATAATTATATTTAAGTAATAAAACATATTTTAAACTGTTTTCATTATTTTTCTCCCATCAGTTAAAGAAATACCTCTTTATGTACTATCACTGGTCTCAAAATCCTTATGTGATTTCATTCAGGCTTTCCTCATTTGAATATTCACTGTTAAAGATATGCTAGTGGGCTTTTCATCTCTTTCTACTCCGTGTTCTTGGGATGCACAAAAAATTTGACTCTACCACCAAATATCTGTATCCCAGTATTACATTTTCTAATGCAGAAAGTGGCCAGTAAGCTTTCAGATGGGTCTAGAGTTTAGTGCAGCACTACTGGACACTACAGTCTGCTTATCACTGCACAGAGGTCAGGGCTGGGATGATAATTTCACAGATTTGATTTTCTCATTTCACCATCCTAAAATGCACTAAGCAGTCTGACTCTGTCTTCTTTTCCAAATTGTGGAGGTGAAGTCAGTTAGTGATTTATATATATATGGTAGTTATGAATTATGGTATGTGTCTCCATGAACCAGATAGACAATTTGAATTATTAATTATCTGCCTACCAGATCGACCTGGTGATCTGTCCAATCACCATTAGGTAAGCAAATTCCTACATAAAAGACTTCTGTATCTATTCTTCATTTAAGCATTTTGCTGATACAGAAAGATACTATTATGGTTAGTGGTCTTAAATTTTTTATCAAGTTTACGTCTCTATTATAAAGCTTTGCACAAGTCATATTTGGTGAAGTTTATAAAGTACTCAGAAATTGGCACTGGAAAGCAGAAAGCAGAGTATGATTTGTGTTGATAGAAGAGTGACCATCCTCTGCAGAGAGAAGTGTGTTATACTTTGATTTAGGTGAAATCATGCTTTGCTGTGACTTCTGTAACTCAGTGCACATAGATATCATAACACTCTTTGAACAAAATAGGAACTTAAATGAAGAACAGGTAACAAACACACTATTTCATTCATTGACAGTCATTTAAATCTGAATTTTAAACTTTTTTTTTTAATTCTTACTGCATAACTGAATTAAGCCATAGGGTTAATAAGCTGAATTCATGGCCCTCAGATTTATCAATCACTATATAAATGCCCTTTAGCTTCTGAAGTCTAAGTCCCTAATTTTCCTTCTATGCTTGAAACCTTTTCCTTCAACAGGAAGCAAAAAGAAGGCAACAGAAAAGATCATCCCACAGCTACCACTTCTGCTGTTTCCTCTGTTAATCAACCAAGATCTGAACCTGTTTACCTAAATACAACTTATTTTCCTAATGTTTTGAAGTAGGCTGAGTTGCAAATGAATAAGCATTATTACACGTATATTTAGAGACATACAAAAGTAAAAGAAAATGTGTTTTCTGTGAATGCATGACAAAAACATTTAATAGCCCTTGAGAGTAAAAAATAATAGATACTGTTGCAATTATACAACCAGTCTGAATCTGATGTTCTTTTTATATTATAAATATATATACTGTCCACATTTATTTTTCATTTTTACCTTCTGCTCCTGGTATCTCAAATCAAAGGTGTTCTTCTTACCATTTCATTTTTATTTAGTATTTCACACATTTTATACAATAGTTCTGATTTTAGAGAATAAAAGTATTACATCCGTAAATAGTGGCTTCAAACAATAAATAAATATCAAGAAGGATCTAGGCAGAAAAACCAAATCATACGCAACAGATGGCATAAAACCTCTTTAAGGCCCTAAAGTCCTTCAGGAACAGAAAATTATAGTACCAAATATGCTTGAAAAGGTGCCTGAATTAATGAGGTGCCTGAATTAATGTTCACAATGCAAAATATAAACCTCATTGATTTAAGGCATCACATCAAGCATTTAATATTATGTAATATTATTTGTTTTGATGTATCAATACATATTATTTTCACCTGTTAAATTAAAAAAAAAAAACCAAACAATTTTTTCTTCAATGGTGCTTATTTGTGATATTTACAAGGTCTGCACTAACATATGCTGCACAATACCCATTGGGTATAGATGTCCTTTTATGAGTTTCTTAGATGTTTTCCCACATAATTTTTGGTACTTGGGTCACCTGCATTAGAATCGTGCAGTGCTATACAGAATAATGTTGACACCACCAGAAAGGGGTTCAGGTCCTGTGATTCATGCTCTATAGATGCCTTTCTCTTTTCATTTACTAGCTATACTCGTCAGAGTAACTAGAATCTTTATAAGACTAGAGTCTTACTAAGGGAGCCCTTAATTGCAGTATATATGGGATACCTCAGGTGAAAGAGGTTTACCCGCTTCTAATTAGTACTATAAAGCTTCCTCAGTGTTGATATCTGTTCTAGGAAACCAGAAAAGACCAAATCTGCCTTTCATAAAGTCATGAGGACTGTCATTATTGAATTACATTTTCAGCCTCCAACTTATTACTACAAATCCTAAATTGTCCTCAAGTCTTAGAAGTGATATTAGTTACATTAAAATTCAAAACAGTATTTCCCCTGGTTTGCACTTTTACCCTTTTTCTTCCTTCTGCTTCTTTTACTAATAAAATAGCAAACACAGCACTAAAAGTTTTTCACTGGCAGAATAAAAGGTTTTAGTCACTGGAAAAACAGTGTGAGAAAAACCCACAAGTTGTATGATGATTTCTGTTTTCAGACAAAATACAAGGATGTATTTATACAATATGCTTATGTAAATAAGGAAGAAGTGATACAGTTCTAAGATTTCATCCCATTAAGTCAAAAATCCCTGATACTTTTGTCAAGAATCATAAGGCAATTACCTTGGGAGCTCTTTGCACAACTCAGTTTTAACAAATCTTAGCAAACTGGAACAATGCTAAGAAATAAAAGCCTAGTAACATATGCTTAATCGTATAAAAAGATAAAAGAGGATAAACCAGAGTACAACAGTTTGGTGTTACTCCTGTGTAAAAGAGCCAAATGGTTGTTTTTGCACTGTACTAATAAAGATTTAAAGCCACCATGGTTTCAGGAAGGGAATGTCTCATTTTTTTTGGTAGGATTTTTTTTTACAAAACTGCACATTCGTAAAAGCAATTTTATTGCTTTGACACACCTTCTCCTCCAAGGCATTTCAATTCTACATAACATTTTTATTAATAAGATTGCATTAGGGAATTAATCAGTAACGCATCAGAGGGACTTAAAATTGGCTCACTGACATATCTCAAAATGTAATTGTTACAGATGAGGTAATAATGAGCAGGGACATTCCTGCTGGGGATCCTTAAGTGGCACATTTTTGGTTCGCTCTTTAGTACTTCCTGTTATGATCTCAATAAATATAGAAAATCTTAATTGAAAAAGTTTGAAAGTTACACACAAAAGGATAGAAAATACTGAGAAAGAGAAGTTACTAATGCATACTCTGCAGTCATTGGATTCACTGGCATATTCATATCCTTCCTAAAGTCATAACTCTGTTCTCAGTGAATAATCGTACTGCCTCTCACTGAAGTGCATGGAAAGGCACTGTGAATTATTTAAAATTGTATTTTTACCTTACCCCTCCCCCCACCCCCTAGAAAGAGAGGACTCAAGTTTTGAGTTAAAATATTTACACAATATGTGGGGTTGGAATAGTTTTTTGCATTCCTGATAGTCCTTTCTATCTCTCATCTCTGTGAATTGATTCCTATCCCTCTTAGAGCTTCCCTGCATGGGCCCCGGGGAGTATAGGATCACCTGTGCTGTCACTAAACATAGCATACACAGCTCTACACCTAGATGGTAGATGGCTATAATCAAATGTTATGTTTCATGGTTTCAGCTTGGTTCTTGTAGAAGTCAGGATTTTTTTTCCTTTTTTTCCTGCAGAACTGACTTGGAATAATCAGCTTTTCTTTCTTTCTTATCTTGTCCCTATGAAACATTACAGATTTTAGACCAAATAAACTAGCCTAAAGTTTACAGAGAGAGTAGACAACAGTGTGTCAAGAATTTCATTCCCTTGACTGGCTCAGCAAGTTATGATCACAATGAAATCCCAAACTGGGAATAAAAACAATTTTTCTTGAAGATTGGCAAAGAAATCACCATTTCAGTGCCAAAACTTGGATCATTTTCTTGAATTGTTTGGCTATATAATATTCCAAACCATGATTTCATGGTCCTTGATTTTCTCTCCCTATGGTGCAATCTAAAATTTGAGTCTTGACAGGCTTTAATCAAGGCAAAAAGTGTATCACTTTTTAGCTAGCAACATACCAGAAATTATGATTAAAATATCCAGGTGTCCTATGTTTTTAACTCTATGAAATAGTTAAAATCGTTCTTAGTGCCTAGATCTTGTAAATTACCAGTCTTAGGTTTAATAGAAAAAGTTCTATTGTTCCAAAGAATGGTATTTAAAAAATGGGTTTGAGAACAGTTATTTCTAAATAATTTTTAAAAATTGTATGACTGGTTTTGGTTCTGCAGAATATTACCGTTTGCCATACAATCATTGGAGAGGGAATTACCCTCTTTTCTTGGCATATCTAACCAGAAGCCGCTCTCTGAATAGCATACGAAATCTGATTTCTACTCTCCATCCATTCCATGAGTTTGGCCTCCTTAGAAGATCAAGAAACTGCTGTCAACTTTACCTCTATGAACGGAGTATAAAGGCAGTGGTATTTATTTTCAGAAGTTTTATGAATACAAAAGATACGTGCTATCACCATCTACAGACCAGTGAGTAATCAGCAAAATAGAACCAAATCAGATATTCCAAGTTAAAAATTTCTTGAACATACATGAAAGTAACTGTTAAAATTTAATTCAGTATGATGCATAAAATGGATGTCAATGTTAATGGATAGAGAATCATAAACTCAAATTAGACAAGGTAGAGATATAGTTAAATTTTGGCAGCATCAGAAGGAGTTGAATCATAAGGACACAATATCTATCTATCTATCTATCTATCTATCTATCTATCTATGTACTTGTCTGAATAAGAGCCTTGGGTTCAAGGTGAAATCAAAGGTTTCCTACGTATCTGGGTTCTGTGGAAAAAGCAGAAACTCCCTCTCTTCTGATCTTATAGTGATGGGATAAGTAGCAACATAACATCAAGCCCTGTAGCCCTTTCATTACTTAACATTGATACTGAGCTCTGAAAATGCAAAGAAAGGATAAACATAGCATACTTTTAAAAGAACTGTTGCTTTTGGCAATGCAGAGAAATTTTTTCTTCTATTTTGCTTCTCTATTTTTTGGTTTTTGCATTATTATCAAACCAGTTTCTGGTTACAGAGAACTCTGTTATACTTCTTGTTGGCAGTGCTGGATGACAGTACTTGGTTTATTGTAATATTCTGAAGAAGTTAAAAAAGAAAGTAGACATTTTTAAAATACATTTCTGCAACATATTGACTGTTCATAAACAATCAGTAAGGAAAAATCAATAAACAGCATACACAAAAAAATACAAAACCAAAACCACAAGAACCCTAAACAAACCACCAAACAAACAAACAAAACAAATCAACACAGAAATCACATCTTGGAGGATGAATCCTTGATGCATTCATGGATGAATGCTGTGTGTCCTGGTCAACACCTCTGAGCTGTAGGCCCCAACCTTTGTCCATACTGGGAGATACATCACAGCAAGCCAACACTCCCTCTTTACTGCCATTCTCTGTTTCCTTGGAAGAAAACTCAGGGGCATCATGATGTGATGCTCAGGGCAGTCTCTCCTCACTATGGACTTAGGATATACTGTATAATATAGACACAGTTACAGTCCTGAACAGGAAGACTCTGCTTTGGAAACCAGGCATGCCTATTCCTTTTTAATGTCATGATCCTTTATACTGTGATTTTAAATATTTATATAATATTATTTTTGCAACATATTTCCTTGGACAGGACAGAGGTCAGTTCAGCATATTAAACATGGCCTAATCTGACTGCGTTTTTTCTTCTCCTATGCCTAGTTCCACCAGTTTTATTTTTCCTTAAAAATCACAAAATTCAGAGTTATATATGTGCCTGCAATATATTCAGAAACATGAACTCCTGACCTGTCTGTTTTGTGCTTGACATAGTAACACAACTCCCACAGAATGCATTGGGTGTAAAATCAGGCAGCACAGTATCATTAACATGGTGCTACCACAGCTGATGGTTCTTCTGAACATCCCTTAAACTTCAAGTTATACTCACTTCTAGATAGCACTAAAAATTACTAGAACATAATTTTCTACATTTTTTGGTAAGAGTAAGAAGTCTTAATTAAAGTTTCTAGCATATAATTATCTGCTACTTGTCATAAATTAGAACAAATAGCATTTTCTCTATGGTTGGTTGGGGTTTCCTCTGTTTTATCTGATTGGTTTTTCTCCAAAGTGATCATCAAATCGCAAAGAACTGTTAACCTCTCTGAAGGAACCTCAAAGTGTGGTACAGCGAATTGTCCTTTTCTACTTCATATATACTGTTCTAATTGTCAGAAAAAATAGACTATGTGGTGACAAGTGTCTGTGCTCTAGCTATACCTTAGGCAAAACGACAGCTTAAAAAAAATAAAAAAAAGTGTCACCAACTGATTACAAACTACAATGCCTGCAGTAAAACTTTCCTGTTTTTTGTGCTTGACCCTCGTGAGTCACCTAGCTGCCAGTACTGAAAATCATTTATTGATTTTGTTGTATCCAAGGTTTTTCTTTTCTCCTCTTTCACTTATATCAGAGAGATCTATGACAAAGCAACTGTTATTTTGACTAACACTATGAAGGCACGTGAAAATATGATTGCACATCAGGTATGTTCATTACAGTATGAATAAATTAAGTGAAGACTCAGCAACTGGAGGAAAATATATTGACTTGAAGAAAATAAATTTCATAAACAGTGAAAAACTCTCAAACACTAACAATATCAAAGAGCCACAGGGCTCCATATTCTATTTTAAATGTCTACTTTCTCAGTGGAAGTAGTACTGTGTTTCATTTTTCATTTTCTGAAAATGAAATGCACAGTTACAGATGCAAAGCATGTATGAGAAATTTTAAATATTGCAGCTTGTTACAGTGTCATTGCTACAAACCATATACATGCATCATGTTACCTAGGCCATTTCCTATAAGCAGGCCCACCTCCAAAGAGCATTAAAAACATTTCTAACATTTCTTCTTTATAGATTTAATATAATTTAATTTTTACAAAGGTGTGGCAATTTTTTCTCAATCCAACTCCTTTAAAAAAAAAAAAAATATATATGCAGAGAAGGTCCACAGTGTTATGCTTTAATTCTGAGGTATAAAAAAACCCCCACTTTTATACAAATGCGTTTTAAAAGTCTCTCTATCTGTCTTCTGATTCCACACACAGAAGAAATCTATCACTACATTATATTCTGGAGCCACTGCAGGCTATTGTTAGCATTTTAATAAAGTCCACAACTCGGTGTCATGATACAGAAATACAGAGAGCTATTCTTTCAATATCTCAATTGAAATCATTACTTTTATTTCTGTGATAGTGTGAATCTCATATTGCACAGCTCAAGCCACAAAAGCCCCCCCTGCTCTTAGGGTGTTTCAATCATTTATTGGCATTTCAGTACTATTGTATTGATCTTAGTCCAGTAGACTAGAGACCTATAAATTGGCATCCATCTTCTTTGCTTAATCAAATTCCCAATAGTACAATATTCAAACATTTTAAAATAGTACTCCAAGAATGAAGCATTTTGTTTTTCATAAAGCAAGCTGTAGTAAGGTGCTTTGTGACATGAGATTGAATATATGCATCACTACTCCGTATGTATGTTTACTTTAAAAATGAAACAATTTCCTTTTCATGGTGTACATTAATTTTCACATCCACTCTTGCAATCTGAGTATATATAATAAAAGACCGTCATTTATATCTTAAACACAAATAACTTATCTGGCCTACACTTTCTGCCTTTAAAAAATTAACTGTTAGCTAGTTTTAAGTGTCAGCCTCATCAATTTTCTCAGTGACAAACAAAGCAAATGTAATTATTTAATTCTGCAATCCTGTAATTTGATATAACTGCCTTCCTTCGTATAGTGAAAAAACCTGCTTTCATTAATGACAGAATAAATTTCAATTTTACAAGTATGAAACAAGGGGCAAGATAATATAGTCATTTTGATGTTGATTTGGAAAAACAGATGCAGAAATTTTCCTGGCTTTTGCTACGGATATGTGAAAAAAAACAGTTGGCATTTTCAAAATCTGGTGTAACCAATCTGACACTTTCAAGTCTGTAAAAACCCATAACATGCATACATGTGAGCATTTTATCTAGTAAGCACTTTTGCAGATGGTGGTATGAGCTCAGCTTCTGCTCCTCTTAACAGTGGAATTTGTTGCAAAATTTGCAGGAGGTGCTTTGATAAGAAAGTGGTTATTATGCTTGCAGATCAATTACCTTTCCATGGATGTTAAAGCTGCCGAGGGATGCTTTAAGGGCCACCAGAGGACGAAGGGATTCCTCCTGCCCTGGTGCCCAGTCTGGGTGCCCCGAGGCTCAGGGTTATCCAGAGCTGGATGATGGGCACAGCTGCTGCATTCCCATTTACAAGTCCAGCCAGCAGCGAGGCTGAGTGTCCCTCCCAGACACAGACACAGCTGTCTACGTCACTGCCACAGCCAGGTAGCAGTGGCATTTAACAACACCCACGTGTACTGGGTGTATATCCATCACCAGAGCTGATGTCACACACAGCCTTACACAGCCCAGTTCTGCTGTCCTTCAGTCAGTCGGGCCTGAAGCTCCCACAAATGCCCCTGTGCTCTGGATTTACACACGCAGATGCACACACATGCACACACATTCACAGATCCTTCGAGCATCACCATCCTCTGTCTGATTGCTGCCCTTATGGCTTTCCAGACACTCTAACCTGTTCCACTGATCTCCCACTCACTGGCTGGTCCAGCTTGGTAATCTCATGTGCAAACACACATGAACTCTTCCACTTGTCTTACTCAGTCTCCACACTCATTTTTCCCCCCAATACTACCATGGACCCTCTGCATTGTCCTGAGACCACCTGCTTGCCATCTGGCCCACACCCACACACACCAGGTGTGTGGTTCCTGTGGCTGCTGGCCTGGAGGTGCATGGGTCCTATCCATACTCCTCCCAGTGTTGGGATCCTCACTTGCTCAGGCTGCCTGGCACCATGGGCACAAGGGCCCTGTGGCCAAAGGTTTGACTCTGGTTTCTGGCACCTGCACCAGTCACTGCAAACCTCCAGCTGCTCCACAGCAAACACATGGAACTATATGAGCCAGGTGCCTCCCAGCTGCTGACTGAGCTCCTCACTCCTTCCAGTTGCTGGCACCATGAATGCACGGGCTTTTTCCAGGGTCTTACTCCTGTTGCTGGTACTTCTCTACTGTTACTCCTTCTTAGACCCTGCAGTACCCACATATGGATTGAAAAGTGAGATTATATAGAAAGACCATTAAGAATAGATTCAGAAAGAAGATTTGACGGCTGCAGCTATTGAGCAGACTGGCAACTGTTTACATGATCAGCTCCTTTAATATTTGCTTTTCTCTATTGTTCCTCACTAGTTACTGCACCTTAAACATGTCTCAATAAGTTTTGCCAAGTGCCACAGGCTCCCTCAAATATCCAAATCCTCCTGTTCATCTTATTTCTGCCTTCTTATCAGTCATAAAGACCAGGTTCTTATCAGTTATAAAGTTCAGACTGGCCTTACCCAAGCCCGTGTTCCATCAATTGGCAGCTGAACATTTTCCATTATGGTTTGTCAGGTTTGTGACTCTGTGATTTTGTTTATTGCTTTCCCTTTCACTTATTATCCCATTGAATGTAAAAGTTCCTTGATCTGCCAATCTTACCAAAGCAGATGGTCTCACAGACCACACATCCTTACATAAACATTTTCTCAGTTTTCTCAAGTGAGGACTATTCCTACAACTGTTGCATGGTCACCTGATGTTGTGAAGCAGAAGCGCAATCATAGCAACCGTCCTTTTTTATTTACAGTTTGAATTATAACAAACCTAATTACTTTGATGTACTGTAGCCCACCTGCAGAGTATGGTGGCATTTTTTCTTATTAATAAAGGATGGGGTCATTTTATATACACCTATAGCAACAATAAGTTGTTTCTGAATAGTCAATAATTTAATATATTTCATCGATTTAATGTTTGTTTATTTTCAGGACTTCATTTATGACAGAACAAGCTTGAAGCATAAAAAGCCTTGATAACACTAGAAAGAAACTAATTTCTCATAGGAAACAATTTTCAATATGTACTTTTTTACATATTGTTTGGAATTATTAAAGAATCATCCATTACCCAGCATAAAGACATTTTAGTGAATATTGAACCTATATGGCAACCATAGTAGTTACACTATGCATATAATGTAGTCAGGTCTGTAGAATTTATGACTATTAATTTATGCTATTATATAATTTTGGAGCCAGGAAAGTTTCCTTAACTATAGCTGTATAGAAAACAGAAATTAATCAATATTTATCTATGTTGCTCTTTTTTTCTGTCAATATCAGCAGTATTTTAAAGTCAGTTGTTTTTCTGTGTGTATGTCTTCCATCAATGTTTATGCTCTAAAAATCAATAAAATATCCACAAGTGAAAAGCTTGATATTAATTTTTTGAAAGGACACTTTAAACCACTGCCCTGTATCATCTCCATGTCCTTCCTATACATAAATTGAGTATTTCCAAGAGTTAATTTAAAAAAGGAAAGGACAGAAACAAGAGCAACTTTGTCAAAGTTCCGAGTCCATACAGCTTTGCTAATACATAGAAAGAAATTACCATCCCACACATAATAGCAATCTGGTGAGTGCCTGTGGGACTGTAGCTTTGCAACAGAGTTTGGATCTGCATCTCCTTACACAATTCTAAAACAAAGACATTGGCTTGGTTTTTAATGAAGGCATATTGTTAGTTGCAGAAGAAGTGCAATCGCAGTATTTGTTTTTTCAGGTATAGCTGAATAAACACCAACTTCATAATATTTAATATATATATCTATAAATCAGAAGGTTATTTCTTTTCAGCAATTCTAGATTGAACCTATTATTACTTATCATCTAAACTGTAATATCTTTTTTCTTTTCCATAAATACTTAGGAGGCCTCTAATCACAGCATCCTGGAAAGAGTTATTGCTGTGGTGTTTCAAAGCTTGTGATTATCTTTTGGCAAAGATAGTGTTGTGTTTATGTATACTATATTCTGGTGGTTCATACATACAAAATAATACTTCAAAGTGTCAAATGGAACAATTTCTTTTAAGTTTGAAATCAACACACTTAGTCCTTCATTATGCTGTATGGAATACATTTGATTTCTGGCAGAGAAAATAACATGTTACTGTAAATGTCTCAGGCAAGACCAATATGGAAATAGCACTGATTTAACATTTTAAAATTCAGTAGGAGCTGTAGCCTTTCCATATTCAAGACTCCCACTGATTTAGAAATGGCTGGAGACACATGGCATGAATGGAGAGACTTAGGAATGGTCTCGTTATTCTTTGCTTTTCTTTTTTTTCTTTTTTCCTTGTGGAATAGCATAGTCTATAGGCAAAAAAAAAAATCAGTGGCAAACAAGTAAATTTTAGCGTGAAGACTTCTCTGTGTTGTAGAAGAAAACAACATGGAGGATTTCTATTCATGCCAGCTATTAATATGGTTTTTTTAGCATATGCATTATGATACAAGATAATTGTGCAGACAATGGTATGTCCACTTTTACAAATCATGAAGTGGGAAAATACAATTTCTTGAAGATCAAAACCCACTCAGAATTTAAGCAGGGGTAAGGGAAATGGTATGTTTGAAGTTGTAAGAGAAATTTCCAAGAAAATGAGACAAAAACTGATTTCATTACCAGTAAGAAATTAAAAAGAAAAAAAGACTCATCTGAAGCTGTGTAAGAATCTGAGGGAAAAGAAGAAATTATATGGGGCTTTTTTTCTCACTTGTCTAGACCTTTAGATCACTGTCTAGCATATCAAAATATAGATTAACTGATAAATCATACCAAGGCCAGGCCAGGCAGGGCTTTGAGCAACCTGGTCTCGTAGAGGGTGTCCCTTCCCATAGCAGAAATTTGGAACTAGATGATGTTTAAGGTCTTTTCCGACTCAAACCACGCTACTATTCCATGAGTGATATCTGCTCTTTAAAGGTGTTCTTGGCAGCTTTCCTCTGTCATGGGTAACACATTGTTGCACAGCTGATGTAACAATTGCATTTAAAAGCCCAACTCCCATAGTTTAAATTTAGAAATGAAATGAGATGGGGTAACAAACGCAAAATCCAGAGCCCTGAGCTACATGGTTTATACAGTACAGAGGAAGAATTAGGTATTTCAGAAAAAAAAGATTCTGCAGAGTCAACATGGTAAGCAAGAGCTGAAGAACATGTTTTATTAACATGGTCCAGCTCATGGCTTGAGCTGGAGCTGGATAATGTTTCTGTCAGGATGACTCCACTCTGCCTTCCTGCAGAGGAGCAAAGGAAGACTGCACCTGCTTCCCAGCAGAAAATGCCTTATATTCCCTACCCACTTTGCTGTGTGGTCAGAATCCTACCAACTCCTGTTGCATCCATTTGACAGCAGAAGCTGAGGTCGCACAAGGGAGGTCCAAGTTGACCTTCTTGGCTGATGGAACTGGGCAAATCCTCCCCCTCTCTGGGCATCTCTGAGCTGTAAAGACCCTGCACTTCACTGAGTCCTTCTGTTACTCAGGCCTCCCATGAAGGGTGCAGGCTAAGTCTCCTCTGACAAAAGCAGAGGTCAAGTGTTCCCTTCAAATCAAGGCCAAGTGATTTTAGCCAACAGTTCAACAGTTATATTTGTTAGATAGGCAGTTGTATACTTGTATCCAAATATTTTCTGTTCCTGACAGGAATCAAATTCACATTTTTAACTCAGTAAGGTCAGTCTAAAACCATTAAGCTATAAAATATTTTTTAAAAGAGATAAAGCAGTTGTTCATCTTTACTTGGCATATTAGAGGATTAACTAGAATCAGAGGAAGAAAGAACAATCATAAGGGCAATTGATTCCCTGAACCAGTGATAAAAGCATTTTTCGGAGAATGAACTATGTTCTATTACCCATTTTTAAGAGTGATTCAAGCTCTTTGTAACCCCTGCCTCTATTTTTATTTAATAAAAAGTGCATTAACTTTTTTTACAAAGAAGCATAATACCTACACATTGAAACACAAATTTGCAACCCATTTTATTTCCTTACCAGGCATATTGGGTGAGCTGTAGCTGACCCAAAGGTGTGAAAAGGGTATAATTTTAACAAAGTGGTGGTTCATATTATGATTATAGAGGAGTATGCAAGATTCTTGTAGTAAAAAGAATGTACATTCAGTGGAATATTAATCTTTTTATTTTGAATCTTGAACCATTTATGCGTGTCCTCTGTGGTGTTTCTGTGCCACACATGCTTGCTCTCATTTTTGAACTACACAGATGTAGCAGGACCTTTTAAGTATCTATTGTACATAGTCCCCTAATTGTGGTAAAAATGAGAACAGATACAATGCTCCTAAAATGCAACTGAGCATTCTCTCACTTTTAAGTCAATTGTTTGCTGGAAATAAATCAAAATACCTACTTCAAAACAAGGACTTCCACAGTAGCTTTTGAAATATCTACTCTGGTGTCATTATTTGAAATAATGACACCAGAGTAGATATTTCCATACCTTGTCTGATGGACAAATCCTGAGACATTAATCTTAAATTTCCTATGCCCTTATTATTATTTTTGCTCTTTACTCCCTGCGTCCATCCCCATTTTTTCCAAATGATTTAGTGGTAGAAGGCTCAACAGGATAATAGAGGCCTACAGAAATCTGCAGACCTGCTCTAAACAGTAATAACTTCAGGTTGTTTTGAGATTAGGAGGAACACAGGAATGCAAAGAATTTAATTACCAAATCTTTTAATAGTGCTAGCAGAATAGACTACCTTTAATAAGAATCCATCACTGATAATTACTTTCTAGCCTGAGTAAAAGCTTTGTATGTCAGAAATGGTAAAACAGGATTGTTTATCTATTATAATTTTATGGAGAAATAAAGATATTTTCAGTGATCAGATTAATTGCTTCTGTACAGAGAAAAAGGCAAAATTAAGGAAAAAAGATAGAAAATATATGGGTTTTCTTACTGAAGTAATTGCAATGAAGAGTTGACTCTAGCTAATAAGCTATAATGCAAGTTATAACTTGAGAGAGAAGAGAGGAAAAAGAAAGAAAAAAAACCAGAAATCTGAGTAATGTTAGTTGATAACAACAGAATTCAGACTCTCCGTTTTCTTCTTACGTATTTTCCCCAAACTCTGTGTTAGTTATACAGAACTAAACTGTGCACAATAAGCAGAGGCCTTCTAGGCCTCATTAGATCTCAAATTTCCCAGTTGCAAGGACACATATTCACTAGTCCACCCTTAAAAAAAGAAACATGCTTTTTGTGTGCTCTTAACTGGAGCCACTAGCACTTTAAAGACCTATAAGGTGATGGCAGCACAAGTCCTTTGGAATAATTCTTCCAGCAGCTAGCTTCTCTGTGCTCTGTCTGATCAAGTTACAGAAAGCAATGACGTTTCCTCCTGAAGCCTATTTTCTCAGTCTAGTAGTTTCTCCAACAGCTACTGGATAATGATTTATTGAGAATCCCAAATCCATCTGCTTTTTGAATTCCAGCAAGGACATAACATTTTTGTGAACTCTTTTTTCCTTTATTAACTCTTGCAGTATTTATTTGATCAGTACTTCTTTCCCCACTCTCCCTCTCTTTTTAAATTAATTAATGAGGAACAATTTGCTGCTTCTGGAACTTACAGGTAAGCTAGGCAGAAAAATATACTTACCCCTTTTCAATCTGCATCATCTACCCAGAAACTAGTTCCTGTAACTGAACTACTTAGCCCTGCTTCTTCATACTGTCTAGAGCAGTTGGATATTCTTCTGAGTTCAAGACACATAAGAATTTGATGCATTTTCAACCTACCTGGAAAAGAATTCAGAGTGAGGGGGTAAATGGAAGGAGCATCAATTTCCCATCCTTATGTTCAACACAATACAGAAAAGCAGACAGCTGTGAGTTTTTGCAGTGACAGACCAGCAGTGTAAATAGCCATCCTTAAGTAGCAACATACACATCACCTTTAATTTAATGAAAATAAAAATATTGTTTACTAATTTTAAATCATATTTCAAATCATTCTAAATCCTGGTCCTTCTCCTATTATTTCTACACAGCAGCAATTTGTTCTAAATTAAATTTGGACAAAGCAAATGTAATACATGCCATTCTTGATGGCTTTCTTCCTATTTGCAGTACCTGTTCTGCCACTCTAAAGATTCTCCCTCTGACCTGAGTGACTGCCTTCCTTCCTGTCTGAGTGCCAGGTAAGCTCTGAAAGTTAAGATCCCTATACTCAGAGAACCGGGCAAGTCAGTAGTTTTCTGTTATAGCCACTATTAAAACACACTTTAATTTACCTTGTGGACAAGTCTGCCTCGTGATACACAGCCAGAAAATGCATGTCTCTGTTAGAGTATCAAAACTGGCTCTTCCCCTAAGAACATAAATAAAATATGCTGTTCTGCCAGTAATGTTTTGAGCACAGACAGGCAACAGTAAGCAGTTAGAAAGAAAACAAGAACTGGTGTAACCCCCTCTTAGAGATAATGAAGGCTTAAAATCTCCTTGGAAAGACAATTAGTATCTAGGGAGTTTATCACAGTAATTAATTTTTCTAGGCAGAAAATAAGTCCAAACTCTCAAGCCTGCTCCACAGAAAAGATGACAGATTATTCTTTGCAAAGCTAATTGAAAAAGTGTTACATAGCTACAGCAACAGGATTAGCACCATCAGAAACAAAGCAGGGTGAATGGGTGAAGTGTCCTACATTTACCAAAGTTCTTTACAGAGACTGGGAAGACTTCTTTTCAGAAACAGTGTTGTGGACTTTCCTATTACTTCACTGTCAAACCTAACTAGCTATGGCTTAAAACCAGCAGAACTGATAGGCTTTGCTGTATAACTGTTCTTCTGCTGCCTAGCATCTTATAATTTACCACATTGCTTAGGAGGAATCCCCCATGGAGTTCTTTCTGGTAGCAAATACTAGCAGAAATGTCAAATGAAGGATTGCAGCGCATGAGAGGAGGTATTTGATTTGCTGTACTGAGTTGGTTATGAATAAAAACAGATGGTTTTTTATTTTAATGCAAAATATGACGTAAAGTCCCAGAAAAGTCAAAAACTTTATGTTTTGTTTCAATGGGCTTTGGATCTACGTTTGTTATGTATGCACACCCATTATCATGCTGAGCACAGAAGAACCCCCTTCAACTTGTTTCCCTCTGTTCAAAAATATAATGAAATACACCACACTGTCACAGAAATCACAGAAAACACATCTGTGAAATTAAAAATAATCTTGGAGAGTTTACACACCTTTGGAGTTTTTTCTGGCAAAATCTGTGGAAAACATCAATATGGCATTATGAAAGGAGAACCTTTACAAAGGACTGTTAGACAGACTTGTAGAAATGTTCAGGCACCAAGAAAGCATGGATGATACTTGGGGTTTCCAAGAATTTTCTGATTTTCACTGATTTAAAGGAAAATTCTCTTCACAGGTTCCTTTGAAGATACATCTTGTAACTCCAACTGCAGTGAAACACTTTTGAATATCCCTTTAGATACCAGTTTGACAATTTAGGCACTTAAATTATTTTAAATTCTTGCTCTACACATCTAGCAAACTGCAAGGAAAAGGAAGTGGGAAACAAGGGAAAAACAGGCACCAGGAACTCAAGGCTTTTTCCAAAGGTTACTTGATATTCGTTGTATGCAGAGCCAGTGTGTTCATGTTGGGTGTTGACATGGGGATAAGCATTGACACCACTCAGTTTTGGCCATCCAAATTGTCCATTTGCTAAGGCTTTCTCTGTAGCCTTTATCATCAGCAGGTTGGAGTAAGTTCCTGCAGAGGGTGGTTCCTGCTGACGTGGAGTGTTTTCAGTGCTGGGATCCTGGCTGGCTACTTTACCTAGATAAAGCAGATAGTGAAAGTTCCACAAAGTCAATAGACCCTATAATATGTATTTTTAACTATTAGGTTACAATACAAGACTACTATGTAACAATAGAAACCATTCGAGAATTTCCAATTGTGGCCAAAGAAAGACAGCATAGCATGATAATTTTTGATGCGTGATTTAATTGTTAAGGAGGATCAGCATTATATTACCCATTAATGTTATTGAAAGCATATTTTGACTTCCTCTCAAAGTCAGAAATCTTATTTTCAATTCCATCAACTTCGTATTCTCTGTTCACATTTAATATATTTTAGATTTAATATAACTTGCCCTCTGTGAAATCTCAGAAATCTCATAGGGTTACTGTGTTATACATAGAATACACAGAATCCTGTTGTCTTTCCATGGATGTAACAATTTTATTTCTTCCTAATCCCAATTCTTTCATTACAAATTAAAACATGGACAAAATTTTAATTATGAGTTTAAATGCATAATGAACTGAAAACCTAATCTTACTCTACAGCTTTTGGCGGGGAGTTCTATACATCTCTAGAACTTCATTACAGATAGAAGTAAACAGCCTACAAGTGACCCTGTGTTTGCCTCTACTGAATTCCAGTATATTCTTTTATATTTAGTGTCTTGAAAGCATAACAATTTCAACATAATAAGAAAACTGAATGAAAATCGAAGAAACATAAGCCCTGAGTAAATAAAATATGTTGCTTAGTGATGGGAAATGAGAATTTTACTCAAATGCCAGTAATATATACAAGCTGGTCCAACCAGCTTCCTACAGGTATCAGAATGACTATTTAAGTATTTCCCAGAACAGACAAAACTCCATGAAGAGATCATTAAGGGTATTATGTCTCATAGTACTCAACTCATTTTACTAGAATATAAAGAATGTAAGAAAAAATATATTCTACTCCCTCTCCTGCACTAGAGAACAGATTTGAACTTCGATCCTTTGCTCAGGTGAACAGCTTAACAGTCTTTCCTTTCAGAAAATTTCAAATTAGGTATGTGTGAGATGTCTCATAGGGAGCACGGAACTATCCTGGAGGTTCGAACACACAAGTAGAAAAACTGGGTTCCAGTATTTATACATTCAAATTATTTACATAAAGCAGAAAAGCAATGCATTCATAGATCCAACAGAGATGTTAGTGTTAGAGCCACTTCCTCAATCCTTGCATAGAGAAAGACGAGCAAGACAAGGTGGGATGCGTTTGGATGAGGTAGGTGGGGTGGGTTGAAGTATTGATTAAAAATGTAACATTTTTTTATCCTAAATTGAGCAAATGTGCTGCCTTCTGAAATGCTATATGAGAAGCATGAAGCACTACAGCTTCAGTCCCAGCAACTTTGAGACAACCCAAACTCTGTGTTTGATAGGGTATTTTTTGGTGAATTAACCATTCACTAAGGAAAAACCAATCATTCAACTCCACTGCGGCTACCTAGTATCCCAAGAATACTGATTTGATATTTTCTAATTCTGGTTAGCTGCCATTTGTCTTGGGATAACTTTTAATGAGTGATACAATTGTGAATTATGTAAACACAAATGCAGTAACAAATGTCTCTTGCTGATGCTGATTGTTTCTTAGTAATTGTATGTATAATTCCTGTAATTATAATGTTATTTATTGTGTTAATTTACTACACAGTTCCCATTAATTATTTCTAAATGTGATT
Source organism: Pachycephala philippinensis (assembly GCA_013397055.1). NCBI lineage: Eukaryota > Metazoa > Chordata > Aves > Passeriformes > Pachycephala > Pachycephala philippinensis. Next base: position 187,412 of record VWZT01011109.1, on the reverse strand, counting down.
GGACTGCTTGCTATTTCTGACACTTGATGCAGTTAGGAATGATGTGGACCACATTTTAATTAATCTTGCTACTGTTTTTTATGTGCTTCCTCAGTGCTGTACTGTGTGCTGCTTATTTTGCAAGTTTTTGTGGGCTTTTCTTCCTTTTCTGCCTTTCCTGGTGAAGTAGCTTATTGTAAAGATGCAACGTAGAGCAAAGGCATTTGCCTAGGCTTTTTTAAAAAAGCAAGCAAACAAACATGTGGAGCCTTAAAAAATTGTATATGTATATAGACCTATCTATCTCAGAAAACAGATATAAATTACATATGTAAGGTCTTATTCTCAAGTTTGAAAATGGTGAATTAACCTCTTGGGAAAGGTACTGGAGGTGTTACTGAGCACTCTATTGAAAGGGTAGGGAGGGAGTGCCCATCTTGATTGATTCTCAGATAACTGGGAAAAGAAGTTAAAAAGAGAAACTGCCTAAAGGCATTGCACTTTTCCATGTCTGATCCTGTTCTTCAGGAAGTTATCTGGACAAGAAATGCATTAAAAAAATCAAGAAATAAATCAGCAAGGCTGGACAAGCAAGGATGAGTACAAGAGGTGAATGACAGCTAAAAGTAATCTGAATGACTACCAATGGATGGATCTTAAAAGTGTCTTACTAAGCACAAAATATTTTTGGCCTCAAAAGCCCCAGAAGACCATCTCCATGGCAGGCCAACCTATTTAAACAGAAAGGTCAGACTGTCAAAGAAACTAAACTGCCTCACAGAACTGTAGAGCAGATGGTGAACTGGGAGGTAATTTAATGAACTCCTTCAACCTCCCATCCTTCGACATTTCACACTTGGCTCCACAGTTAGCAGTGCAACAGATATGAACTCACTGAGCTCCAGGCACAAGTAATTATCCTGAGAAGAAGTAAGGAGGCAAAGCAAGCTTCAGCCCCTTTGTGCCATTAAGAGAACTCTAGTTTCATAAATAGTTGTCTTCCATAATCTGTTCACCTTTTCAGAGTTGTCTAGTTCTTCCTATAAAAACAATGACCTTTGATGCTAGATAATGTGTTTGCTGCTGACACACAGGGAAGAGCAGAGCCTTTGGGGTAGTCTTCAGCTTTTTCTCCCATCCCATATTTTCCCTGGTCAGGGACTATATCTGGTCATTTGGGACAATGAACATTGACCCTGGCATTTCCAGATACAGCTCAGAAGCAATCATGTTTCTAGCTGACTGCATAGTCGATTTCCTCATAAGAAACATGCAAAGAAAAACACACAAGTAATCTTTTTGGTACAAAACCGGAGGTCTGTGACCGATTTTTTTTTTTTTTTTAATAACTTCCTCCTGTAAACTCTGATACTTCTTTTCAGGTTAAAAATTTCCTTTTCATCAAAATTAAAAATTATGAAAGTTCAACTAAAATACAAATTTTTATATGCTACCACACTTTCTCATTCAACGGGCACAAATATACTTGAAAAATATGTGTGATTAGGATAAATTTTTGATCAATTACTACTATGACATTAACAGTGACTTACATTATTTCGCGTGAACTAAATATCTGCTAGAGTGCAATAGTTAGCTACTGTGATGAAATAAAAAGCATAGTTAGGAACACAAATTCCAAATATTTCCAGCAGTCTCAGACAATGTTACAATATCAGATCCCTGTATAATTTAAAATATTCCAGACTTTTATTGAAACAATTGCAAACATTTATGTGTTCATTTTTAAACTGACTCTGCATATCCTCTCCTATTTGTTGCTTGTTTGTAAATTTTAGCTATTGTGTTTGTTTAGGAACTATTAATTTTCTAAGTAAAAGTATCATTAGCAAATCCTTCAAAATGTGAACTGGTCAAAAAAATGAAGAAACATGGGATTGATTGTGTTCTGAACCTCCCGAAGACCTAATCATTCATGCTACAAATATTTTGGTACCCTATGAAATTGTGTAAAAGCTAGCATTCAGGACAATAAAGCATAAGAAATGAAGCTTTATATATCCTTCTCCTAAAATGTATACAATTAATAAAATTAAAAAAGTTTACATTTTCTTTCATAAAATAGAAAGAAAGAAATTCGAGGTGATCCAAATTAATAAAGGTAGTTATTTTTATTATTTGATGTGTATTCATGTGGGTTGGGACCCTGATCAAAACTGTGTAGCACAGTTCCATGCAGTCACTCATATCAGAGCAATTTTTACTATATAAAAAAGGACAAGGGTATCTGAAATCAACTGTAAGTAGAAATTGCAGCATTGTCAAGGTCAGAGCCATCAAAAACGAGTTAAATGTTATATGCTTCAAAGCCAAACTGGCCCTGAAGGACAATGGAATCTCCTGCCTTACAGAAGTGCCCATGAGGGAAGCTAGAGCTTCACCTCATGAGACTGAAAGTTTGCTTTCTGAAGACTGACTGGACTGCAGCTCATCTTTTTTCCTTCCTCTGTCTGCTGACAGAGCTGTTATGAATATTTTGATCAAATAATCAATTAAATCTTGTAAAAGGGTTAGCTATGATTATAAGTAGAAAACTATGAAATGTCAGGTGTAAAAATATCAGGAGTGCTGTATTTGGAATGTGTAACCATAGAAACCTCACCAAGAAGTTACTGGACCTTTATGTTTCGGTTAAGAAACTATGGAGACCGTCACACTCACCAGTTATGCTGCTTGGAAACCCACTACCCTTCCCATCTGGATTTTAATATCCAGGATTCCAATCTGTAGACCTCAGAAGAAATAGACAATGATTGTTTTAGGATAAGAATATTGATGCAGTTATTAACTATTGGAACCAATCGATGTAAATGTTAAATTTAAGAGTGGGCATAGTATGCGTAGTATGTAAAAGAACTTATGTAACAATGGTTTAGCAGAAAAAAGTATATAAAAGGGGTGGGTTTTGTTTGTTGAGTGGGACACGTTTCGGAGGAGCTATCCCCCCTGTCCCTGGTGCCCCCAATAAAGAAGTGTCTGCTTATTCCCATCAAATTGTGTTGGATAAGTTTCTTTCACCCCGTTTGTTGACAGAGCCACCTATGAAACAGGTGCCAAGAAGTTTCTAGCCGAGCATTTTAAAATCAACCAAAGTCAGTGTGCTGCACCAATCTGGCCTCAGAAACTCCACTTCTCATAATCGCTTAAAATCAACCAAAATCAGTGTGCTGCACCAATCTGGCCTCAGAAACTCCACTTCTCATAATCGCTAAATCCATGAACTAAATTCTAGTTCACTTAACTGTGGCAGTTCTAAAGGTACTTCAGGGGGCAAACAGATAAAGATAGCAACTCTGTTATCCACCTCAGGGCAAGCTATTCCCACCTGCAGAAAAAAAAGTCTATAGCTATCTGTCTGCATTCTTCTTTTCATATGGCATGTTGGCTATTATAGCAGCCTGCAGGGAAACAGGATATTCAATCAGCAAATTCAATTTTCGAACTTGCAGGGAACAGGGGAGGGAATTAGGCTATATTTGCCTAACATAGTGTGCTGATTATGAGCTCTAAAGGGGTTTATAGGCCCTGTTGACCACTCCTGCCCAATGTTTTGTATGAGACAGTGATTCTGCAACCACAGGTTCCTCTAAACACATTAGCTTCTGCTCAGTCTAACATCTCCATGCTGGTTATCAGTTTTCCTAAGGTTCTGCTTGTAGACTTGCATTCCCTAAGAGTCTTTGCAGCATATCACAATCCCACCTAAGCAGTTGGAAATATTATTATTCAGACTGTGTTGCAGGATCTGAAACAATAGGCCACAGGACAGCAGGATATAGAAGAGAGAAAAACTTACCTTGTAAAAATACCTCAATTTCATTTAAAGCAAATTATTATATAAACTACATGGGGGCGTAGGAAGGCTGCAAGAAGTAGGATAAAATGGAAGGGAAAGTTGGCTGTCCCAGGTGGATGTGATAAAGCCTTCAAACCATAGAAGAATAAGTTTTGCATGTCATCTTGAGTGACGGAGGGGAGCTCAGCAGTAGAGAGGAAGACAGAAGAAAGATGACTCTGACATGTGAACCACAAAACACAAAATCACAGAATCAATTAGGTTGGAAAAAACTCTGACATCACTGAGTCCAATCTATGATCACACACCACCATATCAACTAAACAATGGCACCAAGTGCCACATTCAGTCCTTCCTTAAACACCTCTAGGGACGGTGACTCCACCACCACCCTGAGCAGTCCATTCCAATGTGTAATCATCCTTTCTGTTAGGAAATTCTTCCTAATGTCCAACCTAAACCTCCTCTGGTGCAGCTTTAAGACTTTTGTACTATCGCTGGTTACCTGGGAGAAGAGGCCAACCTCCACCTGGCTATAACCTCCTTTCAGGGAGTTGTAGAGGGGAATAAGATCCTCCTCTTCTCCAGGCTAAACAATTCCAGCTCCCTCAGCTGTTCCTCATAGGACTTGTGTTCAAACTTTTCACCAGCTTCATTGACCTTCTCTGGACACACTCCAGCACCTCAATGTCCTTCTTGCAGTGAGGGGCCTGGAAATGGCCACAGTACTCAAGGTGTGGCCTCAGCAGTGCCATACAGACTGAGAGAATCCCTCCCCTGGTCCTGCTGGCCACTATTTCTGATACAGGCCAGGATGCCATTGGTCTACAGGCCATATACAAATAATCATGTAAGTGTATTCCCAAAATGTTGTCTGTAAAATCAAGTCACACCTAATTGTAAGTTCACCCGGACAGATGCAGAGTTAATTTGATATGTCCTGTAGTTGCTGATGTGTCACAGTCACACGTCAGTCATACCATAAGTGACTGATAGCACTATCTGTCGTTCTATTCTCTCTATTCACTGAAGTGCCAAGATAAGCTTTTGTTGCCAACACAGCGCTCCCTTGCCACTGGTGGTCTGTAGGAACTGACTGGTGAGCTGGCAGCACCCCTTTCCTCAGCTGGCTGCTCTGACCCATGAGCACTCTCAGTGGTACTCAGGAAGGGGGAGACTTCTGACAAGGCTTCCAGCTTTGATACACCTGGTACTGGCCCACTGACATGAGCTCTCTTGCCTTGCTGTTTGATTAGGATAGGTTTTAGGAAAAGATATTTTTGCCAGCATGTCTTTTTGACAGAAGATGAGATTAAATGTTACAATGAGAGAATGTACAACAGCAAGCCTACTCCCACAGTGTGTACATCATAATATGGTTTATGAGATTTTCTTCCATCTTTGCACTATTAGTATCTTCATAGGGCTAAGTACCAGCCTCAGCTGTATTGTATGGAAGATATGTCAATTTAAGTGACTAATTTATCACAGAAACCTTGTAAAACTACAGATACTAAAAAATAAAATTCCTCTTAAAAATTATGTTTATTGTGGTGTATGAACAAAAGCAAAATTACAAACAACACTCTAAGATATTTTAGCAAGAACACTGGTAGACAATGAAGAACATATTTGCTCTTTCAGATTAATATGTTTGGTTATTTCTTCTTAATAAACATGAGAATTGCATTATATAGAGAACAGAGAGCTCTCATACAGAGCATGTGGAAAAGCAGACATAGAATTTTCAGTTCATATGTAAATATCTTTGGTATACTTCATCTGGATTACAGAGTTTGGGCAAGCAGTAGGCAAAACTATATAGCCTAGAGCTGGTCACTTTACAGTAGGTTCATCCTGCAGGCTCTCTCCCTGGGCTCTGAAGCATCAGTATCCTCATTTCAACAGGTGGAATGGAGACTTGCTCCCTCTTGTGTTACCTTACTGCTTTGTATCTAAACCACTTCAAATCTGGAATGTGTGCTAAAGTTTAAGATGCTGTATAAACCCCACCTCTAATTCACTAAGAGCTATGCTTGCCCCAAGAAAAGATTTTGCAGTGACAGGGATGGAATGGGTCCTGTCTAAGCTGCTGAAGCAGAGGAGGCATTTGCCCAGATCTCATCCTGTGCCAGTTGTTTCCCTCTGCCTGGGTCTCAGCGACTCACTGATGTGCATGGAAAAGCCACAAATTGCCATGCACAGGAATTTGGCACCATGAGGAAGGATGAGGGAGCCACCTCCTTCCCGCATGGCATGGTGCTGGGACAGTGGGTGTCTGGAACTGGCTGGGGACAAGGATCAGAGCTCAGCCCAGGAGGTACAGGAGGATGGTCTGAACAAGGACATAGTGCCTCATACACCACTCTGGATTCCTTAACGGAATGGACTGTGTCGTATTTTGTGCATCCTGTGAAAGAAAGTTATGGCCAGGTAACACGGAGTATTGATCAGTGTTTGCACCAGCTGGCAAGTAGAAATCTCTGGAGGGCAGACAAGATTCTTCAAGGCAAAGGGATGTGCCCTGTAAAGAAAAAATTATGTGAAAAAGTCATCAGGCAGAGCAAGAAGGAAAGTAAATACAAGAAAAACCTTCACTAGGATATAGATATAGATGATATAGATAAAAAAACCAAACAACAACAACAACAACAACAACAACAAAAAAAAAAAAAAAAAAAAAAAAAAAAAAAAAAAAAAAAAAAAAAAAAAAAAAAAAAACCATCACCAAAAATTCCCCACAGAAGTCCAGCCTTTTGGTAGGTAGCAAGGGTTTGGACAGTCTTTAAACTGAAAGAAATAAATTTATTGTACAGCTCTATATATGACTGGGTAAATTTATTTCTAAGCTAGGAACATTGCAGGTAAGATCTCTGCCAAATCACAGTGAGTGGGTTTGTTGTAAACCCTTTTATTTAAATACTCTTACTAAGCAGGGCTGAGGTTTTTTTCCTTTTAAGGAAGAAAAAAATTATGGAGGAATAGATGCTTTTAGCAGAGAGCTGAGTTTTAACAGAGGAATAAGGTAGAGGAAGAAACAGACCCTTTGATAGAGAATGTTATGTACATCTAATGTCCATGTGAGACATTTGGATACAAAAATCTGTATTCTTCTGCTGTAAAGCTCCTGATCAGTCCCCCAGGAGGTCAAGTGAGCAATAAAGCATCCATCATGTGACCCTTATCTATGGGTGTATGCATACTTTATGTATCTTCCAGCACATTTAAGTAATGGAAAGAGCTGTTACTCAATCGCGTGGAAGGACATAATTTATGAAACATAAGTAGTACAAGAAGAGAAAAAAGAATAAAAAGAATAAAAAAATGCATGGAAATAACCAATTCTTACCACGTGAGCATAGGATCTGCCTTTTGACATATTTTCATCAGAGTATGACAGTGAACAGCTAATGCTCTGAAATATCAATACTTTATAGCCAAGGGTTCAAAACAAGAAAAGGCCTTTAATATATTAAAATCAAATGCTAAAAACACAGAAAATTACTAAAAATTCAGAGTTTAATACCAAAAAGGGGAAAATAATACAAAACATTGATTTTTCAAGCCTTGAGGCAAAAAACCCACTATTAAATCAGAAGAGATGATCACTAGTAACCAAGGGAAGACAACTTACTAAACTGATCACATGAAAGTATATTTCTGTCTTTTATCATCATTAATTACCCAATAATCTGAAGTATAGGGGTGAAAGGTTTCACTTCTTCAGTAGAAAGATACTTCTGAAGCATCATTTTCTGAGAATTTAACAGTATCACGGTTTTACTGTTAATTTCTGGAGAAGCATGGACAGACTACAAATGGAGAAAGGGCTTGAAGGTGCAAGTTAGGAAATGCAAACAGGGCAAAAAATAGAAATTGTATCTAACTTGGTTTAGTGGTAATTGAGCTTACCAGGTGCAGCTGTTTGGGCCTGTGTTACCTTCAAATAACACAAATGACCTACAGAGCAGCACTACAGGAAACAAATCAAACCTGCTGATAATGCAGAAGTCCTTAAAACTGAGAGTTCCGTTATTTCAGTAAGCAAAATTAAAAAGCAGTAGTAAATAGGCTGATGAGGCAACTTACACTGAAGTGATGAATATCAGGTTTAAAAGCAAACAAGCAGACATCTGTAAGTGGTCTAAATCCAAACTCAAACTTCAGACATGCACTTTCATTGCCGTACAGGTGAGGGAATACACAAAAGCTCTCACAGAAGGAAAAAATTCTTGCTCTGGAGGCAGACAGTTGTGCTGGAGGTAATTTCATTCTAAATGTACAAAATGATGAAGTTCTTTTTTCGGCATGCATAATTAATTGATTTCTTGCAACCCAAATTCCTGCAGCTATGGTAGGCACAGGCTGGTGTCAATTTTGTCTTTTGAGAGACAACCTCCTCTGAGGTCTTCTCTTCTGAGTTCATCAGATAGGGAGCAGGTGGAAGGTTCATCACAAAATTATTTTAGCTGTTGATGAAGCTGAAGGAAAAGCAACTTTCTGACCCCTTGTCAGTACAGCTGGATTGTGGCATCCTAGGCATATACATCAGCTGTTGTCACATAAGTTCACATAGAACTCCATGCGCTTCAATTTTCAAATGGCTAGAGTATTTTACTGTCATAAACCAGTATTTTCTGTGTTTCGTTTCTTTAGTTGATATCTCAGTGAAGTACAGTACACTCTTATAGCCTTGAGTACCTGACAATTTACCAGAAGACCTAATAACGTGACTGAACTGCTTAGAAGATTGAAAATTTTATGCTAAATGACAATAAAATAAATATAAACATTCTGTGATAAAAACTAAATAAATATTGTTATTATTACATATTCTTAAGATATACGGGGTTCAAGGATTTGACTTTACTTTTAGCATGTTCTACCTCTAAACAAGAAGGCTTAGGAATATTAATTCTGGTTGAGGTAGATAGTTTTCAGCTCAGAAATAACACTTGTGCTCATTATTGGGAATAAAATGAGAAAAAGTATAATGCAGTTTCCCTTCTATCTTGACTTTACTTCAAAACAAATGAGGCTAACACTCTGGACCCATCCAATTAACAACAGCTGGAAAACGTTCTAGGCTAATTTTTCCATTAGCCAAATAGCTATAGGCTTTAACACAGAACGTGAGTTTTCTCAATAGAAGACTTAAACTGTTCTCTAGGGTCTACTGGCAGTGTGTGAGATGCTGGTTAGAGAAGCAGTGGTATTTTATACTTCTAGTGGAGCTTCTCTCTGGGCAAGTAGAGCAATACCATTCTTGCACAGACAAGAACTGGCATGAATGATAGGAGATTGGGAATATGTTTTCCTTGTCAAATGGTGTAGTTCCCAGGGGTCTGATTCTTTGGTGCACTCTGCATGTAACTTGGTTAATTCCTGAACTCTCTTTTGAAGCAAACCAACTGGTTGCTTTTGCATATAATCTTGATGTAGAACTCTCATTATTTTGCTCCAGGGACTATTCTGTGCAGGAAAATAAGGAATGAAACTGTACAAAATTCTGCCTCCTTCACCCTGCCTTAGCCTATATGGCCTACCCTGATTCCTCAGATTTCCTTAATGGAAGGAAAATAGATACTTATATGCTACATATGCTTAATGTTATACCTGAAACACAAAAACATCATTTCTGAAAGCCAATGAAACAATACTAATTTTCAAGCACTGCAGCTTCATCCTGAGGCCAAGGGTGTATCACAGGAAATCCAGAAGATACTTTTGTCCAATGCAGTGCAGTGTAACAGCACTCCATGATGAAGGGTTCATCACTCGTATGGATACAGGAGAATCTGCAACTCTTGGCTTGGAGGCCTGGAATCACTCCCGGGCAGCACATCTTCAGCAGTATAAGTATAGTCTGTGCATTTGTCACTGAGCCAATGATTTCCACAGCTTCTGTCTGTATCTGATGCCTCCATTCAAGAAAAGTCAAGATGATACTTTGTTCATGGAAGAATTGCAGGAATGTTTAAAAGAGTAACTAAAAGTCACATTGTGACTTTTTATCCCTTTAGCTTTACAAGAAGGAGGTTAAAAGGCAACCTCATTACAACCTATAAGTAGTCACAAAGAGACCAGAGATGTCAGTGTGCCAGCACACCTAAGCAGAAAGTAGAATATAGATATATTCAGGTTAGGAGGAAAAAAACATGGGGATTTTTTTTTTTTTTTTTTTTTTTTTTTAAATAGTGAAGATATTAACCTTTGGAATGTATTACTGAGAGGAGTGCTAGATTTATCATTACTCAGATTTTTTAAACTGAGATAAGATTTTATTTCATTTTTCCAGAGGACTTGTCCTTGTTCAAACTGGAATTAATTTAGAAAAGTTCTTTCCTTAACAGAAGGTCAGACTACATGACCCTTTCTTGATGGGTAATCTATGAATCTATTTAATATAACAGCAAATAATGCTGACGATAGAACTCAACCAGCCATTTGTCCTGCTGATAGGATCCATCCTCTATAACATTTAGACTTACATTGATCAAACTCTTAATTTTAATCACTAAGATTCTTCTTATTGGGCTGACTAACCATCTGTTTTTATTGTATAACCCACAAAATAGCAGCATCCTAGTTCTGTCATTCCTACACATAATCCATATTTATTTCCATACTGTTACTGAGACTTGTGATATAATTACAATATTAGATCTGTTTTAATACTTTTCTACTCTGTTATTTTTATCTCAATTGACTCTACTGATCACCTTTGACATACTACTCAATTTCAGTTCAGGTTTCTGGCCTTACTATACTCTGTTGTATTAGTTATGTTTTCCATTCAATAGCTCCCTTTTAATGACTTCTGTGTAGATCTAATCAACCACACATAGAATCCATATTTTCTCTTCGTTTCACATTTTCCTCCCATCTTGCTAATTTCAGATTTTTTACTGCATGATTGAAAATCATCCTATTGTATAGAAACAGAAGAATTGATGTCAATATCAGATTGCTACTTAATCTGGCACATGAAAACAAGATTTTAGTTTGTATGTATACATGTCTTTATTCATAACTTCTCTCATCTCTCAGGGAGAAGAGCTAAAGAAGAAGCATGTCTGAGTTTGCAGCAGGAAAAAGCATGAGAAGTTTAGTTTACGTGATTTAGAAAGGCATGTGTTGAACTGATACGGAGACACTGTTATCCTCCAACTTTCATTTAATAACATGTTGTGACTACAACAAATCAGTGTTTCAGAAATCTCTTTGCACAGCTCTTGGCTTTCATCTGCCATATCTCATAACCCTCTATATGAAGGACATTATATATGAATTACTATTCTGCACATGGATTTGCTATTTTCTCAACAAAATATATTATCTTTGCCGTTTACACGTATCAGGGAAAAGAGAAAGAAGTTTTCTCTGGATAATTTGAAAACCCCCTTTCAGTTGCTTTTATAATATAGCAATCAGACTTGACGCTTCAGAAATTGGGATGGAGTGAGTGGATTTTGATACTTGTTTTTCCTATTTCAGATTTCTCTATTCAAATAATCATGGAAAGAGGCATCTAAATTTTTGCAGGAACAGTCCATTTCTATAACAGAGATTCATTCCTTGAGTTTCTGATTAGTTTTCAATGACATTATTTTTGTCAATTTTTTCATTATGAAAAAGAAATACAATTTTAAATTATTTTGATTCTTTGATAGAACTTCTCTTTTCTCTAAACACATGCATAGGGTCCACACCACTCAGATTCTTCAGTTATCAGTCTAACACATTAAGATGAGCATTATCTAAGATGCTGATTAAACTGATGTCTTTTTTTGATTAATATAGTTCTCTAAAATTCTAACAAGGCGTAACCTACAGAATATAGATATTACATATTCCATGACCTGACTACCATTGTCACATTAGAATAAATTTTTTTTCCTCAGATGTACATCTTGAATAGATTTCTCTTGTGAGGTTCATGTTCAGATAGTTTGTATTGCATTTCACCAAAGAATATTATCCATATTATGAAGTGTATTCTTTCTTTCCCTTGATATATACTTCTCATCAGATGTATTTTGGATCAGTGCTGTCTTGCTTTGATTCCTATATTAGTTTTGGATTAATGCCAATTCAAATGGCTCTGGCTTGGCCTTCATCTGTGTTCCAATACTAGTTCTGCAAGAAGGAGACAAAGAGCTTGTAGGGATTTATGACCTAATAGCATCCATTTCTTTTTTGGTGTGGAAATAGTACTGAGAGATTGAATCTGAGAGATAAAATGTTAAGTATGGTTGATACTGGGCAAGTGTGGAACAAAGATTTTCTATCCCTGACCAGGTAACAAGCTGAACATGAAACAGAAGACAATACAGGATATATTGAGAAAATAGTTTTTGAGATGACAAAAATTCACACTTTGAAGATTCCTCTGCGTGAAATCACTGTTCTTCATTGTATAAAACAATTCATTAGTATAAAACAATTACTTACTCCCTAGTACACCCACCAGCTCACCGAATATGCTGAGTTGGAAGGGTCTCACAAGGATCATCACGTCCAACTCCTGTTCCTGAACAGGATCATCCCCAAGAGTCACACCATGTGCCCCAGAGAAGATTAACTGCTGGGTTAACCATTACTGTATTCTCTTGACTCATTCGCCTGACTTTTTGCTCATGAGAATGCATTATTCTTGAGTTTGGAGGAAGTGAACCTTATCAACCAATTTATCAATCAATATCAACCAATTCTCTTGGACGTCTCTTCCCTACAGTGCCTCTTCCAGTAGGATTCTTCCAAGAAGACCCCTGAGGACACCAAAGTTAACTCTCCTGAAGTTCATGGTTACAATCTTACTTGCTCCCTTGCTTTCTCCTTGCCCAATACTGAACTCCACAATCTCATGGTCATTACAAGCCAGGATTCCTCCAGCCTTTACATCGTAAACAGGGCCTTCCCTGTTTGTTAGTATGAGGTCAAGCAGTATACCATTACTTGTGGGATCCTCCACCTGTGTCAGAGAGTTGTTGTCAATGCTTTCCAGGATCCTCCTGGACTGTTAGTGCTTTGCTGTGTAGATTCTGCAGCAGATGTCGGGGTAGTTAAAGTCCCGCACAAGAACCAGTGTCTGTTACTGTGAGGCTGCCTCAAAATGTCTGCAGAAGGCCTCATCCATTTCATCCTCCTGCTCAGGCAGCCTGTATCATATACCCACAACAAAGTCACCCTTGCTAGTCTGCCCTTTTATCCTAACGTGTCAGGTCTCAGCTCATTTGTCAGACATCCGAAGACAGAGCTTTTCAAGTGTTGCCTCACATAAAGGGCGACTCCACCATTATGCCTTCATTGTCTGTCTCTTCTAAACAGGCTGTAGTCCTTCAGGACAACATTCCAGGTACGTGAGCTATTCTACCATGTGTCTGTAAAATGCAATGGGATCCAAGCCCTGTGACTGCACTCAGATCTCTAGTTCCTCCTGGTTGTTCCCCATACTGCACACATTGGTGTGCAGGCACATTGTAGAAGCATTTGATTGTCTCAATATTCCAGTAGGGGTGCAAACAGATGCTCCATAGAACTGTCTTATGGTTACATCTGTGGCTGCTTTTGTTTGATCTGAGGTATTTTGTAGAGTATTTCCTCTCTGAAACCCAACAAATCTATCATTATTCTCTTCACAGTGACGCACTTCAGAAGCTTGTCGTGCTTCCTTCTCTCTCCTCCCTATCCTCACGTTCACAGCGCTCCATAATCTAGGAGTTGTTACAGTGTGTGAACAAGCACTGTGGAATGGAGTGCTTCCAAAGACAGGATCCTTATTTCAGTGATAAGTGTGAGTGCCTCAGCACTGACATCTTCCTCTCATGTCTTCCAGAAAGATTAATGTTAACTAGATTTCCTTATCTTGGATTCCTAAAAAAAGTGTGTCTGATGAGAGGCCAGATCTGTAAATCCCTAGCAGCTGAAAGGTCCTATGCTGCCACGATAAGGATCTTGGCGACCCTCTTGTCTTATGCATTTCATACTAGTTATTGTAGTCATGTTCCCCCACAGGACCCTGCTTTTTACAGTGCCCATTCAGTGGCACTCTCCAAGTTCTGTTCTTAAGGAATCTGTGCAGCTGATTTAGGTTTCTAGATTCTTCTGCAGAGACAAAAGCTTCAAGTGACTCCTATTATATAGCATTTCAATGAATGGTTAAACAATGCTTACACAGTTGCATGAACACAGTCCATTGCAAATTATAATGTGGTTTTTCTACCCTTATTTCCTAGCTGTGATTATTATCAAGATTATGTAATGTCTTGCTTATGTAGAAAAGATTGTACGTGGAATTTTTTTTGTGGTTGATTTGGATAAACTATCCCCTGTACCCTTTTAGTATCAGTATGCTCTCACTGACAGCTAGTTAGGTTTACGAGAAAAAGAAACCTCCTGTATCCCCAGATGTTCAGCTCTTCTGCCAAAATAAGAATTGATTTAGGAACTGAGTAATTAAAAGGTAATATATTACAGAACAATCAAGCTAAAGTTATATCAACTCAATAGTCTTGAAGTCATAGGAAATGACTGACTCCTTTAACTACAAGATTTTAACCTAAGTATTTTAAACCAGATGACGCACTTATTATTATTTCTCATTTATATTTATGATATCTTTAATATTCTTAAGTACAAAGTGTGTGAGACATCAAAATGTACAAATTCAACTGTATGTTGTATGCCAGCTAGACAGGCAATTAACTGTTTGGTTTTTTTTAATGAACCCATTAATGTTTCTTAGTTTCAAAACATCAGCTATAATAGAGAACACCTTCCTAAATGTTCACAGAACACATGTCAAAAAGCTTAGAAATAAACCTGACCCATTTCCTATCACCAAAGAGAAATCGAAAATACCTGCCTTCCCAGAAGAGGAAGGAGAGAGGGATTGCTATATCAGTAGAGAAATAAAATAACTATTATCAGTGCAACCGACATAATAGGGAATCTGCAATAAATGATTTAATTTCTATCAAGTTCAAGTTTGCACATATAGTTTGAGTACTCAAGCATATCTTCTATGGTACTGGAAAACATAATGCAATTTTTCCTGTTTGAGGCAAGCTTGTGACTTCAGGTATTATACCCAATAAAGAAATAATTCTGCTGCCTCTTTTAAGTGAGTTTCCTTGACCAGTCAGAAGTATATTTATATGGCCCCACTTGCTATAGTATTAGAATGTCATACAGCCTTTATGTTTTTGCCTTGGTTACATCCATGTAGAATAAAGAAACATGACTCTCTCCATTCTATGGCAAAAATTCTAGCAGATATTTCCACAAGGGTTTCTAGGTCTTTAAAACTGAAGGTACTTTCACTGAAGCAAAGTTAGCAGAAATCTTTAAAGACTCAAAGTAGTATTTTAATCTCTCTGATATGTCCAAGATCCAGTTGTACTGTGCCTTTCTTCCCTTTGGCATTGTGGACATCTCAAATACATGAGCATGGTCTTGATGAGGCATCTGTTTGTGTAATACAGTAAAATGTACAAACATACAGGTAAGTGTGCCTTCAGTGGCACAACTCCTAATGCCTTCAGTGGAACAACTTGCCTCCTTGAAGTTATGTATTTACAGATATAACTAGTTGATGCTATTCTTTTTTTTTTCCTTAATACACTTACTGCTTTTCACGGTCACTTTTATTCACTATCATCTAATTAGCTGATTTCATTCTCAAAGGCTTTTCTTCCACATATGAAAGCTATTCAGATTATGATCCTTCAAAGTTTCAAAAGATTTTATAGTTATTTAAGATGGATAAGTAAATAAATAAATAAAACTGGCATGTGAAGAAGAATAAAGAAAGTTTCATTTGGTACTCCATTTTATTTTGGTAAAATCCCATAAGATTCAGGTCTATTACAATCCCAGCTTTTAACCTGAACAATTTGAAGTCTGTCTGTTACTGATATTAGCTGTATACAACCTTGTGCTTCTATGCTTATCAACAGCCAGAAATATTGTTGAGATGCATTTTTGTTGGTGGGATCGTAATATTGGTTTTCAGTCAATAGAAATTAGACATGAATTCCTGCAGATTATAGAAAGAAATAATTAATATTCTGCTTTCCTACCTTTTAAGTAAAATTCCCTTCCATACTTTAATTTATGCTTTCATCACAATATTCCCTAGCAAAACCTTGAAGTAGAAACTGAGGTGAAGTCCAGAGACTTAAACCAGTCTTAAGCTGCCAGATGTCTGTTTTTCTGTTTATACCACTCAGAGAAAAAAATGAGGCTTTAACAAAAAACTTGCCAAAATTTTACAAATATTTTCTAAGCTTTAAAGATATTTACAAGATTTGTTTCCCAGGAATAAGCCCACCACATTTTTACATGTGAAACTACCTTGATTTTTCCAAGTAGCTGTCTATGTAGTCAGTTGTTTGGCTTTTAAAAGGTTGTTTTTGTGTTGAAGCAGGTTTGTAAAAATTTAATGGGTGATATTCACAGAATCATGGGATCACTGAATAGCTGAGGCTAGCAGGCACCTCTGGAGATGATCTGGTTCATCCCTTTGCTTAAGGAAGGCCACCCTTGGCTAGCTGGCTAGGAACATGGCCCTAGAAGATCTCTAAGGCTGGAGGCTTCCCAACCTCCCTGGGCAACTTGCACCAGTAAAAAAGTGTTTGCTGGTGGTCAGAGGGAACCTGCTGTGTTTCAGTTCGTGCTCATTGCTTCTGCTCCTTTCACTGGTCACCACTGAAAAGAACCTGGTTCTGTCCTCTTTGCCTCGTGTTCACTTTGGTGCTTTCTAGAACTTTAGGTCCCTAGTTTTCTGAGATAATTCAAAAAAGTGGATTACATGATGTTGGAAAGAAAATACAATATTCAGTTTTACCATGAATTTTAATATCCCTGAACAGAAATATATGCTAAAACTAAGCTTTTAGGAAAATATTTAGCAGCAAACATCTCTAAGTAAATGTTGATTACTAACAAGTTTGTGGTTGTGCTATTATAATTATCATTATTTTATATGATTGTTTTCATCTTTATTGTTAAAGAAACAATTAGACAGAATTTTTATCAACATTTTAAACAAAATTATAACAACTTAAAGAGGTTATTGTTGAGAAGGTGGGTAATTCATTGTGTAACAGCTGTGAGATTTCAGATATAATTGCAGATAATCACCTTCATAAAAAAATCCCTATACACAGTGGGTAAGTTTGGGCATTTTTTAGTTCATAGTGTACTTTTGTAATTTTTACATTTTGAATAACTTTTATGTCCAATGGTACTTTTAGTTTGTCATTATAAACACAGTTGTGATACGTTAACATGCACTGAAGGCCTGCTAATTGAATCAATTTTTGGATTTTTGTTCTATAATCAAAATGCTTGTCAAATTTAAGACTTTCTCATCTGTTTCACAAGCTATATATTCTTAGCCATCATTTTATCATCCAGCTTAATTATAATATCATTTTCTTATCCTTAAGCTGCTCCATTTACTGAAAGAATATTTTATTCTGTTCCAAAGAGATTTTTTTTTCTCAGACAAGTTCTATATAAATTAAAGATAACTGTATTCACAATGGAAATATCTGTCTGCACCAGATTTGCTCTCTGGATGCATCTCAGTCTACAAGTATCTATTTTTACTGAACAAAAGATACTTCAATTTTGTCAGTGTAACTGAAAAAATGCAACTATTTGAGAGTTGAACACTACAGTAGTTTCTTGGTAAGATTTGAATTGCTGAACTAGTTCATTTGTTACATATTAAAACCACAGGGCTGATAGAGGAACATCTATGGAAATTTTTGCTTGTGAGAAAGGTTTTCCTTATGGAACAGAAGTGCATATACACACAGAGAAAGCATCCAAACCATCTGCCCTTGGGATCATCATGTTTTTAGCTGAACTATAATACTGGAGAATTACTTCAGGTTTAGCTTTAGTTTATGTTCAATGAAGAGCTCCACTCCAGTTCAGAGACATTTAAAAACAAGTTTTAGGCTGGTTTGAACTGGGTTTCAGTGGATTTTAATTTTCAGTGTGATCCTTTGATTGCAGCACTGTAACACCTAAATTGCTCTGTGCATTTACCTCAAAGCAACAGCAGCTCTGTGGCACTGCTACAGGTACCAGGCACTCTGCCCAAGTCATAACCTCCCTCACAGCTCCCAGATATTCATTCTCTTCCTATTTCCCAGCTCCTCAGAAAATATCACTTCAGGATCTGGATGTGGCAGGAAAGCTATTGCCACAGCCAGGTTTATTTTTTTAGACACTAATAATTTAGTGACCTGGAAATTATACCCGTCCTATTAAACTTGTATCCTCCTGGACATTTCAGGAAAAACTGGATGCCCTCATCTCTCAGGACACACCAGTATCTTACAGAAAACCTTGGAATAGCTTCACAGAGAGAAGAATTTAGTTTTTCATAAATGATAAAGCTAGTTGCATTCTGGAAAATATATATAGAAGAATTCTCAGTAAATCATAATCAAAAAAAGGGACATATAAATAGAATCAAAAGCTTCAATTTTTCTTAGCTTCTAGAAATAAACTTCTAAAAAAATCAAACTCCAAGCAGAAACTACGAAGAATTTTTCATGGAAAAAATTATAAGTACATGGAGCATCCTAGTGGGCATTTCTATTAAAGCAAAATCACTGAAGCCATCCAAAAAACAATTACATTGAATGGCTCCCTGGGGGAGACTGGAGCTCTGAATAGAAATAAGTTCCTGAAGGATGAAAAGTCTCCAGTCCTTAAGCTTCATATTGCATATTGTAGTTAAAAGTTAGTGGTTTACATCATCAAAATACAGGCTACTATGACAAGGTCAATTAATAAAAGTCCGCTGCAGATAGATCACCATGGCCGGACAAGCCTGCTCTAAACAAACAGGCAGGCAGACACCTCTAGACCAACCATATAGTACTGCTTTGGAGAAATTCTTTAGTCCTGGGTTGTCTCAGAGTTTCTGATCCCAGATGAGAAGCTAAGCAGACAGAACTGTTACAGAATGGAGCTGATGGTTGCCAATCACTTCTTTCCTGTTTTCCATGAATCACACACAGGGAGCTTTGCAAACTGGTTGTGTCTCAGTTGCAGTCTAGAATGCTTTTAAAATCAAGTGAAATCACAGATTAGCCTCAAAAGAGGAATCAAAATTGACATACTACAGCAGTGCTGAATAATTGGAAATTATCTGAGAGTCTCAGTACTGCTACAATTATTTTTAAGAATAACTCACCAGTTGTGCTTCTCTGGATGTACTTTCTGTAAGCTCAAGTACCTTCAAATATTGCTGATGAAATACAGATTAATGTATAAAAGGTGCTGAGGAAATATAGAATAATGTTAATAATAATAATAAAGAATTCTAATAATTAGAGTATATCATCCTGCAAAATTTTTCCAACCATGCTCACCTAGATCAAAAAGTTAAATGATATATTTCAATGGTCTGAACAGTGCATGCTTCATTTGAAGCTCCTCTTCAACTTCTTATAGACTGTATTTTCTAGAACAGATTCTAAGGATTTATGTGCTTCAGTCAGCTTCTGAGCATACAGACTGGGGACTTGTTGCCAGAACAAGACATTTTGAAGTGGTGATGGAGGATCTTATATAGAAAGCAAGTAGCAGTTTCTGATATCTCTAAACTCATCTTCTCTTGTAGGTCTCTGAGGGCTGACTTGCACATGCCGATTTATCTTGATCCTTACATACAGGGAAGCACCTGCCTGAAATTTTTCAGCTTCACATGGATCCACTTCTGCCTATGTCCTGGGCTTCTGTTAGTGTCAGTACTGCTGCTTGCTGACATAAGCTAGAAGTTTGTAAGTAAGTAGTAGAACTACAGTAGAAAAAAAGTTGGTATTTTATTGTGATTAAAATATTCATCAGGTTCAGCAGTATTTTAAATAAAATATGGAAATTACCATGTACAAAATGCCAGCAGCCAGCAATTCTTTGTAGGATATTCTAATTATTTCACAGAATGTTGGGTAATTTGTTTTATCTTACTGAAGGAGATTTTCTGCCTTTTTTGTTTTTTTCAGGAATTGTACCTCTGTAGATTCATTTAGTTTTTAAGCAAAGATCTGGCTTACTGAATACTTTGATCTCTTTGCATGTCAGCACATTGCTATTTGCATTTTATATCAGAATAAAAACCAGGAATACCTGGTATGCCAGTCAACCTACATTTTTATATTTTTTACTCACTTTCTGAAAGCCTGACTCAGTCTACCCAATGTAAAATTTGCAGTGCTGGCTGTGTATTACAAATCTGATTGTTTCCAAATTCAGCTTGCAGTGGAAAACAGATATGAGTGAAGACATTGCTGAACCTTGATAATGACTTGATACCAGTCTCTTCAGTTTCGTGTCTACAAGTAATTGTGAGTTCATTTATTGTAAAATTAACTTCAAGAACTCCCCTATGAGGTTAGAGGGGCTTATCTACTGGAAATTTCATTATCCAGCTGAAAGAAAACCCACGATCTACCTGTTACTGTCACTTCACTGGATAAACAGTAACATCTACATCTTGGGTCAGGATGTGCTGCAAATCCCACCTTATGCAAATGTTTTTCAGGTGACTTGTGTTGTTTCCCCACACCAGAGAGCTGTGAGTCCCATTTACATCAGTAGCACACCAGCCCTTTGGCCCTGGCAGCTGGTAGTTCAACTCCACCGTAGCAGGCAGGAAAGCTGACATTACACTTTTGCTCTCCAGAAAAGGTCTTGCTTTGATCCCTGACTCCGTATCTATGGGAAATTCACCCACATGGGAAATAGTTTCAGTGATATTTTCCTACCACAAAAACCATTCTGTTGCCATTAGTGCTGCTTAGGGAAAACCTGGCTTTCAAGCAAAACCTCATCAAACAGAGGTCATGAGCTGTGTCAGGTGTCTTGGTGCTAACAGGTAGGATACAGTAGGAGACAGTGATGGAAAAAGTGCAAGCACCTGCCTCAACAGTATTACTTCCCTCAAATGGACACACAGGGTTCACTAAAAAGAGGTTGTCTTCATACAAACAGCTGACCCTCCTTGTTCTTTAAAGGAAAGCATGATGTATTTTAAAGAGATTTACTACAAGGAGATCATGAGCATGATTCTCTCAAGAAAAAAAAGCCATGGAGGAAGTAATGGGATTTTAAGAATGTATAGCTCTGCTCTGTGTGTAGAACAAGCAGAAAGCATGGTGTGATTACTTTTCATGAGCATATTACCTATACTATCTCATTTCTGTTTTCCTGGCAAAGCAATATACATAACTATAAAATGCACTGAATTCATCAGACTTTCTAAAAAACAAGTGGTTCCTTTCATTTACCTGTAATATTTATGTTGTTGCCAGTGCTGTTGTTTCTTCCTTTTCTGGTTTTATGCGTGGTCTCTTTCTTGAAGTAACAGCTCATTTTTCTTAAGTGAAGAAACAGGTTCTGAAACACCGACATTTGAAACTACCTCTAAAACACACTTTCAAGGGATCTATCCTTGCAATGCTTTAGACAGTAATTTATAAAGTACCCTCAGCCTGGCATTTGAAATAATCACATTATTGTTATTTTATCTTGCAAATTGTGTGCTTCATAGCTGTCATTCAGTGAAGAATACCCCAAATTTCATATAAAACTAATCTTTCTGTCATTCCTTGTTCAGTGTCACAACTGCAAACAGTGACAAAGGATGGAAGCTCTCACCAGAAATTATAACCTCTATATCAAAATGATTGCAACTTCTTCTGTATTTTCAGGTAAGTGTATGAACCATAGAAATGAAGAAATAAATAACATATTGTTTTTAGAAATGTTTATCACTTGTGATGAAAAACTATGTGGAGCTAGAACAGAATATATGGATACAGTTATATTTACTACTCTGTATCCTCCCAGAATTATGTGCATAGTAAGAAATGAACATCTGATTTAAAAAGAGTAGACAAGTAATATTGAAGTACTCTTTACAGTCTGTACTATGTGAGATATGTAAAGAAATGGATAGATAAATACAAGTATTGACAGGTTCATCTCTGATTTACTATTTTAATTATTTATTTTTTACTATTCTTGTAACAGGCAAGTTCTCAAAAATTTGGCACTTCAATATATCTTATGCATCTCCAACATTTATTTTCACCTGTTCGTTCTCTCTATATTTTATTTTATTAAAATTCCATCCAAAAAAATACCATTCAAAGTCTAATCCAGTTGATAAGATTTTCTAAGAAAACAGCCACTGAGGAAGAATTCCAGCTGCAGCCTATGGAAACTGTCTTTAGATATGGATGGTTATTCTGTTCCTCAAAAGAAAGGAATCAATTGTCAGGAGTTGTGTTACCTTCTTTAAGCAGTTTTCACCCTCTTATTCCTCCTATTTGTCCTTTTCTTGACATGTATTTATTTACTCGATTGATATGCTTTCTTCCATGATACCAAAGCCAGTACTTGAATAAAAAACTCTTGAATGGAGTACAATAGAACTACTAGAAGCTGTATTGAAGAATGATCGCGACCAGTCATAAAGCAAACCATATCTGTTGAAAAGTTCATCAACTCTCAAGCAAGATTAGGAAAAATAAAACTTTTAAGTTAAATACAGTTTATTTTATTAAAAGTCATACTTATTTGATATTGATGTGATAGTGATCACAAAGACAGTAAAGACACTGCAGCTAACTTGGGGAGTACAGTAGGCTTCCAGAAACAGAGGAAATGCTGTATCAGGTAAACAGGAAGCAAAAAAAGGCTTTCAAACTAGCACTGTGTATAGCACTTAATGACATCCATCTTGAAGAAATATTTTGCAGAAGAATGCTAAACTTTGGCTTGTCACTTATTCAAAGTACCTCCAAGACACGTGTGCATGAAGCAGGAAGTGGTATCAGCCATGCAATTTACATTTTCCTTTCTCTGGGATGAGGATGAAGTTAGTGCACTTGCAGTGTTGTGGACATTAGATGACAACTGTGTAACAAAACACTCTGTAATGCTTGTACGGGCCAGGATATGTTTCTAGGTGTGCATTTCTTCTATATTTGACCAATAAAGATGAAAACCAACACAATTCTAACCGTAATTAAACCTATCAGGCATATGTATTTGAATATGTAGTTGAATATGTTCAATGTATTGGTGACCTGGAAATTTAAATTTAAGTAAAAAAAAAAAAAAATCTATTTTACAGAGGAATTTTATCTTTATTTTGGGAAATATTGTCCAGTTCCCTCTCAAAATAGGTTATGATGGACCAGGAAAGCTACAGAGTTTTTCTGAAATCCTGGAACTGAATTGGTCATTGACAAAAGAGAATGAACTAATTCATTTGTAGAAAGACAGGTGCTGTCTTATTTGTTATGTTGCAACTTTTGATCACAGCTTGTGAATAAAATGTTAATATACTTGTATTTGCAGGTCTTTGCAGAAGTTGTGTATATTCCTTGGGCACCATCATAGTATTTTCTTGAATTTCAAAGAAAAATGAGTCTATGTTCTTATTTTCTACCTCATCCCACATTAACTCTGATGGCTTCTGTTGCTTATTTTGTCATGTTTTCTCTCTGCAGTCCTGTGGAGTATGTGAGGTTAACACCCACTCTGGGGGTGGAGTGTGCCCTTTACACAGGTCAGTGTCTGGAGCTGACACAGTCCTTTGACAGTGGCACTTTTCAATATTTTGTGCTGCTTCTGGAAGCGTTTTAGACACTGTGATTCTGTCACTGCTCCTTTTTTTTTTCTTTCATGTCCATACTCCTCTGCATGTCGTATCACTCCACTTCTACCAAGAGACAAGGTATTTGTTTAATACAAACAGGAGCTTTGTTTGTCATTCGGGATATTGTGCATCTTACTGTACTTCTAACACTGTTTCAGCTTTGGGGACACTGCTGTTTTCTCTTCCCTGCTGCTGTACCACTTAATATTTTAAGTTCCTGGGAGCTAGTGACCTTCTGTAACACTGTAATGTCAAATGAGAAAAAGTATTGCTCTCCATTAGTTTAGTGTTTCAATGTGATGGAGGAATTTACAGTTATCAAAATACATGAAATGTGCAAAGACTTCTACAGTAACCTTTTAAGACAAACTTTGAAAATCTTCATAAGATTCCACTGAAAAAAGCTAAGCACACTCCTAATTTGTAGTTCATTTCCTGATAAAACTTTTAATATACTCATTAGTAAGGTTTCCAATTTCCTTCAAGTTATTATAACCAAAATGTTCCAAATTAGTCTTTCACAACAGCCAGCTTATTTTCATTGCACAGATGCAACAGATTATTTCCACCAAAAGTATTTTTCAGTTTTCATGATCATACCAGTAAATTTAAGACAAGAAAGATGCTAAATTTTAAGCTAAGTAGGAGACAATACAACTTACATATATTCAGAAGTATAGGATGCAGTCCACAGATATGATTTGTTCCTTCTTGTATTTGCTGTAACCCATTAATAACAATAATTTACTTTCCCGGGAAGTGTAAGAAGGATTAGTGGTACACATACCTTTCTCTCCTATTAGCTACTGAAATTTCAGGAGAAAGTCTGAAAGAAATGACTTCTTGCAGAGAAAAAGACCATTTCAAATTTAGTTGCAAGAAGTAATAATCCACAGAAAATGAAACATGCATGTAAAATGGTGCTTTCTGGATGCAAATAATCGCAGTATCACAAGTGCTAAAGGTCCCATTAGATTAGATACGATCTAAACCGGGAAAAGTAATATTTACCTCTTCTGATACTGAATTTTGCTCTTCAAAATTCAACCAGAATATGTAATTTCTTAATTATGCCACATGGTCCATAAGGTAATTGAAAGCGTAATGATAAGCTATCACTTTATTTAATGGCTGATGTCATAGTGAAATATGCTGGATCATTTATGTACATTTTCAAACCAAAGGCTGCTGCTCCCTCCACCATTCTATGTCTTCTGCCTTCACATTCTGCCTTGAAGTAGATGCATAAATGAGCAAGTTGTCTTCCAATAAAATAGATTTACAAACTGTATCTCTTACGAATGTTTACTTTATTTCTTTTCTTGTTTAGTAATAAAAATTATCCATTAATTGGAAGAGAGGTAATGCTATTAGTTAAAAACCCTTCTGTGGAAATTGTTATTTGGGCATTTCTGGAAAAGGGGATTTTTGATGCAGAGGCTCATAACTCTTTCTATAGAACAGTTAAAGTATTGTCTGTTAGTTCTGTTTGATTCCTGGTTCATTGACCTGATACATAGAGTCATTCAGATCTCATTGTATTTATCCTGCAGTCACAAAACAACATTAAGGACTTGTTTCTGCTGTCAGTAAAACAAAGTTGTGTGCTCTGATGGAGTTGCTTCAGCACAATCACACACAAATTATCAGTAATAGCAATTTAATAGTCTGCTTCTCCATGAGCAAAACTAAACCCTAAGTTTGTAGGATAAAGACCTTTTATAATTTTAGATGGAAAAAAATGACTGTGCCTACACAAAAGTTTAGTTACTAAATTTCAAGATCTCAGCTACTGAATGACTGTGAAATCTGAGTGGACCATTCTGTGCATTTGTATGAACTGCACAAAACCACCCTTTTGAAGCGAAACCTGCAGACCAGTGCTGTTCTGTAACTTACACAGTGTGCTCATTTATCTGATTAGTTACATTAATGCCAGTGGGACTTATAGCCTTAATACCCTCCATGTTTCAGACAGAATTACACAGAAAATGCACAAGTTAATTTACATTCCATTTTTAACCTACTATTCAACCAAAAAAAATGCATATTGATCCTGGAAAATCTGTTCAGAATAACATTTTCTTTAGGCCACTAAGAAACTGGAAGATATTTATAAATCATATACTAATCTTTATATATATATAACATATGTTTACGTGTATATGAAATGTGCTTTTAAGGGCAATTCCCATGTACTGCTTTTTCAAATGCACAGGAATATGCTTAAGTTATTAGGCATAGATATTTCAAAGTATTTGAAACTTTTTTTGTTCTGTATTGAAAAGTAAACTTTTCAAAGGCTTCCTGAAAAGAAACTCTGTCAAAATATCGCTTTTCAGATAAAACAGATTTTCTTTCTCTTTTAGGAAATCCATCCTAGACATGAAGGTCCATCTTGTTAAAAATTGATCTAATCAATCTATTTTCAGAAGAAAATTTCAATTTTATGAATTGAATTTTTCAATTTTATTTTTTTATTAGCTAACAAAATAGAACTAAAACTCTTTTGTTTATCATTTTTTTGCAGGTTTCACTGCATTACCTGCATCATCTATATGCTTAAAAGTAAGCATATGTTAGTTTATAGGTTTGGCTTTGATGCGCTTGTGGCATAGTCAAAAAAGGAAATTTCACACTAAATATCACACATACCAAACACACAATACCATACTATACCAAAGCAATCATCAGATAATACTTCAGACATGTAATTTCTGGGAAACACTAAGTATGTTTTATCAAATACTGTGAAAATGGAAAGTCACTGTCATACATTTGCCAGCTATGCTGGCGTTTAAATATTGGCATTGTAATAGAGAGAGATTCAGTTTCACATACTTCAACTTTCATTCCTGTAATTTAGGACCCACCACAGCTTCCTCAAGATATGTTATAAAAATACATCTGCTGTGAGGATAAAAGCACAAGGAGCCATCCAGGCTAAGTCAGGAGACATAACATTTAATAATCAGCTGCATGTGAAGACCCATGGACTTGATGAATGGTAAGTACTGTACGGAGTGAAGAAGTCTTACAGAACATCCATCACAGGTATAGTAACAAAGAGGACAGTCCCTATCTGTACTTTTTTAATTCTTTGGAGGGGTTCATTAACATGGTAGATATATATGTGATTTTCTCTTTCTGTTTGCATAGTTGTTTCTAACCTCACACAATGATGGGAATTAGAAGATGTGAAGATTGTAGATTGGCGTTTATTTCTTTGATTTGTAAGTGTTTATAAGGCAATAGTACATATATTCCCTAGGCTACTGCTTTCCAAATTCTCCATTGATTTCTCTTCTGTTATTTCAAAGTCACCTTTATTGAGATATGCATCTGCTACATTCCCCTGTCAGAGACAGGATACTAGGCTGAATAGACTTTCAGCTTAATCCAGTCTAGCTGTCATAAAGTCTTACAAACTGTAAGTTCCAGAAATGAAAAGGATCAAAATTATTAGTGAAGACTCAAAAATATAATACAATCATACAAAATAATTACTATCAGGACTCCTTTACTTTACAAACATATAAAATGCACTTACTTTGAGGGTGAGAAGAGGGAAAAAATCCTTCCATTAGAAAATATAGTCACAAAGCTTTGAACAAGTAAATTCGCACACTGCAGAGTACACACACACACGCATGCAGGCAGGCATGCACGTATGTACACACACAGGTGCACACATACACGCATACGTACACACATGCTTAGAGTTTACACTACATTCTTCTGATGCCATGATTATTATTTTATTTGTACACCCACCTTTACTGCACATTCTAAACAATAGACAACAGTGTAAGGATTTTTTTCCTTAAAACTGCAACAAAACAAGTCTCAACATTTGCAAAACATTCCTTTATTATTAGAAATAAATTCTTTTGTATAAAAATTAGCATGCGTTGACCATTGCATTTATTTTAGCATAACCCAGGACTTAATTCAGTCAGCCGTCACAAGAAACAAACTCATCTTCTTTTACGAGTTGAACAATGTAGGACAGGAAAGGAAATTGTCACAATCACAAAAAAGTACTTACAAATATAACATCAGACATGACTTATTTCAACAGCATTTTTTTTTTTCACAAGCTAACATTTGTTTTCCTTTTGTGATTTGCTTCCTTTTGTGAGTGAACAGTTCAGAAGCTTGACACTCTGTCTCTATGTTATAAAACTGGACTTTTCCTTCCCCTGTCTCTTTTTGCCTTTTGCTCTTGTTTAATCCTTGTTCTTTAGGAGACTGACTATCGATTTGAATGTAGTCTACTGATATTTTCAAGACTGAATTCTGGTGGTGGTAAAGTCTATGTTTGCAAGATCCAGTCCTGCAGATCTTCCAGTGAATTTCATCCCTGCTCAGTTTGCCTGATTGCTGTAACTGACATAAGTTGTCTTGGTAGAGGAGGCTGTAAATCAAAAAAACCAAAAACAAACAACAACAAAAAAAACAAAGTTCAGGATTTTTAGACTCAAGAGAGGAGGAAAAAAAAACATAATTTAGCATTTGATCTCAGACAGTGTCCTACTGTATTTCGAAACAATATGGTCCATGTTCATGGAATAAAGAATGTTTAAGGATGTATATAAGCAGTGAGTAAACTGGATCTCAAGTTCTGTGTTCTTCATGACCACTTATTTTGTTTATGACTTGGGAAAGCAGAGGTCAATAGAAGGGAACAATGATGAATGGTTTCAGCATACCCACAACAGTATTTCAACATCTGGTATTATTTTGTCTGAATTCCATGTAGACATTTTTTACTTTAGAGATTGGATTTTTCTTTCTCTTCTACTGGTTGAAGAAAACTTTGCAGCTAGTGGTGGTTTGTCCATCTAGGAGGAGATTTGCTTCCAGTAGCATCTGTTTCTATGAATTATGCATAATCATAGTTTAAGGAATACTAGTCACAGCATTTCTTAATTAGGTACAGTAGATAAACATCAGATACCCAAGACTTTATTAACACTCTTTCTCACCCTACTGTGAAAACCCTTCTTTATCCTCTCCTCAGAAGTTTATAATTTTGCACACTCAGCAAAATCCACCTCTCTTTTCCTTCTGAGTTTTCTTTTGGTGACTTCTGAAGAGTTGCAAAATTATTGAGTCTTTCATATGCCTATTCTATTATTCGATCCACAAAGAATTTCTATGCCTTTTTTTGTTTGTCCTTTGTTACATGTCACAATCTGAAGCTGTATAAACCCACAGCTCACTCTAGCAGTTTTACACATTTTGAAGGGTCATGAGTTTTTCCAGTGAAACAGTTTGTACTCGGTATCTTCCATGCATCAGCAACTATAGTATGGTAAACTTAGGGGCTACTTTTATATAGTCTTCAATCTGGCAAACTCTGATAGAGTTCAGTGGGGGGGTTGTATTTTTCAGAAATAAGTACAATATTTTAATGCAAACGTGGTACTGCCTTGTCTTAGTGTGCTTAAACAAAATAGTATTATTTAATCACCTATTAATATAATAAAAAATTAATAAAAATTAAAAATAAACCATGCCGTTTGCAGTAAAATGACTGAAAAACTTAGCTTCCACAGCTGCTGCCCATCTAATGTGACATCTAACTTCTCAACAGAAAACAATTCCCTATTGCTAAGCACTGGGGTAACGTTAATATCTCTGCTCATATTTGATTATTACTGTTATTACAAAGTCCAGTTTATAAGATGATATGCCGTGTGGTGAAATGGAAGAGGTAACCTCTGTTTTCTTCTATACCAGAGCAACTTAGAGATGTAGCAAGACTCAAGAATTTTCCTGACATGGGAAAGAATTTTTTTCCCATTACAAACCTTATGATATATCAGAACATGTAAAGATTAAGCTTCAAATGAATTATCACAGTTTTATACTAAGATGAGTAAGACCACAACAAAAACCTGGATGGGAAGCATTATTCTTCGAAGTGTTAGTCATGAGTTGTGATAAATGAACAATCCAACAAATATTAAGGTAGAAAAATAAAAAGCATTATTTTCACTTCCATATCTGACTTCAAAATAAAAACAATGCTAGCTGCTTTCATTATAGTTTTTTTCAACAGCCTTTGAGTTTTGAATATACAATGATGACCATAAATACACCTCATGAACTGTCAGGACATACCACTG
The DNA here is from genome assembly GCA_013397055.1 of Pachycephala philippinensis. NCBI lineage: Eukaryota > Metazoa > Chordata > Aves > Passeriformes > Pachycephala > Pachycephala philippinensis. Next base: position 157,783 of record VWZT01011109.1, on the reverse strand, counting down.
GCACAGCAATGTACAACACATCAAAATAGCACTAGCTAAAACAAATAATTTTTAAAAGATGTGGCTTTTCAAAATCTGCTTGTGCTTTTTTTTTTTTTGTACTAGCCTCTTGTGAAAATCAATTTCTTGGAAACAACTCTAGACATTCCTGCATTCAGCAGTACATGAATTCTGACACATCTCTGGATTCATGCAGAACAAGCAACAAAAATAATTAAGTTTATTATTAAAAGAAAGTGCATTCTTGTGAACGTACATCTATTAAGATGTGCTGCCACTCTTGACCAAGTCTACAGATGACTTACTGTTGGTTTCAAGACTTTCACACAGTTCAGTCTTGACTTCGCCATTTGGTCTGTCGTTTCCTTTTTGTGTCAGTTTGCTTTGCATTGTAGCAGCTGTCACTACAGCCTTGAAGCTCCGCTTCCGTTTTTGGACATTCTGCTCTGGATGAAAAATGATAATATAAACCTTGGGCATGTAGAGCATGCCCAGAGACACAGAAGCACTTAAACTCATGGAGATAGTAAGTGTTGTTGTCTGGATGTACATCTGGGGAAGGAAAGAAACAACAACATAAAAATCATTGTTATATTGATTTAATATAAGAAGAAAAACAAAGTAATTATCTTAAAAGTACTAGCTGGATAGGGAACATACATCAAAAGGACCCTTGGCTTCGGTTGCCTTTAATTATAGCCAAGTATGGCTGTTTCCTGTTGGGTTTATAACCTTAAGAGTAGGTGGTAGAAACAACATAACATTCATGAAACTTCATTCTCATAAAAGTAACAAAGACACTGCAGAAAACACATTTTTAGAAAAAAACCAGTATGTCTGAACAAGAAAAGAGGAACGACAATAGAGTTAGCCTTGTGTCATCTATTTTAACAGACAGAAGCCTCTACACCAATATGCCACATGGTGATTCAACAGTGTGTGCAGCATGGCTCAACTGACAGCAGCATAATGCAGAATCTAATGAAATCTTTTATATAGTCTGTGAGTTTCAAGTTGAAAAAAAAATTAGTTTTCCATAGTGTTGCTTGAATATTCCTCGGTGTGTTGGGGGGTTGTTTTTTTTGTTTGTTTGTTTGTTTTCCATCCTACTTTTGAATTCTAATCACAATGCTCTGTTGGCACACCATAAAGTTATTAATATGTCATGGTCCTAACTAAGAAATCAGAAAATTGAGGAACCATTAAATTACCTCACAGAAGACCTCAGTTCCCCATAGATACAAAGGAAAAATCTGGCATTTCAGAGCAAGTCTGTCTATTTTTTGTTATCACCTACAAAAAGAAGGTAATTCTAGTCTTCCATAATACCATAAAAGAAAATGAAAATGATCACTCCATAAGAACGGCAGACAGAAGTTTCTATTTGAAGAAGTATTCAGCTAGTATATTAGCAATACTAATTGTAGTTCTGCTTGAAATTTATTTTTTCTCAGGAAATTATTTTTTATTCACCATATTATGAACAAAAAATTAATTTACAGTTCTGTGTTAAGTAGGAAATCTCTCAGTAATCCTTGTTCTACTGAAAAAGACAGTGAAGTAAAACATGCTCATTGCCTTGGCAGATGATTCAGTAACATTGTTGTCAAGCATGATTTTAGCACTGGCCAACACCATCACATTAACCTGAAGATAAGGTGGTAAGTCTGTCTGCAATGTCAGCTTCAGATCATCATTTTTTATGAAGTGCCCTGGGGTGACTTGGCCTGTGGCAGAAAAGTAGAGATATAATAAACTGTTGTGCACTATTCTAGTTGAACATTTTTAATGTCTTTCAGCCTACAAAGTTTTTCCATTAGATACTTTCTCCTTAGAGATCACAAATAAACTGTGCTCTCTCACTTCAAGCAATCTTAGGTAAGAAAAGAAACATGGATTCTGAACCACAAATAATTCCATTCCTTTCAATCTCCAAAATGACAGTGGTGTGCCTGAAAGCAGAGCTATGTTGTGCATGAACATTTCTAATGAAAACATTACATGGTCACGTTAATATACAGGTTATTTCAGACTTCTGTGGAAGGAGCTCTGTGCAGATGCATGTTCACATGCAGACAGCACCAACACGTCTGTCTCTCCCTGAACCAAACTGACTGATCTCCAAACAAACTGGTACAGCAGTGGCTTTTAGGGTTAAGCATTGCATTAAGTGGCATCCAAAAGCAAAAGTATTTTGGTTCCTAAAGACGAATATATTTCCTAATGGGATTTTCAAAACTGAATCATTGCAAGCAATACATTTTTAAAACTGTGTTGTGTATGAAAGTTCCATTAAACACAAAAATTCTTTTTGAAGGCTTACCATTTTTTAAAATCCAAGTCATAGCAGTTAAGTGCTTACCTAAGCCTCACTCATGCATTATGTAACAATGCCTGGCATTTAAACATGTTTTGGGCTTTTTATTTCTTATCTAGCACCCAAGTTCTAACACTTGACTTTCTCTCATGGTTCAGTGTAAGAGTGACACGATAAAAAGGATAAAACTCCAAATCTTATAAGATGAAATACATGCATTAATTTAACAGTAACATTAACAAATCTATACATTATGGTCAATCTCAATGATCTTTTTTTGCAATGAGAGGTGCCACAGTGCCAAGGTCTTAGAAATACTAAAGAGGTTTCTCTTAGTTTGTCAATGTCAGCTTGAAGGTTTAAAATCAACTAACCTTCATAAATGAAACAACTCTAAATCTCACTGAAATAATAGGAGCCCATGGGTTTCAACACAGGTATTTTTCATGAGATATGTCATTACATCTAATCTGCTTTCTGTGGATTTAATTGATGACCAGCACAACAGCCTATTTTAAAAAATCCAAATCACAGTTAGTTTCATGTTGCCGATTACAGTTCATATGCAATGGCGTTTATTTCTAATTATTGCTCTGTTTCTGAACCAGCCACTATAATTACTGAAACATTAACACTAGGGTGAGCTGGGAGTTTTCTGACAGAACAGTTTTCAAGTAGTAAATATAGTCTTTAAAGGGCTTCAGACTCAGGGTATCCTGTTTTTCATGGATCACCCTTACTACTTACTCTTTAATGAAGCCAATGAGAAAGGAGGGCTTCAAGACACTTGCTAGACCTTGAGAGAAAGGCTTTGAACATATATTAATGTACACATCATGTGTGTGCATACATCAGTCTGACTTCACAGGCTAATGCAATTGCATACTCAGCTGGAGGCTGAGTTGTCCATGACAGTCTGAGTCTGATTCCTTTTCCTACTGTAATCATAGAATAGTTTGGGTTGGAAGTGACTTTTAAAGGTCCTCTAGTTCAGCCCCCCTGCAGTGAGCAGGGATATCTTCAACTAGGTCAGTTTGCTCAGAGCACCAGACAACCTGACCTTGAATGTTTCCAGGCATGGGGCATTTACCACCTCTCTGGCTAAACTGTTCCAGTGTTTCACCACCTTCATCATAAAGAAATCCTTAATACTAGTCGGAATCAACCCTCTTTTAGTTTAAAACCATTACCCCTTGTCCTATCGCAACAAGCTCTACTACTTTTTTTAGTGGTCATTTGCAGGCTGAGAGTCTGTTTATAGGACAGGAATATCTCTTGCATTTAATCTTTCCTGTCTTTGGAATCCCCATTCTTGCAGCCCGATGAAGCCCAAGTCTAGCAAACAGGATACCACACACTTGGTTTGACTTTTGTCTGACTCTTACCTTGTTTTATTCCTGACAAGAGGACAATGATGTTTTATGGCTGTGCATTCTGGGTACTTTTATTACTCTGGGAGCATAACTACCTGTAACTTTTACAGAATTAGCTGCTCTAAAAATCAAGGAGCAACAAAAGTAGTTCAGTTTAATAAGATATGAGGTCTGAATAATTTTTCATGTGTTTCACAGTGGTAGCTCACTCGAAGTTACAGAGAATAAAGGTCCCTTTTTTACTATGATTCATAGTTACACAGAAATGAGTTTCAGCACTCTTCACACTAAAATCCCTTCTGAACTACAAACTTTTTGTCCAATAATGCCTTTCATAAATGTAACAAAGACTGCTATATCTATTCTCCTTGTTCTTGACAGTCAGAGGATATGTCAGAAAACTAAAATCATGGTAGTGCAAGAAAAAAACCCCTTTAAACTATGGGAAAAACTTGAGGCCTAAATACCTTCCTGTCTCCATCCTCCACCCCAGCCCCACCCCAGAACCGATATAAGACTTCTTATGTACAATTTTAACCTCCACAATCAACAAAAGATTCCTCACAATAGACAGTCTCTCATATAAAAGATTTAGATCCCCACTCAGACACATGATCTCTCTATCCCATAAGTGACCTGGACCCTTTCCTCATCAGAAGCATCCTGCAAGCTTGGTAATATAGCCTTCAGATTATCCTAACTCAGCAGCTGAAATAGATAATGGCCATTGATTCTAGATCTATGTATCTCATTCTTCCTACTTTGAAACTTAAAATGTTACAGAGGAAAGACTGGGCCAACGAAACATGCTATTTTAGTAAAACACAGATACTCTGGTAAGTTCTCCAGTTTGAAAGTACTTGAAACTGAATTGCCTTCTTGGTAACCTGAAAAATTTCTATGCATCAAAGCAGGTGTGTGCACTGAATTCACCCAGTGAATTCAGTGCCTCTCAGCTAGGCTTCACTGCTTGGAAATAAAATATCCCCCAAGTCCCCTGTAGTGTCCCATCAGTATGGTGCTTGCTGAGACAAAGTTCAACACAAAGCAACTACTTTCACAAAAGGAAAAAAAATCGTGGTAATGTCACAACCTTGTCCAGATTGTTTCCTTGTCTTGAGTCCTCCCCTATTTTCACATGTAAGATAATACTCAGGGTCTCTCTAGAATTGTTGATTTGCTCATGCTATCTACTTTTCTCTTCTACTCAGTTTTAGTAAGTCAAATATAGTCAAACAGACTCTTACCCAGTCAGTTCCCTAATCTGGTTTTCATAGTACATCCTGGAAAAGCGGGACATACAGCTATTGTGATGCCTTGAGTAAATTGAATCTGTTTTCCACTTTGGCACAAGCTCTCTAATTCCTGGTAGGTGTAACACAGATGGAAAAGTCCAGCAGTGAGTGAAGTGCTAAACCACAGAGGGAAGTCTTGGTACATCTCAGACTGAGTGTGCTGAGCATAGACTCAACTCAGCTACTTGCAGTCCAAAGGGAAGTGGATGCTTGAAAACACACAGCTGGTCTAATGACTCTCATTGGCTAATTCTATACAATTTGCCCTTTAGAAGCCTCTTTCTCCACAGGATAGAGCAACAGCCTTGGTATCAAACACTGGAGTTTGAACCATCCTGCTGAGACAGATAAATACAGGCACTCTTGAAGATGTCCCACATTGCTAGTAACAGAGCATAAGATTGAATTATGATTTAATTTTTCCTTTATCCTTGTTATCAAATTCTTTATGTCTCTTATGTGAATCTTCTCAGCTGCTTCAGCCAGTTTCATATAAGCCCAGAACTGCAGCAAGCTTCGTTTCCCAATAGTTTTTTGGTTTTTTTTTTTATCTCATTCCCTCCTTCCACTCTTCCCTTCATCCTCAGCTGCTAGAAGCCTTTACCAGATCACTTCTACCCAGGAGATAAATGATACATCATAAAATGAAGATACATATTGTCTACCTACAGGCATCCCTCATATTGGGAAAGACAGCAAAATGGGCCTTCTTTCTTTGTGGTGGAGACAACATGAGACTTTTTATTCCCAGGAAAACACTGAAAGCATTCACAGTCATCTTCCCTGTCCTGCAGAACATAGAAGGCTTACAAAAAAGAGTCCCTTTCTTCTTTTAAAGTAATGCACATGCCATACACTACAATTGCTTTCCTGTGTGCTGCTGCTTGCTGAAGAGTTGACTGGCTGACAAAAACTGTTTCACAGTCACGTTCACAAATTGGAAAGAAACAGCATGCAATGGATTCCACACCAAAAAGCAAAGTGGAAAACACTGGATACAGGCAAATATATATGAAATACATTTGAAACCAGGAGAATGTAAACAGGGAGGTAACAATGCTGGCAAGGTGCCAATATCTAACCAAAGAATTCATGCTTCTCTGCAGAACCCCATAAGCTGACACCTACAGGTTTTTATTGCTTTCAGTGCAAAACATACTTTTCTATCTAGACCGGTGGGAAGAAAATTTTTTGAAGGAAAACATAACAGGAACAAGTCAGTCATTGTTTAGCTCATATAACAAGATTATTTTCCAGGTATAAGCTAAACCTCACTGCATGCGTCTTCTTCAAACATTTCTTCAGTTAGAAAACATGGGAAGCTACGTTACTTATATATCTTTTAGCCTTTTAAAAACATTCCTTACCAAACTAGCAATTAAATTGAGGCTTCAAGAAGAAATGTGAAAGCCTTCTCACAAACATGAAAATACAACATTCATTAGATCATTATCTCAAGAAGTAAATGTAGGCTGATTCTTCACACAGCAGAAGAAAACAAATCCTGAGAAAACATATATTCTTTATTTTAATTCTTAAATTTCTGCTGCTTTCAGAAAGTTATGAGAAGGAAAGCTCTAATAGCTGATTTCAAATTAAACGTGTGACACATTTAAAAACTATGAACTTCCATTAAAGCTTGGATATGAGGGGAGCTAAAAAAGCTTGGAGGAGTCTTAGTGGAACATGCATATACTTGCATTTCAGAAACTGAATTATGGTAATTATTTCACTTCAGATATTCCACTTAAGTCTAATTTTGACCTTATCTGCAATATTTATAAGTATTCCCTTTCTACCCATAAATTATTTTATTCAAAGAAAGGAATGGCCTTAATAGGCCTTTTTTTAGCATTGTATTTATAATTTTAAGATAAACAGATACAGAGAACTTAGAGTTGTGAACTGCAAAGTTTGCATTGCATAGCCTTCCTTCCAAAGTGTTATTTCACCACAGGTCTAAAGCTCACCTTAGCTCACCCAAACAATTCCCAGTGATTTCTAAATACCTGATTTTAGCAGAAAAGTAGACTAGGACAGCTGTATCCTAAACAAAGAGGAGGGGAGTGGAGGGGAGGGGAGGGTCCAAGGAAATTTTATTCTGGCCTTTCAATATATAAAGCGGGGAGGGGGCTGTAAGAGAGACAGAGAGAGACTTTTTACCAAGGCCTGTAGTGACAGGACAAGGGAAATAGTCTTACCCTGACAGAAGGGAGATTTAGACCAAAGATAAGGAAGAAATTTTTTACCATGAGGGTGAGACACTGGCACAGGTTGCCCAGAGAAGTTGTAACTGTCCTATCCCTGGAAATGTTCAAGGCCAGGCTGGATGGGGCCCTGAGCAACCTGGCCTAGTGAAATGTGTCCCTGCCTGTGACAGGGGGGTTGGAACTAGATGATCTTTAAAGGTGCCTTCCAACCCAAACTTTTCTATGATTCCATGATTCATAGCAACATGGTACTTTCTTAACTTAATTAATCTTAACATGGCAGACAATAATGTCAGTTGTCATTTCTATTGGCAAATGTAATCTCTTACCATAACATTCTAGAAAATCAGATTTTTTTATTGGTTTAATTCCTTGTTTTTTCTTCTCTTCCCTTTGCTTGTTTCAGTATGCCAGTTTCAGATGCTTTAGCTCCTCCAAAACTGCTAATTTCAAAAAGTTTTCTGTTGATGTGTAACCCCTGTAGACAGTTTTACAGATAACATCATAGAAAATTGGCATCAGAAATTATGCTGGTTTTTGGCAAAAGTTGGAGAAGATTATACAAACAAATGTTGCATTATCAAACATTCTGCTCATTGGAAACTAGCAATTTTGAAGGGAAAGAAAGGTTCAGCTTTACTTCATCTGCAACATTTATTACAATGTTTTATATTAAACTAGTGATAAACTAAAGTCTGATTCTTCAGTGTGGTCCATCCTCAGGATATACATACCATGGAAAATCCTAAGGACTGCTTTGCAGACTCTCAAATTTAAAATATCAGTATGTAAGCTGATTTTTTTTCTTCTCCTAAGTTCTCATAATATAATTTTCTTCTCATATATCACACTATCATATAGCTAGCATATACCACAGCACATAATTTATTGCAGTATTATGGTTTTTAAAGTCCATGTGAGCCCTAAGTTTCATCAACCTTACTACAAATAGAGCCACAGTTTTCAGTAATTGACCAAAGACTAATCTCTATTATGTCTGTTGTGATGTGAATGTCAGTCCTGATATTCAGGAATATTGAGCTCCAAAAGATCAAACAGAAATTTCGTACTGATGTTTTGTAAATCTAAGCTAAAATACCTCCAAATACAAGTAAAAAAAAACCATAAAAACATAATGGAAAAAGACTGTGCTTCATGGAAAAACTGAGGAATGAGATTAATTAAAAGTAATTCTTATTTATACATTAATTGAATCTTCAACATAATGTACAAGTAGAATTTTTATGGTATATTTTGTTACATTTAAGATCTTCTTATTGACAAAATGCTAAGCAAAAAATTTATTGTTTGTCTAATTAAAATCTTAATAGCCTACTCAAAACCATAGCAAATCTTATTATTAATCCAGTTACAATTATCCTAGCTTTTACTTTCCATATTATTTAATTATTACAGGAAAATCTCATTAATAATGTAGCTTAATCTGTATTCACGTGAACTTTTGAGTATTAATCCCTTTTCTCCAGTGATACACACCCAGTCCCTGATCCTCTGGTTCCTAAGGCAAACAGATTCAGCCCTTTGCAAGATAAATGGAAGGAAGGGGAAATTATGTTAAAAAGCCAGTATCCCAAGTCCTTGATGTTGATGTCAGGTATTCCTTCCCCCTCAGTCTTGGATCTGGCTGAGGTCGTATTTACACATTTTCTAACACTGTGTCCTTATTTCCTCTATTTTAAAACGAGTTCTCCTCTAAACTCAGTCTATCTCCACCCATTAACTGCTTATTGATTGAAATTAAGTCCCAGTTACTTTGTAACTGAGTGGTTTTACAGGATTGTTAGATCTTTACCATGCACAGTATTCAGAGACCTAAGCTGGAACAAGTTCAGCAGTACTCCCCACTGCTGGACAATTGTTACCACAGCTGTCACAAGCTCAGGATATTAAAGTACAATCCAAAAGCCCACATTGACATGGCAATATAAAGCCTGCAGCCTTTTTCTAGTAACTGCACACCTCCCCATATATATTTATTGAGCAATAGCTGGGTACTCTATAAAATACTCTGGGTACTCTATCTTATTTCCAACTTTATTTGATAAAAAATACTCCTTTAGCATAAGATTTCCAAAGAGCCTTCAAATTACTTTCATATTACTTTCAAATACATCAAAATTAAAATTCTCTTTTGTCAAATACATTCTAACTTGCACAACCTATCTAGATAAGAAGCAGCAGAATTTAGAGAATAATTTTACTTTTGCACTTTTATCACTTTTACAAATTTTTTTTTATATAAGTGGTTTATTATTAATTAGGTCTTCAGGTATCTACTCTGTATGCAGATTGAATTTACCCTAAAGCTGAAAAACTAGCAAATGTGGCAGGGGGACTATTTAAAATAAATTCATGTCAATTCAAACATTTCCAATTATAATCCCTTTGAAAACATGGGAGCTGCATTTCAGAACACTTAACACTCAAGGACCCAGTTGGCAACCCCAAAATTGTCGCTTTCATATGCATAATTGTCTAGTGATGAAAAAGGGAAAGCAAGAAAACTGCCTTATAGTGAACTAAAGAAAGATGTTGCCAATAAAAATATATGGTCTGAATATAGTTCAAATACCAGGATTAAAATAAGAACTAAATGTTCTGCTATAATACAAAGGCCACTGATGTTGACTGACACATTCTTATAATCAGAATATATCACTGAGTAGAAATTTTTTCTTGTCCAGGTTTGAAATACATAGAGTATTACAATTCTGTCTTTTTAAAATTCTGAATGCTTACTGAAGATCTATTACCTGTGCTCATAAAGCACAGAAAAAGGTTAACCCTACGTGCTGGTTTATTACACTATTAACTACATGTAGTTTATTTTTTTCTGAAGTCTTTTAAATATGCATAACACCTAAGCTAAAGAGATAACTGTGGTCTAGAAACACTGTAAAACAGCCTCTAACTCTGTAATAATTAACTTGCTACTAGGTTTAAAATGTGTTTGCTTATTTAGCACACACAGCTTAAGTGTCAGAGTTTAAGTACCTGATAGAGACAAATATTAAGTGAAGTACACTTGCTCAGAAGATAATTTTATTTAGCATCTTCAAGTAGGGCATAATTAAGTTACTCTGTCATACAAAATGATGGAGACTTAAATAAGTAACAGCTGGTTACCCCAATGGCTGTACAACTGAAGGGCAGCCTTTGGCAGGAAAAGCTGTGCAAACACAATCAATACATTATGCTAATGGGAACAATGTAATGAGCAAGGAAGCAGCTAAAACGGAACAACAAAAAGAAAAACAAACAATCAAACATGTCCCTGCAGCCCTCAGCAAGCATTTCAATTGCAATTTGTGAACAGAATTCTTACAATGGCTGTACTCAAGTACTAGTCTTATCTAGAAATGTTTGCTGTGTTCATTCCTTATGTCAGAATAAATTTAATGGCTGCCAGATGAATCCACTGATGGCTGCTTCCTTGGCTTCAGTGAATTTACACCATATTACTCCAAGGGGTGAATTGATCAAAACTTATAAACCAATAAAAATATTTTTTCATTAATTTTCTCTCTGATATTTTAGCAAAAACAAATTAACTAAACGGCAGTATAAATTAGATTTAAGAATCTGCACATCATAAAACTATTTCCTCTCTGTTGCTACTAATCTCTAAAGGTCTCACTTGAGTGTTTACTTGCCTTGGTGTCATTCTGATTTATTTTGTTCCGTAATTGATTGTGACGTCGCTCCAGTACAGATTTTCTGTTAGATTTATTCACTGCAGAAGACCCTTGTGAATTCTCTAACTCACTCTGGAGCAGGAAAAAATGCCCACTGACCTGAACTGGATTTTAGAAGCAGGCACCAGGTTCTTAGCTTCAGTGCAGAGGGTAGGTATGTTGCATGCTAAACATGATACGTTCTGTGCTACAACTAACCCATAGCCCTTTCAAAGTCCACTTTGAAAAGTGGAAAAAGCAAAAGACTTTTAAAATAAGTGTTTTCAAGTAAGACTTTTGAATTAACCTATGTTGCGTGCTAAACATGATATGTTCTGTGCTACTGTGATAAGCTTTAAATTTCTTCTTTGTTTACCTGGAGGATTCTTAAGGCAGAGCAGGATTCTGCTGACTCCCACAGAAGTGTGCAATATGATCTTAGAGGACCATCTCTGTGCTATCTCAGGAGAGGATCTCCGGAGAGTAACAAGGTAGAGACGTGATGACATATACACCTTCCCCCTCCTGGCAGTCTCTGCCCTGCCCATGCAAACCATCCTTCTAATTTTCACTTTCTTTTTGCTATTTGTATGTTCAGGATTAATTGAATATAGGGGGTTTTGTATTGGTTTGTTGGGGTTTTTTTTTGTTGTTTTTTGTTTGTTTGTTTGTTTGTTTTTCAACTTAACTGCAACCTTCTGGTGAGGTTTCAATTAGTATAGATAATATAAATAAGATAATAAAACAGTGAATACAGTGTAGTCCTTCCGCAATTCTCATACGTTATTATTATTTATATATTTGAACCCTCAGCAGCTACAATGTCAGTTACCTATCAAAATAGGTAATACTGCATCTTTACTAGATTCAGCATTAGAATATCTCTGATGTCAGCATCCAGCATTTGCTTTTCCTCTGTCATTCCTACCTGTCAAGAATATTAATCCTGAAATAAAAAGTCTAACATTTGAACTTTTCTGGGAGCAATGCCAGAAGATAGAAACTTATGTCTATGAGGTAGGCAGCAGTGGATGTGTACAAATTGCATGGCAGAACCAACAACAAGGTGAGCCTGTGACTGGTTCAGAGCTGACTCTAGTGTGCCTTGGCTGTAGTATACTCAGGGGAAATATGAGTGACCCAAACATTTATGTTACTCTCACAAATGCAGTTAACCATACAGGGTGAATCTGGCACACTGGGATGTTCAGGCATCCATCTGTTCTTGCTATGGTAACACTGTCCACAGAAGATAAGCCAGTGCATTTTCCTTTAGAGATCTGAAATACTTCCTGTACAGTCACTGTTACCACCTACCACAAGACTAGGAGAGATTTGTTGTCAGCCTGAAAAGATGTTGTCTACAAGCGCAGAACAGACCTAGATTCAAGCAGAATGTGGAGTATAACTACCAGGAGATTTCAGTTTCCAGCTGTTCAAATTTGAACTCTAAACTTGGGAACATGTGGGCCTGAGCCATGAAAAGTTGATGTAAAATCATCTCTTACCTTTTTAACATCTGCAATACTCTTTGATCTACTGTGTTATATGATGGTGTCAGCATTACTGCTGAGAGGGAAATGGCTCATCCCTTGTGTGAGACTTCTCAGTGCTAAAAAGAGGTTTTGTACCAGATCAAGACCTGTTTTTTCCCTCAAGCCGAAAATCCATAAAAACTTACAAAAATCCAAATCCGTTTAACTGAATAATTTGATTACATTCTTTCCAAAATGACTTTGTTTCATTTACAAGTATAGTAGTTCAGGATGGAAGGGACCTCACGTCTCTAATCCAACATTCTCCTCAAATCAGGGTCAGCTGTGCAGTCAGAGCTGGTGTCTCAGGTCTTTATCCAGTCAGGTCTTTCAAACCCCCAAGGATGAAGAGAGACTGCACAGCCTCTCTGGGCAACCTCTTGAACTTCACTCCTTCAGAGGGAAAAACCAGTTTTCCTTTTAGCCAGACTAAATTACTTTTGTTTAAATTTATGTCCATGGATTCCTGCTCTCCTACTACCTCCATTGTGAAGAGACTGGCTCCATTCTCTCTGTGACCGTGGTATAGGTACAAGGGGATGCTGTTCAGTCTGTCCAAAGGTGTCTCTGTTCCAGGCTGAACAAGCCCAGCTTCCCTCCTCACAGAGCAAGTGCTCCAGCCACCAACAACCATGATGGTCCTTGTGCTGAACTTTCTCCAGACTGTCGCTGTGTGTCTTGGGAGGTACTGGGAGCTCAGTATTTCAGATGTCTCCTAATGAGAACCAGGTAGAGAGGGATAACCCTTTCCCTCAATTTACCTATCTCTTTCTGTTAACAGAGCCCAGGAGGCTGATGGCCTTGTTTGTGACCATGGCTCTGTTAACGCATGCTCAGTTTGATGTCTGTGAGGACTTTGTGGCCTTTTCTACAGAATTTCTCCCCAGTCAGTCAGTTTTCACCCTGTACCACTGCAAGGTCTCTAGCTTTACCTGTGCCAAACTTTGCATCATGCCTTGTTAATTTTATGTGGTTTCCTGTTGGTTCATTCCTCCATCCAGTCTAGACGTCCTTGTATGACAACTCTTTCCTTTAGCAATCAGCAGTTATACCCCAATTTGTTACCATCTACTATTTGGTCATCGGTAAAGATGTTTATCAGGTCCCAGAACAGACCTCCTGTGGCCTGCAAGTACAGTATGACATAGATCCATGACCCTCTGATCCCTTTTATCCAAACTGACTCTTACCTATCTGATGCACACCCACCAAGACTATAACATCCTAAACTTGGCTACCAAAATATTTCAGGACACAGTGTCAAAAGTCTTCCCAAAATCAAGGTAAACAACATCCCCAGCATTCCCCTCATCCACAAAAACAGATGTCCCATTGAAGAAGGCTATCAGGTTGGTTACTCATGTTGACTATTTCCAGTAACTTTCTTCTCCTTCTTGTGACCAGAAATATGTTCCAACAGGGCTTGTTCAATGATTTTTCCAGGGACCAAAGTGAGACAAATTGACTTGCTTATATATCTAATTGTTTTTAGCTTTTAAGAGTGTTCTTAAAATCGAGCACTACCTAGTTACTTATCTGAAAATGGGGAAAGCAAAGGTGTCACCACAAACCAGATAACTAGTAGTTATAATTAGGAGGTTTTACTTCACAAGTCCTATAGGAGTAGTAATAGTAATTAACACGTGTTGCTGAATTATCTGTAATAAAAAATTGAGTGGTGTTACTGAACAACCCAATGACTTTATTAATACTTTTCTTTCTTTGTTTCTGTGGTATATGCTTGACATTTTGACCTTCCTTGTTCTGTCTTCTTGAACAAATAAAGACTGAGAAAAGGACCATATTTTAATTTGCTTTAATTTGATTAAATTTGCTAATTATAGATATTTAAGTAACCTAAATAATAATTATCTCAATAACAAATTAGTATTCAAAGTGAGACAATGAAATATGGTGAAACCTGTTTCAAGCATGTGGGACTGATTAGTTCGATTAATAATCTGTATTTTTATGGTATATCTTACTTGAATACATAAATTAAGGGTTTCTAGTTCTCAAAGCATTTTATGAATGCTACTTATTAATATAAAGTCTTTTCTTCAGTATCGCATATCCATTGCTCAAAGCCAACTCAGAATTCAACAGATTGTATGTTTTAAGATGTTGCCAATGTTTTAAACAGAAAATCCCTTTGGTTTATATTCCTATATATTCAGATTGTCGTTGCACAGCTGCTGTAATGTTTAAATAGGACATTCCATCTCTGGAGGAAAACCAACACAATTAAGTGAAAAAACTAAAAGATAGTTTTCCTTCCTCTTCCTTAAAATAAATCTTAAAAGGCAGTTCTTTTTTTTCTACTTTTAAACTATAATTAATATCTGTCATTGTATAACAAAATTACAAAGAGCAGTTGCATGCCAAATGAAACATGACCATGCAATTGCCAGTCACTAGACAGTGATTTTCTGTCATTAAAGAAAAAAAAAGGCCATCACTAGATTCGTTAGTTATGGTTCCAACACATCTAAATACAGGGACCAACACTTTTTTCTTTTAAACTAATGAGATGATCAATTTGCTTTACTTTCAGTGAACCCGATTCAATGGGCTGGAATACAGCCTTCAACCTACAAAATGGCGGCCAGACAAAAGAGCCAACCTTGTCGGTTCCCTCAACTGCTTTCTTGGACTATTCTGATTTAAATACTTTACCTCGCCAGATCCCCCATTTTTCAATGCAAAATTTAATGCCTGTCTAAACTAAAAAGCTTCTGCCACTAGCCAGTCTGCTGGGGCTGTGCTGTCAAATTCCCTCAATGTGTGCCAAAAAGAGATACACTCCTTCCAGAACAGTTACATCACCTCACTGAACAACAGATGCAAAATCAACATTAGCTTTCCTCTTTTGGCATGACCACACACTGGGATTTTGCCAGTGTAACTATATTAGTCAGGTTTGGTATGTGAACGTGGGTTGGTTAACTTTATTTTCTGCTCTCCAGATTTGCTGGGAATTCTTTGTAGACATGGCCTAAGAATGTCACTATTAATGATCAAAATGGCAGCTGACAACAACTTCCATCTATAAGGTATTTAACTTACTAAAATGTCCTGGAAGATTAAAAAAGTACCCTTAACAGCCACAGACTTCCGTTTGATTCGATCAAAAACAAATAGCTCACTGGAAAAGTTGCTTCTAGCTGTTTGATGGGAAACACCAGTCTTTATCTGAAGATTTTCCTGTATTGGACTACTCAGATTTCTTCTGCAGTGGAGGGATAATACTCAGAATATCCTGTCAGGTGTAGTTCACACCACAGCTTGTTTCTCTCTTCTTTAGCTGTCAGTTTAGGAACTCCACTTCTACATAAAAGTTGGCTGAAACAGGGTGCAAAGATTTTTTTCTTTTTTTAATTTGTGGTGGAAATAAGATAACTAGGGCTGGTCATATGTAAACTCTAAATATTTTTTATATACAACGGCATATACTGTCCATACTTTATTCTGTCTGTCAGAACCTCACCAGTCCCTACGTTAGACTCACAGATTTTATTGTATTTCCTTCAATCATTGATATAAACCTGGAGAACCAACTAGCTGTTGCTGTTATTTTATCAATGGTTAGTAAATCTGGCCTGTATTTCAGGCATCTACAATATTAATTTTCCAAAAAGAATGAAGTTTTTTTTTCATGCTTTGGAAAACACCATGAATAGCAAGCAAAGAATAAACATGGTGCAGTAAGATGTATGTAGTTATTTTATTCTTTATTTAGCTTTATAACTGTATAAATAATCTGGCCTGGAGTAGGAACAGTACAGTCAAATTTAGCACACCATTGTTTTTATGCAGTATTAGTTTGTGTAAATTGTGTTTGTGACAGACTATTATAGTACTAGGCAATATTTTGTATGGAAGTAACAGATGACCCATGACAACTCTAACCAAAATATATCTTCACTGGTGTAACATAGCTAATACACCCATTGTATTCCATCTATTGAGCTTCACTAAGAGGTAAAATAATATACAGTGCATGATAAAATACCTATGAAAAGGAAAGCCCTGTTATTTACCAGCTACGCAAATCCTCTAATAGCCACAAGTGATCCCAGCCTCTGCCTCCTCGTGAGCCTTTTAGAATGAACCCTTAGCTCAGGACACTTACTTTGTCTCCCTGTGTCCTACCTTGTAACCTCTTTTGCTTTTATCTCTGAAGGCATTTTTAGATTGTTATTATCTGACAGGTTGCCTGCATCACTGACACAGTATCCTGCCTTCACTGCCTTTCCTGATTGGATGGCCTAATTTTTGCCAACAGGAGCACTGAATGAAATCATTATTAATGCCCTGAGACTGTTCAGGTGAAGGTTAAGAGTACTTTAGAATGACGGATATAATAGGAGACAGGAAGTATGGGAACACTTAGAAGATTAAAAATAATTTCTTGTCCTTCCCCACAGCCTCTCCCCCCACCCCTGCAACAACAGGTTTTTTGCTTCTTTTGGTCTGTAAATAGGAACTCTAGAGTTTATATTAGCTGTGTTTCTACCTTCCAAAGGCAAAAGGAAGTGAAATCTGAATCAGATACAATATTTAGCAAATTTTGCAGACCCTTTCTGTTGTCATTTTCTTACCAAACAGTTGCTATTTCTGCCACCATTCTCAATCTTCCTTTGCCAATGTTGTTCACCCTAACCACTGGCAGCCCCTGGCTTTTAATCCTTGAATATTTCCAAGGCATGTTTAAAAGCTAATCAAAAGTGCCCATGCTCATCATCAAGTGATGAGCTCTTGTACCATATTATTGAGGAAAGAGGTGGTATATAATTGTTCTCTTCACAAGGAATTTTTCTATTGCTTGTACATACATAATCCTTCTTTTATTTGATGTGTTGCAGATATTTTGCATTAATCCACTTTTTTATCCATATTACTTATAATTTTCCTCCACTTCCATGAAAATACAAAACCTACAAAAAAGCAGGAATACTAAAAAGGGGCTGAAAGTCCATTTAGTGTCCATGTATATGCTCCAAGCAAAACTACAGTTTTTGTAGTTGTAACAGAAATGTAAGAAAGTAGGGAGGATGCTTACTGAATCACAAGTCAAACTGCATAAACAGAACCATAAATATATTATTCCACTGTTTACTCAGCTCTAAACCTGACACTTAACAAGAAACGTTTAGCCACATGAGACAGGAAATTGAATCTTCTCACTTATCCACATTCACGCTCTGTCTCTTGCATTTGATTTGTGCCAGATTAACAGAAGAGAGTGAGGGATGAGGCTAAATTGTTCTTCCCTGTGCAGAGGGAATGCAGAGATCTCCCAACAGCAAGTGGCTTTCCTCACCATATGTGCTTCCTCATCTTGGCCCAATAGGGCAGGAAAATGAATTTGAGGATTTTTAACACAACGTGTTATGTAAGCTTTAGCTGCAGTGCTTTGCTCCATTTTTGCTTCCAGTAGCTTATTCACCCGCATTTCACAGAGAGTGGCTATCTCAAAAGTTGGAAAAGATTTAACAGTGTGGCAGGATCTATGGAATTCAAGTTAAACTTGTTACATGAGAGCGAAATTCAGGTTAGCACTTTACATATAATCATGACGTAGCTCAGTAAGCAGGGCTCCGTTTTTGTAGACATGCAGCATACTCAGTCATCAGTTCCCAAGTAGCCCAAAATCAGCCTTGCAAAATGGGAGAATCTCATGCACTTGCTGAAGAGGTGAATCCAGAAAAAAAAGGGTTCAGGGAGTCTTATCCGAACCAGCTGACAATGCCATTATGAGGACCCAGTCAGTGACAGACCACTCTGTTTGAAAGACTGCATCTCCACATGAGCATCACCCTATGCAACATTTTTCAGCCAATTAGTGGATTCTTTAGCCAGCATTCTGTCTGTGAATGTTTGCAACACATGAACCAGACAGTCCTGCAGTTTTTAATGACAATCATGCTGTAACCTTACTTTGCCAATACATAACCTGCCCTAATTTCAGCATTCCATACGCAGCATTTAAAGTTGTTTCTTTAAATGTTGGCTGTTCATGTCTGCACTTGTTTACACCACGTTGTATGGTGGACAGCTTTGAAAGAAGCACAAATGAAGTCATGGTCATCCTTGTTTCTTGACTTCATCATACTGACTATTGATGATCCCCATTACAAGGGTATATATAGTATTGATACCAGAAGGGATGAGATGAAGAAATGGCTGGAGTTTTGCTGCCAGTTGTGAAGTCAATGCAACTCAACCAATGCCCTTAAAACTACATGATGTGCACTTGCCTTCTGGAAAAAAAAAATGGAGCACTGGTCAGACAATGTGATGCATTTTACCTTTGTATCCTGATCCAGGACAAATTAACCTGCACTAGCAGCTGCTGAAGCCTGTAAATCTTACCTCTGAATTTCTGAGGAAACAATAAACTCCTTGCTACCATTTTTATGAGTGTGTAAAGAAAGTTTCTGAGAACAGAAGAGATCTAAGAGAATCCATAGTTTCTAATGTTGTCTCTAGATACATTTTTACATTAATATATCTCTGTACCACTTCATTCTTTAAAAGCTAAATGTATTTTTTAAGTGGACCCAAAGAGCTTTCTTTCATATTTTATCAATACAATTTATAAAGCAATCAAATGTTTGAAAAAGTCTTTGTTCCTAAGCTATGGATGGAGTTGATTCAGACATTTCATTTCTTCATAATAGATTTAGGGCTTTCTTCCAAAATTTACATCATATTATATCAGAGGATCTTTATTAATTATAAACAGGCTCACAAAACAGAAACAGAAGTACAGCTGTGTTCAGAGTAAAGGAATTTACACATTATATTTGTAGGTTTATGTTTTAGGCAACTAATAGTTTATAAATGATCCCACAAACAATGCCTCCTCCCCCAAATAAATAATCCACCTACATCTACTCATATTTTCACTTCTATTCAAAAAGAGAAACTAAAATTCAGACAAACAGAAGTACAAAGTAATGCTTAACTAGCTACATATGCCTACAGAACTGCTAAGCTAACTACATATACCCCTTTAACTGGAGATTCTAAAGTTATATATGAAGATTCTGAAATTTATTATTTGTAATTCTGGAAAACACTAAAGATTTTGATGGCACTGATTACATGACTGAAGGGAATGTGAATATAAAAGTTTTTATTTGCACCAATTAACTGGACATTGAAATCAATTTAAATAAAGCAATAAAGACAAAGTGTATCTCAGAATATTCTGAATATCAAAGTTTCAACAGAACAGTGATGCTATGTTATCATAAAACTCTTTAAACTCTCAATTGTGGCTCTCAGTGTACTTTAAAAGCACAACTGTCTCCTTTCTTCTCAGTGAAAGTTAGCCGTCATTTGAAGTTTTTATTTTCCTATGAGCATCATGTTGTGAGGGTTTTCTGACAATGCCTTTGGGAGGTAAAAAGTACCCTAATTTTCATTCTTTCAAAACCCTGTGACTCTGCAGCAGTCAGGCCTTTCTGAATACGAGTAACAAAACTGGGAGTTTACCTCCATGCTCCCCCTCTGACAACAAAGTATCTTCCCAGTGTTCTTGCAAAGTTTACTCATATTTCTGCCACCAAGTTCTTCCACTATTTCATACATTTTTCATTTTTCTTTCTTGTCAATGCTAAAAAGTCAGATAACTCACAGCTACAAACTATCAGAAGTTACAGGTTATTAAAGGATCTGGCAAAAAACCCAGGATTTTAAATGGACAGATTATATGTGTGTGTGGGATAAACTACTAAAAAACTTATCTTATCATAGCAAAGTAATATAAAATATCAGAGACATGCAAAGACATAATAATGTCTTCTGGAAGTCACATCAAATCATATGCCTTCTGATAATCAAAAAAGGAAAAAAATCTGAAATATTCCTTAAAGCTAATTTTTTTTCAGGTAAAATGCATTCCATTTCCTCTGAGAAAGAAGTCAACAATGACAGTAATGTTCTCTATGAAAGACAGAAACTACAGGGTTGAAGCTTATGGCTTATGCAAAGGTTAAAAAATTGATATAGCTAAGACATTTAGTAAAATTATTGTATAATTTAGTAAGTGTTTGCTTGCCTAAAGGTCACCATTTCAGACCACTGAAGTACTGTGAGTATAAGGACTCCAATTATTATGGGTTTTTTTAAATCTCAGGTAATTACCATAGATTACCATTTTAGCAGATATAAAAGGGTATCTTCTGTGCTATTGTAACATTCATTTTTATATTTGAAAGCGTCCATACATTGCATGCTCAGAGACACAATGTTTGATAAATATTGCACTTGTAAATGTGAAAAGATGACAGACAAGCTGTTGGCAGGTGGACAGTGATATTTCTATGATCTTTATAAACACAATTTCTAGTAGGAACCTGGACTTGGGACCCAGCGAATTGACTAGAAGCCTAGGGTGACTATGTTCACCTACACTACGTGTCTGCATACTGTCAAATAAATCCCAGCTTTTCTGTCTGGAGAGCAAATATTGCCATAAGGAAACTGCATAGTCCGTCTCCCTTTCAGTGGGATCTTGTATTCCTTTATATTGGTTCATTACACTATGACCTTGTATTCCTTTATTCATTGAGCTCTATCCACCAACGCTACACAAATACCATGTGACCAATAAGCACAGCAGGGGTTATCTCATTTACCTTTTTTGCTGAAATATACTGCGAACTGGTTTTCCTACAGTAATTATACATTTTTCATACTTTTTAAAACACAACACTTTAGCAGCTGCTGAGAAAAAATTAACTCTACCCTAGCTGAAATCAGGACACAAGCCCTTTAAGAAAAAAAACCTCTGCGAGGCAGACACAGTCAGAAGAAAGGCCAAGTGGGGGAGGCTAACTGTCCCCATTTTACTTCCAAGGCAGTAACTAAGCAGTCTGTCCCCAAGCCACACAGCACTCTTCTGTCAGAACAGGCACCCTGTAGATTAGGAGGCTCCTCTACAAGAAGAGGTACTTTTTAAACTGTTGGTGCCACAACAATTATGTCAGATTAGGGAATTTCATGAACTGTGTAAAACCTAAAAGCTTCCACTAGGATGAAAAGTCATACATTATGCATTTGAAAGGTATTAAACACAGTGGTTTGCATTATCAGATGAAAGCATCTTGGAGTAATCACAAATAATTAAGCATTTGTTGTCCCCACTTAAAAAGTATACTGTTGCTAGGCAAGTGGAAAATCACAGCATGTTTACAGATGCTTGTTTTTTCAGCTGCAGAGAATACAAATTTCAAACGTCAGGACAAAGACGTGAAGAAATTAAGACATGATTCTATGTGAAGGAATATTTTTCATAACCACAGCAACCTATTGATTGCAGGTGAGATGGTGGTGTTTAGTTTTACTATATTATTTTTGTATGGAATGATTGACCAGATCTCTCACATAAAGTAGGGTTGCAAAAAACAGATGGGGAACAAAAATTCAAAAGTTCATAAAAGCTTTTCAGGAGCTCATAAACACTAACAGCAATGTCATATAATGGGAAACCAATAAGAAGGAAAAAATGGTGGCACAAAAACCCCCACATAGTTCTATTCTTCTACTACAAATAGCTATTTTCTTTTTAGAAATACATACTATAAAATGAAACATACCTTATTTTTAAAATGTTAAGGTATGTAGAAGTTACCGGAGTAGATTAGAAGTGTGATCCATGTAGTAAATGCCATGACTTAAAGAGTGGCCAAAGCAAGGTGCTTTAGAGGAAGGTATAAAAGAGACAGAAAAAGCCACCCTCTGAAGTCCTTATCCTCATTATTAATCACTAGAGACTGTATTAAGCCCTCAAGTATGATATTTTATCCCTTAAAAATTGTTTCTAGCACTAAAAAATGCTACTATGCACTATTTTTATAATTATAATTTATTTTTGAATATTGTTAGATTCTTGGTTTCTGACAGATGTGTGAAGGCTTATCTGTGTATCTGCAGAACTTGTAGTTGTTTTGGGATCTACCGCCACACTTTTATGAGTGTATAACATACCACGGTGACGTGCATTGTCACTGAAGAGTTTAGCCCCTTACTCCTCTGCATTCAGGTCCTGTACACATTATAAAAGTAAAATACTTATCCATTGGATAGACAAAACTCCTACCACAGTAGAATCCCTTCAAAGTTTGCTACAGCTGAGCACGCATTCTGTATTGTTATATTCAGGTACATCTGGACATTTGATCACGAAGCGATATCAAATTGCTGAGGAATGTAGGCATTGAACTGCTGGCGAATGCCAGGCAGAGCTGCGGGCGAACAAGTACTGCCTCAGGTGCCACTGGATTTAGAGAGGACTGCACTGAATCCTGCATGGAATCACCAATAACAAAGGCTATTGTCATACTTTTTGATGTCACTATCAGATTCAAGGGCAGCAATCATTTCAGTGGAGATATCCTGAGATATCCTTTATCTCCTGGGAAAGGAGCTGTGCAATTTTTCTATGTTAGTCATCAGTTTCCATTTACAAGTAGCTGTGGCTGAAGGCTGTGTTTCCCCTAGGGCTAGTGCAGAATATTGTATACAGCACTTCATGAAGGAAGGATGCAAGATAACTAACTTAAGTCAATGACAATTTTTTTTTCCTCTGATTTGGCAAATAAGCTATCATTTAAAAATTGGTTGGGATTGAATCAGATGCATTTATTTCGATTTTGCTCACAGAAAAAAACAAACTCAAAATGTTAACTATTTTTAATTAATAAGTGTTTTATTTATCACTGAATAATATATTTTCTTTTCAGGCCCTTGAAAGAAAAACAAATTAAATCAAATAGAGCTATGAGAGACAGAAGAGGTGGTGGCATTCTTTTACATTGTAAATATTGTTAAGATATTGTTGTTTTGCCTCATAAGAATTCTTGAGAATGAAGGGAATTTGTCTCATATTTCCCAGAACAGTAGCTTCATAAACTTGCTATAGAGCATCTTGGAATTATATTTTTCCATACCTTCAAATGGAAATTTTTTATATGAATTAACAATTGAAGATTCACAGGAACCAGAATCCACTGGAAAACTAGAGTCACTGAAACCTCGTAGGTTCCTTGGCATAATTAGCTCCTTTACAGAGTATGATTCCCAGAGACAATGCTCAGCAGTAGTTCAGGGATAACAAACATTTTCAAAGGCAGTATTGACAAAGCCTTGACAAATATGGCTCTGTCCATTTTATACAGTCACTATCCCAGCAGGAAATTAATTCAAATATCCTACATGCTCCTATGGTAAAGGACCCATATTCTATTCTATTCTATTCTATTCTATTCTATTCTATTCTATTCTATTCTATTCTATTCTATTCTATTCTATTCTATTCTATTCTATTCCATTCCATTCCATTCCATTCCATTCTTGTTCTTGATGAACAGCACTTCTGATGACCGTGTAGTAATGGCTGGGCAGATCATGGAATTAAACATTACTATAAGCAATATTTGCTATACAATTCCCGTGCATGCCTTGGGTATGTAATTGTGTCTTCAAACACATGGATATAGACTCAAAAAAGTGGCTTAACATACCTTAAACCAACATGGAAAACTGTTAATTAAACTGAAATTTCAAAGTAGAGCTTCATGCCTGGACTTGTAGGAATACTGGCAACAGAGGTGAAGGCCACTGACCTGGCATTCTCATGCTGTGAAAAAAAATTGGGATCTAGGTACAAAGCAGCAACACTTCTGTACACTGATCATGTGAAAGTCTGTCCAAATGGCAAACTTTCAGGACAATGACTCCACCAAATGTCCTGCCCACCTTAATTTACATTGTAAGTGATCCAAACACCATTTGCTGAGAATTAATTCAATATTCCCACACGTAATTTTCCATCTACTGACAGCTAGTTTCTCCTCATTTGCATAACCAAATCAGAACACAGAAATAAAATAGAAAGCCATTACTAAAACTTTCTCCCTGTGCAGTCCTAGGAGACCTCTTATGACAATCTTTAGCTAGTCACTCATTTGAAAAAAGTCCAGGAAGGTTGTTCAGTGAAAACAGGAATCTGCTGCTTCCATAAACTTTCCAGAACAGCTACTGGATACTTTGTTTCCTCTCAAATTGTTCAGTAATCTTAGAACACAACTGAATATATCAAAACAAAGACAAGGAAATATGTCATTTGTGCATATGGAGCACAGACAAACAAACAATACAAAGGAGCTGGACTTTGCAATAACTGTATATATGCAGTAGATACAAAATTGTCATAATTAGGAAATAAAGTGCTAGATGGATGAATTTATAGCAGAATATCTTGGGTATATTCAAATATTAGACTTCTAGCCTTTCCAAGAAAATTAGCTCCTTTTGTTAAGGTTCTCTCCAGCCAGAATGGTTCCCTAAACACAAACAACTTGTTTGTTAAAACATTTCCTCAACAACTGTTCTGTATCTGTGAAATCGCTACATCTCCTATTAGACAGCTGTTTATTCACCTGAAATAAGCAGACATGATGTCTGAAACTGCACACAAATATATTTTATTTCACCCCCTGCATCAGGGGGTGACTTGTGTAAGTAAAGAAACATGACAACAAGGGCCCATCTTTGAAAATTACATGTACTCTAGTTTCCTTAACGTTCTTTGACAAATCTAAGTACTTGAAACTTCTAGGAAGTAACAGAGCTTTCCTTTTTTTTTTTTTTTTCATACAGATAGTACTCACACACTTTAATTAGATTGTGAGCAAAATACAGTCATCACCTGAATAAAAAACATGCACACTTAAACTTCTTAAGGAAAGCGAGTGTGATTCTTCAAAATAAGTGAAAGACGCCTTGGTGAAGGGAAGAAAAAAGAGAGATGAGCTGTGAATATATTGAAAAAGTGATTTCAAAAAGAAGTCAGTAAGGCATAGAGTGTGGAGCCTCTGTGAAATATACTTCACCCAAGCGGGTGGCTTTGTAGGAGGAAGAGTATTGTTTACCAGAGCTGAAAAAGTTGGAATAAAAAAGGAAAAAATCCCTGAGAAAAGAAGCACTCTGGTGCTCAGAAACACATCACTGCTGGCTAACCTGACAGGTTAGATCTGAGTTACTTGCTTATACTCTGTCATTTTAAACAGCATGGTAGTGCTAACTGCAGTAAAAAATAGGTCTTGGCACTGGCTTTCAGGCATTACATGTGTTGGAGAGGTGCTGGTTTCATTTTACAACCATAGGGGTCTAGTCTTCCGTCAATACGTGTGCACAACAACTTTAAGAGGAATGCCTGTGTTCATACATGGGCAAAGAGGCCCAAAGAGCTTGTGTTAGTATTCAGATGAGAACTAAAATCAGGCTTAATCCTTTCGTTCAGTAGATAAAAAGTCTAACAAAATTTTACAAAAGCCTTTATTTCAGTCATGTAGAGGAGGCAGAAATTACTAATTAGGCTTATAGTCAATAGTGCTCTGCAAGGTATCAATACACTCTACAAGATGGAACTGACAGTACTTAAAAATCTCTTCATTTCAATTTAAAAAAAAATTCTATTGAGTAGATCTACTCTTCGAGTAATCTACTGTCGCTGTTTTCAATCACAAATAACTTTTTGCAGCAGTGAGGTGTAGAAACCACATTACCTTTTGTCATACATAAGAGGCTAGTTCAACTGCAGTTTTGACATTTCCTTGTATATTCTGGTGACCCTGAGAGAAAATGAATATAGTCAAATCCTGAAATGTCTGGCTCTGAACCACCTTCTCAAGTGCAGCTGGAGCAATGCCAACTGACAGTGCTTCCCTCTAGCCCCCAGTCTGGCATGAAACCTGCTGAACTACCATACAGAGCTACATGGGTACAAAGAGAAAGAGAAAAGCCAAAAAAATCCCCCAAGGAAGCAGTCAGTCAACCAGATCTGCTTGTTACATCCCTGCCTAGGAGAAAGGAGGAAGCACACCACATATTTCTCTCTCCTCATTTTATGCCTCCCTTGTGCTTAAAAGCTTCTACGCTAAAGTAATACTTAAGGACATAATGTACTTAACACTTTCCCTGTTTTGGGTGCTTAGAAAACCAGAACTGCCTGTAATGTATTTTTTATGCCATTCTCCTTGTGTGCAGGAGAATTCAAACACACATGGGCTGTTTATTAAAACTACACAGAAGTACAGGATACCCAGCTTAAGTTAAATCCAAGTCAAATATTACTTACATTTTAGATAAAAAAATGAAATTTTTACATACAGTAGCAAATTCCCCAGTTATATTCTTATATAACACAGATGCCCAAAATTCCAACTTACACTGGTCCCTTTAGAAAAGCTTTCAGCAGCTTGAGATATAAATGGGATGCATACAGAGGAAGTATTAAAGGAACAACTCAGGCATCAAGGTTTCTTGACATCACTGGCAAAACTCTTAACTCGCTTGATTGTGGCTTTACCAGAACTTTTCAGAAGTAGAGCACTAAACAAAGGAAGTAGAACTTCCTTTGGGCAAATTTGAGAATGCTGGAGGAGGGAGGGAGGGAGGGAGGCAGGAAGGAAGGAAATGTTTGTGAAAACATCTAAATTTAAGAGTGAAAGTAACAAACACCAATAACAAAATGCCACCATGGATGTCAGTGAGGGAGAGGAGGAAGAGACATAGAGATAAGTGGAGGGTCTAAGTCCTAAGTCACCCAAAAAATACCTACGATTTTGGATATAAGACATTAAGGATATAAGATACTGGGATATAGGAAGAAAAGTAGCACTGGCTGCAATGACTGCTCTATCTTGGACAAATCATCAAGTAAGCAAGCAGGGAAACAAGGATTTAAACAGCAAAAATTTGAAGGTTGAAAAGGACAAAGGTTATAGCTTTGGTAGTGGTTGGAAACAAAGAAATTAGAAGCCTCATTGACAAGGCAAATAGTGTGGAGGAATAGCAGAGAAATTTCCAACTTGGAATCCGGAAGCCTTGATGGAGGTATGTGATCTTTGCAGATCAATAAAATTTTATGCAGTGTGATGGCTCAAAGGGATAGGAGGTGATGTGTTCTGGAGGAAGCTGCTTCAAATTGTACCATAATCTAAAGCACCCTTTCAGTAGATCAGTTCTTAAGGAAAACATATGGTGCAAACAATTCCCTTACAGAGACTGTTTGTAAAGCAGTTTTGGGCTTTGGGACCAATTTCAGCATCATGCCACATTGGTTTGCCTGTGTCTTTTTGATGACTAGATTAGGAGATAGATGCTTTGCCTGCTGTGAGCTCTTCTGCTATACCTCATTCAATTATGAGTTCTAACTTCTAGAAAAGACATTTGCAAAATGTAGTGTGTTCCTCAGCATCAGAGCTGAAAATCTTTTCCTTTATTTTCCATTGAACATCGTCTCATAAGTAGTTCCCCTCTTCTCTTCTAATCTCCTTCTGACTTTGCTCTTTTGTAATTGGGAAGTGTTTTGCAGTACCTGAATGAATGGCATTCACAATACCTGTGAATACTTGCTCTTAATCTATTCCATCTGAGTTCAGTGGAGTTAAAAAAAGGGAAATCAAGTACTTTGCCTTTCTTCCCTTCACTGTTCAGTTATCCTTATTGTACAATTGTAGAAATAAGGATGTTTTCTGCAGAAAATAGATTTATGCAGGGGCTGTGTCTATCAATGAGCCTGATAACAGCACTTCAATCCCATCCATATGCTTCACAATATCAAATGAACATGACCTTGGTAATCACCATGAAAACAATCATTTGACCGTTCTACTAGGGTCTTGTTTCTGGTAAATTGACTGATTATGAAATTGCTCTCAATTCTGGGAAGCACCATTTTAGGAAAAGAAAAATTCAAACTCTGTGTACACACTGAAAATGAATGTCTAAACTTAAGAAGATATTTCTTATTATTTTTATTTAGATTACTTAAAAAAAAAAAAAAGAGTTCTGGTACAATTAAATTTTGACTCTCTTGGATGAGCTCACACGGATCTCTTACTGTCATTTCATTCCCTGTCAGGAAGCTGCACTGTAAACTGAAAGATAAACTTTAAAAAATTTATTTTTAATAGAGATTTCTTATATATGTATTAAAATTATTGCTTTTGCTGGGCCTTCTATACTAGGTATTCTTGTTTCATGCAAGAAAGAGTCTACAGTTATGTGAAAATAAATACTAGTACACACGCACTCACAGGCATATTCAGTATTAAAAATCTAATTATATAGTTATTCCCATAATAGACTAAGTTTTGTGTTTTAAGAGTAAGGATAAAGCTCACTAGTCTATGTGAAATCAGATTCCATCATTTCTGGTTCCTGGTATTTCTGTCTTTATGAGACATGAATTTAAAATTCACTGTCCCTTATACAAAATTTTAGAATTTTATTGTATTTAAAAATTTGTTACAAATTTTACTAGACTTACATCTCATTAGATTTTTTTGTCTGGATCTTGTATTTTGACAGGACTTCCAACCTACTGTCATCTTGTCAGCTGTACAAATTATGACAATTTTTAACAGAATGGTCACACGGGGCTGAAACATACATCAATCTACTGTGCTTTCCATAATAAACACTTCCGTTGAGTCACCATAATTGTGCTTCAAAGTGTTATTTGTCTAAAGGAAACACCTTTCATTAGGTGCTGATCACCTAATGGTGATCAAGTTCAGCAGTGTGGTGGTGAACTAGTGTCAAGTTCAGGATGTGGTATGTGATGAGTTTGTACAAGCATAGCTATTTAGGCTAAGCCTATGCATGACAACTTACCAGTCCACAGCATTTTATCCTATCTGTAACATCAAAATATTGATACTGCTATGAAACCTATGCAAAATTGGAATTCTTGTTGTGGGAGATAAGAAAGACAAGCTGAATATCTACTCAGAGCCAAGCTAAAAGCTTTTTTAGTTTTTTCTTCTGTCTTTCATACATGTGTTTACTTGTTTTCAGTAAGTTACAAGCCTTGTTAAAGCTACAACAAAGGCTATTGATGTAGTGCTTCCAACTTGGCAAGAGCTAGCAAGAACATGAAGTTTCACAAGACCATCCCAAAGATAGTTCCAACACAATTTCTACAGGGTTCTATTTAAAGATTTTCTATTTGTATTAACAAGAGTATAAGCATAAAAGGTATTTCCAATTAACTTTCTCTTACCCGTAGCTTTTTTTCCCAGTGTGTGGGTTTATCATATCATTCTTAGCTGAAAAAAAAATCCCTCTTCCTGTCTACTTACAAACATTTTTCAGTGAGCAATAAATTTGCCTAAAGATATTTTCTATACAGTTTGTGTTATCACTAGTTTTACTTTATGCAAATTAAACCAGCCGTTACAGTGCCCCAAAGTCCTAAGATTTTTTAAATGCTGGAAGGATTTATCTTAAACTGCACTTGTTGAAGACAACCAGATTTTTGGCACTGAAGAAATCAGAGCCAAAAGATCAATATTTTTGTGAGGTGAATCTGATTTCTAGAAACACAGTATCTAAGGCATAAATTTTTTTATATTATCTCTATGAAACATTTGTGGTCTGTCACAATCTGCTTTCTGTGATTATTGATAATTTTTTTTACAAAAAAGATGAAGAGTTATTTAGCTATCTGTGTTTCACAAAATTGTTTCTGCTTCTCAGTTAGGATTAATTACTTATCACAGAAGCCAGCACGTAGCCAAAAAGATCTATTTAAAGTTCTTTAGCACGCAATTCCATCTTTATCTGCGTGTTACCAACTCTCTGACATTCCCCAGGATGGGACAGGAAGCTGATCACAGGCAAATTTAATTTTTCTGGCAGCTCTTTCCTGACTTTGGGAGAAGAGCCATCGTTCACGATGGGGCCAGAAGCAAACATGTCAGACAAGCAAAATGCCAGTGTTTTCCATTATGTGGCAGGTGCACATCTTTTCAATGTATACAGCTAGGTATGCCAGCTCAATGCTCATGCTGGAACAGACATGCAACTATGCAGAAATGAAAAGGGTTTGCAACCCTCCGGTACACACAAGTGTCTCACTGGGCTAAAAAAATAAAAGATATATTTTACTAAATACTCCACTTCTTTCTTGGAGGAGCTGGCGTTTTCTCTCTTTGTGATACCTCCTAGAAAACTTTCTGCCAAATATTAGGTCAAAAGTTGGAGGAAATTATGAAACATGGAAATCATTTAGCTCATGAAATTTTACAATTGAAAAAACATTAAATGAGAAAACAGGATGAAAAGCTTCTCCATTTTTAACATGATTTCCAGTGAGAAGGAGGGATATTTCTATCAGATAATCTGGTGAATTTTAACTATTTTTCTGTTTCAAAACATAGAATAATAGAGTCATTTAGGTTGGAAAAGACCTCTAATGTCATCAAGTCCAATCATTGACCTAACACTGCCAAGTCCACCACTAAACCATGTCCCTTGCCACATCTATATGTCTTTTAAACACCTCCAGGGACAGTGACTTCACCACTTCCCTGCTCCTATGCTTGACCACCCTTTCAGTGAAGAAATTTTTCCTAGTATCCAACCTAAACCTGCCCAAGCACAACCTGAGGCCATTTTCTCTTGTCCTATTGCTTGCTACCTGGGAGAAAAAACAACATCCTCCTCGCTACAGAAAGTTGTAGAAACAAGATAAACAAGCCCAGTTTTCTGAGCCGCTCCTTATAAATCTTGTACTTTAGACATGCAAAAATTCAAGTACTGATAGTTTTTTTATAATCTTGCAATTCCTCCCATATTCTAAAGATTCTGAATAAAAAAAACATTAGGAGTGCAGAAATTGAGTTTTGAACAATGATAAACTGCTGAATGTGGAACGTATCACTTCAGCAGTCTTCTAACTTTTGCTCCTGTAATAAGGAAAATGAGAAACTATTTGAAATATCCCTCAGATTAATCTTCATGCTATGCACAGTGTTGGCAGCAGAGATTCTAGTTTAATCAAGCCAAACATTATTCATAACATGAAAGAAATGCTAAATTTTAAGTTGCTTTTCTGGAATTTTTCTTATGATGTGTATTGCATGGACTACCCGCAGAGCTAGACTCTGAATATGATCAGGATTAGAAGAGAATGCTTAGAGGTGAAGAACAAGCTCTGTGCTGTCCGCGTCATTAACACAGTCTGAGGAACTGTTAAGATGCTGTTTTCTTGCAGTCACAGGAACACATTTAGTCAAGAATTCATAACATAAACATACACACGCAAAAGATGATTTGTGTAAATTTTTTAGAAATATGGGAGAGGTAAGGGGTCTCTACCTGAATTATCATTAGTAGATGTTTTCTTTAAGCTAATGAACATATATTACTACACTGATGGAACTACCTCTTCCTCCCACTAAGAACTGAATATCTTGACAACTACAGCAGTAATTTACAAGTCAAATTAATAGTGGAATATTTTTAGTATTGTTTCTAACTTCTTTTAGTGTTACTAACGAACAGATGGATATAAACATAAGATCCACTGAACAATAAATCCAGCATGGAAACAGCTGGAATAGTAAGATCATAAGGATAATAATTTATGGCAAGATTTCTACTATAAAATTACAGTTTGTTTTGCCTGTACTGCAGTTATGAGAAGAGAGGTCAGACTTGTCAGAATAA
Source organism: Pachycephala philippinensis (assembly GCA_013397055.1). Lineage (NCBI taxonomy): Eukaryota > Metazoa > Chordata > Aves > Passeriformes > Pachycephala > Pachycephala philippinensis. The sequence continues at coordinate 125,825 of VWZT01011109.1, read as the reverse complement.
TTGGAAATACATTAAAATTTATCTGCCTTGTTAGATTACACCTTGCAATTGCTTCCAGTTGGAGGAGAAGGAAGAAATTATTCAGTGTTTTTTATGGTCTTTCCTTAGCAGAAAGTGAAACCCCTCTTCTTTCACAGTATGGGAAACAATTATTCATCTTCTCATTCAAAGCAAAGTATTTCCAGATTAATATAACAAATTATGTCTGATAATAATGATGTGTGATAATAATCTGTGAATAAACATGATTTATCCACCTGTCAAAAATGCTAAAAGGAAGGAAATTTACTAAGATTAGTTTATCAAACAGGGTTGTACTTTAGACAGTCATCTATCCTCAGAAGGTTTTAGTACAATCTGCCATTTTAACTTAATTTTACACAAGGATTCAAACACCTGTTTTAATCACTCAGCTATTCAATATATCTTTTGGTGGCATTCTAGTCACTATGACATTTCAGACATCTCTATCCTAGACAATGCCAGTACTTCCAGTGTTTTGACATATACATGTGCATGACATAGATGAAAGCCATATTCACAGAACGCTTTCTCGCAGAATTTTTCTCCTTTGCCTCTAAAGCACCTTACTGACAATTATGTAAGTGCTAGAAAATTAGTGGTTTACATCTTAGAGGTCCATTTTTCATTCAGTTTAATGACACACTAGAATAATTTAATTTTTTGTAGTAGGCTCCTTTCACAAACAAGGAGCTGTCAAAACAGGCAGGAACATCAATGGACAAAATCATGAACTAGATTAAAAAAAAAAAAATCACACAGGACCTAAATTCAGGGTTTATATTTTCTCTGCAGAACAGCTGTAAAAATGACAATCTCAAAATGGCATGTTTAATACCACAGAGCATTTATATTCTGCCACTTGAAAATAAGGACAAATTAGTAAATATGGAAATCAATAAAAGCCACCAAGCTTGAGTTATGCCAGGTTATTTTGGATTGGTACTTTAACTTTTTTTTTAATTGTTCATGTATATATATTCGATTTCTTTAATACTATACAGTAGTTTTCTCAATCTTATATTAGTTTCAAACTTACATGTAAACCAAGATAATACAAATTAAAAGAAACAGCATCTGTTATAAAGGATTGTTAAAAATGTTACAAATGTCAAGACTATAAATCAACATATTCCCATTGCATCTTGTCAAGCTACCTTAACTTTTACTTTGTTTTTTCTTACAGATATGTCACTGCATGCAAATTCAGGCATTTACCTCAGATGCATTCACCAGCTAGAGACCCAAGGCTCCTCATGAGCACAGAGGAAAGAGAGGAGTTTCCCATTCTGTGCTTCACAGCAAGAACAAATCATCAACATTCTTAGTCTGTCTGCAGATAAGTACTTATGCTTTTTTAACTGACCTTCATCATGCACATTTGAAGTTTGATTGATGCCAACACTCAATTTATGGACTTGACCTGACCCTACAGGCTTACACTCCTCTAGACTCTATACAGAATCCTTAGCAAACTTATACTTTTGGGAATTGATCCCCAAGGCCACTAAAGGTAAGGGTAACTTTTCTAGGGTGGGTTATGAGTTTTTGATCTAGACATCTATTTTCAGCATTGATAGTACTTTTTTTTTTTTCGCTTATCAGTGGTATTGACAGCAAAATAAAAGCTGCTCAATAGGTTTGTTATTTAATTAGTGTTGACTGAATACTTAAGTAAGCACAACCTCTTTTTCAAGAAATGCTTAGTAACTTCTGCTATTATTGTAAGCACTGCTAATGTCTAGGAAAACTGAAATTCCTCAAAACATTTTTGAAAAGTTTTAACTAGTCATTATTCAAACAGAAGTGTATCTAAAGTTAGTAACTGGAAGTACCCCTGGCAAGTAATGGATGGCATGATAAATTTTATTACTGTCAACATTTCATATGGAGAAACATTGCTTTCAAATAGCACTTTAAAATCCCCAGTTTTTATTGCTCTGTTCTAAATAAGCTCAAGCCATAAAAAAAATAATTTCAGGATTCTAAAATAACTGTCATGCGAGTAAGCACCAACAAAAAGTATGCGTAAGTTTTTCATTTGTTTTATCCTCCAAAAAAATCATAATATCAAATTTCAAATAATATATTCTAGAATACATTAGCTGGTTTTTAAAATGCTTCTTCTGGTGTTACACATTAACTGAGAAACTTTAAGTTTATTCAGACCATGTATATGTGTGCACTAAGATATTACATTTTTATCCCATTGTATTGGTTTGGCACGGCCTGGTTTTAGGCAGGAGGGGGGCCAAAAGCTGGCTCCTGTGAGGAAGCTGCTGGAAGCTTCCCACCGTGTCCGGCAGAGCCAATGGCTGATGGCTCTGGAAGATGGACATGCTGCTGGCCAGAACTGGGCCAGTGAGAGAGGCTGGAAATGCCTCTGTGATGACATATTTAAGAAGAAAATCAAAACAAAGTCACAAGGTTTTGGAG